>CM054149.1:25165407-25175407 GCA_028751875.1 Rapana venosa
AGATAGAGAGAGACAGAGACACGGGAGAGAGAGAGACAGAGAGAGACACAGACACAGACAGACAGAGAGAGACCAGAGAGGACACAGACACAGACAGACACAGACAGTGAGAGAGAGAGACAGAGACAGAAACACAGACAGACAGAGACAAAGAGAGACAGATACACAGAGAAAGAGGGAGAAACAGACACAGACAGAGACAGACAGAGGGGAGTGGGAGGCACAGGCACCGACACACCCACGCACACAAACACTCATGCACTCACACAAGTACACAAAGCTGCACACAACAGGTGCATATAAATTAATTTATGATCAAAACATGTGCATGTAAACAAAATGTTCTTGCTATTGCTCACATTCAAGAATCTCTTAATGGCAAAGACATGTACTCTTTCAATGATGGAATGATCAGCCCTAAGACCCCATACCTCTGAGCCATACGTTAAAATTGGTTGAATCTGGCAGTCAAAGAGTTTGACAATATTTTCGGGGATTGATTACCGAGAGACCATAATAAACGTAAAATACCAATCACACCTTTTTTGGCCCTACTAGCCATGTCTTTCAGTGCATAAGAAAAGGACAAGCTTGTGGGGAAAAAATTACTCCTAGGTATTTATATTGGTTAACTACTTCAAGACTGTTTCCATTATAGAGCCATTTTTCTCGTACAGCGAGGTGGCCACCTTTTCGAAATACGATTACTTTTGATTTCTCCATATTCACTAACAATCCTAGCCTTTTGCTGTGTCACTTAATATATTCAAGTGTGCATGCAGACTAACTTTAGTGTATGATAACAATACTACATCATCTGCAAAGACTAGTATCAGTATTTGCATTTGGTCTGGTGTTAAGATATACCATGCTTTCCTCTCTGAACAATTTCAACGCTAACTCATTAATGTAAAGGGAGAATAACACAGGACTACAAAGTCTCCCTGCTTCAGTCCCCCAGGACACATGAAAATATCAGTTAATTCACCTCCCACACTGACCCTTGCTTTTACAATATTGTACATACTTTGGAGTGCCCTGTACATTTTTCCTTCGATACCATTTTTTCTGAGTATTGACCACAAGCAACACCTATCAACCGAATTGAATGCCTTCTTAAGGTCTATAAAGGCAGAGTATAACTTTCCATGATTAACAAACTCTTTCTGAATTAATGACAAAAGGGTAAATGTATGGTCAATTGTGCTATAGTTACGTCTGAATCCTGCCTGTGCTTGTTTAGTCCTTTATTTTCTTCTAACTGTAGAGATAAACGCTTATTCATAATGTAGCTATAGTTTTTCACAAACATTTGGTAAGGAGATGCCTCTATAATTATCAGGAGAATTTATGTCACCTTTCTTAAATATTGGCTGAATGACTGCTTCTGTCCATTGAAGTGGAAAACTACCAGAAGAGAACTAGTTCCTCGACTCTTCTGATCGTCTGTCCCTGTGACCAGGCATGTGTATGTTTGTCCGTCGTGTCCAACGATGACCTCCAAAACAGCAGAGGAGGCAGCTGCTGTTTTGGAAACTGGGCAACCAGGCACAGCGTCAGGCAAATGGTTGCTCTGTTGCCAATCCAAGTCGTGTCCATAGAGTTCTGCGTCTTCCTGTGGAACTTTCCTTTCAATGCATTCCTGCTGTTGTTGTCTGTTAGCATGATTATATCTTTCCTGGTGTTTTTCCTGTTGCCTGTATTATTAAATAAACTGTACCGCTGTCTGTCTTCATAGTGATATCTGTTTTGTTTGTCTTCACTGTGGTTTCTGACCTGCTGTCTTTCTTTAAACAATGTCTTTCCTCTTCTTCTTCCTTTTCTTTTTCTGTAACTGTGTTTGGTATACCAATGCGACCTGTTCT
Organism: Rapana venosa; assembly: GCA_028751875.1. Taxonomy (NCBI): domain Eukaryota; kingdom Metazoa; phylum Mollusca; class Gastropoda; order Neogastropoda; family Muricidae; genus Rapana; species Rapana venosa. Next base: position 25,167,273 of record CM054149.1, read on the forward strand.
CATTGTGGTATTGCCATTGTAGAAAAAGCCTTTCTGCCATCCAGCTTTTCTTCCCTCAGGTTGTCATACTGGTTGTCTGTCAAGTCTGTGGCCACATGGATGTTGAGGGTGTCAGCCATCTCCTTCCTGCTCTCTTGGTCTCTTAGCACAAAGATCTTGTCTCGCCACCTGTGCATTGTGGCAATGAGAGGTCTGGGATGAGAGCTATTCTGTCTTGGGCCCACCCGTCTTGCTATCTCCACGTCATCAGTGGTCCATACCTTGCTGTGGTAAAAACGGTTCAACAACTGTACCACCTGTCGGACACAGTCTCCTTCATTCCTGCTGTTTCCCTCGAACACATTGAAGAACTTAATGCTACGAGCTCGTGAACCTGCTTCCAGTTTTTCCAGCTTTTTGTCTATGGTAGCACTTTTGTCATTGATGTGGTTGTTCCAGTCAAGCAGTCTTCCATACTGGTTTTCTAGTGTGTCACACGCAGAAGAGAGATATTTGACATCTTCTTTTAAAGCATATTATCAGCTTGGATAGACTGATACCATTTGCAGCTGGGCCATCATTGTTTGACAAGAAGCTAGTCCATGTGTGGGTGTGAGCACCATCCCTTCTCTCTGTATATTGAGGGCCTGGGTTACTTTCCACATCCATACACTGGAGGAGAAAGTGCGACACAAAAACAGCAACAAACAAGGCAGTCATGGCACCCAATCCAGTGCATCAGTAGGTCTGTCCGAAGGTTTGAATACCTATTTGAAGTAGAAGAGCGCACATTGTGTTTTAAAATGAAGAAAGCGTGCTGAACCAAAGTCGGGTCAGTGTGGTAAGAAACACACACCCCTTACCTTATGACCAGGTAGCTGTTGACGCTGTCTCATGGAGGCAAGAAAAGCCCAGCAGAACTTTCCACAGCAAAATGGCTGGTTCGTATAACAGGATGGCATGATCGGTGAAAGTTTGGTAATAGATCTGGGTTGGATTTTTTTCAAAGTCCCGAACTCTCTGAGGGCTGGACCATGGTCTTAGACTGATCCAGATAAGAGAGACAATAGAGTACTGTCATCTGCAAACTTTACCAGAAAGGAATTTCCATAGCTGCTTCTGCAATCATCTGGGTATAGAATGTACAGAAGTGGCAAGAGAACACAACCCTGTGGAAAACCAGTGCAGGTAAATCTAACTGAAGAGGATATTTTGTAGGCAAAAAACACGCTGTGTTCTGTTGGTTAATAATTCAATCTGCCCACGAACAAGTTGATTGTCTACATCAAATTTTGAAAGTATTTTTGTTAACCAGAACATGAGGCTGCATCGTATTGAAAGCTGAACTAAAGTCAGCAAGCAATATTCTGGAATTAGAGTCAGGTGTTTCTAAGTGGCTGTACAACTTCTTCAAAATGAATAGTTTGGCATCTTCGACACCCCTTCGAGACCTGTATGCAAATTGTAGTGTTCCAAGGTATTTCTCTGTAGCAGAAAGAATGAGAGATTTTACGATCTTTTCTAGAGTTTTCATCACAAGAGATGTGAGAGCTACAGGTCTAAAATTGTTAGGCCAAGAAGGATTGGGTTTCTTTGGAAGAGGTATTACACTGGCAGTTTTCCAAATACTGGAATCTGACAAGTATCCAGTGAGGCTAGGCTTGGAACAGGTGTTGAAAGACACTGGCAAGCTCAGGGTTCTACGGCATATACCATCTGGTCCATCTGGTCTGGGAGATTTGTTAATATATATTGCCTTTAAGTGCTTACAGATAACTTTTTCATCAACAATGACGCTATTCTCAAACAGTTAGGATTGCTTCAGATCATGTATTTCATCTGAGAAATCATGCTTTTGAAAGCGATTTTTTTTAAAAGCGTTTAAATGGTCTTGTAAGCTCCCGCAGACTGATCTTCGACCTGTGTTGGACAGCTACCCTGTTTACTGCTGACATGTTTTTGATCCTGCCAGGCAGCACGAAAATTGTTCCCTGCAAACTTGTCTTGTATCTTATTTTTATATACACCTTTAGCCTGTCTAGCATGAAAACAGGTGATGTGCTTAGACATTATCCTCGAAGTCTGAATGGGGCTATGTAAAGGGGGGAGGGGGTGGGCGGGGGACGGTCGATTGCACATGCAAAAACCTCACCATTGGCGAACCTCAGGGCTCTATCTAAGGATCAATCAAAAGAAAAATAACATAAGCAATCCCCTTACCCCCACCCCATTCTCTATCAATCCAGAATGCAGGTGGTAGACATGCTATGCAGTGAAAATCACAAACAACTGGGGCTGCATAACAGATTGTACTCACCCGAACAGTCGTCTGCGCTGGTCCCGTGTCATCACTATGTCTGTGCCATCCGAAACCATGTCACTGCCAGACGTGGATCTGCCTCTGTAGCTCCCTGCAGCTGGAGCTTCAATGCTGGAATCTGTCGGTTTAGGTACAGCACCAGGGATCACTGCTGGCCACTACTTTGTTTTCTCTTCTTGCTCAACATTTTCCTCACTATTTGTCAACTAGTACTCAAGTTATTAAGGGAACAGGATAGCTCAGTGGTCGGAGCATCAAGCATGGTTACATATTGGATGGATGACCGTTTGCACGCACTGGCTTCAGTACAGTCCCCCAGTTCACCCAGCTGTAAATGGGGTACCTGCCTCTTTAGGGTCGGGGAAGGTAAAGCAGTGATGGAGAGGAGATGGGCGCTGCCCTCAATATGCTGGCCCTTAGAGAAGCTGAGGTCTCTGATGCCTCGCTCCCCTATGACCATATAGGCTATGGGACACCTTTGCCTTTTTTTTACTCAAGTAATTCAGAATGCAGGTAAAATTGGTATAATTATCATTGCATACTTCAATTAGAAAAATAAAACACCACAATGAGAGTTCCCAATCATTTTGAAATATGATATCAAGACAAAATAGACAAATTCAGGAGCTATATGAAAGAGAATAAATGAGAATATCCTGCAGAAAAATGCCTTGTACTTTTTTTTTATAACAGTGAGAACCCTTTGAAATGAACTGTATATAAAATTCTTAGGTGTATTTTAAACTTGAAGGTTAGGTCAAAAGATGCACATCAAACAGTTAATATAATCTGTGAATTGATGCCTTTTTCCTTGCTGTATTGTTGTCTGCTTGTGGTGTATTTATACTGAATAAGCAATGTTTAAACTTAACAGTTAATAACCAATGCTATGGGATTTTTAATGATACATTCTCGGGCATTGATTGAAGACACTAAACACTGATACATCTAGCTTTGTCTCTGGTACCTTCAAAATCAAGGACAAGTAGCTCATTTTTCTGCTGAAGATTACCTCCTTTAAAAAAAAAAGAGTACAAAGTTGAGACAGTAAAGCAGTAAATATAGCATGTGGTGTTCCAAATCATGCTAACACATCTAACATTTAGAGATTTACACTGACTGTGCTCTCTAATATGGGGCAAGAGCTAGGACACAAATTAGGTATACAAGCAAGTAAGTGGGCAAGCAAACTAGAACCAAGCACCCAGTGAACAGTCAACCAGTCTGGAAAGGAAAGCAAATGTAAATAGCAATGATGAATGTTCCACTGAAGGGTGAATGCAAATGGAAATAGCAATGATGAATGTTCCACTGAAGGGTGAATGCAAATGAAATAGCAATGATGAATGTTTCACTGAAGGGTGAATGCAAATGGAAATAGCAATGATGAATGTTCCAAGGAGGAAAGAAAATGGAAATAATCATGATGAATGTTCCACTGAAGGAGGAAAGCAAATGGAAATAAGCATGATGAATGTTCCACTGAAGGAGGAAAGCAAACGAAAATAGTAATGGTGAATGTTCCACTGAAGGAGGAAAGCAAACGGAAATAAGCATGCTGAATGTTCCACTGAAGGAGGAAAGCACACGGAAATAACAATGATGAATGTTCCACTGAAGGAGGAAAGCAAATGGAAATAGCAATGATGAATCTTCCACTGAAGGAGGAAAGCAAACGGAAATAAGCATGATGAATGTTCCACTGAAGGAGGAAAGCAAATGAAAATAACCATGATGAATGTTCCACTGAAGGAGGAAAGCAAATGGAAATAGCAATGATGAATGTTCCACCACAGAAGGAAGGCACCTGCAAAAAGTAATGATGAATGTTCCACTGAAAAAGGAATGCAAATGGAAATGGCAATTATGAATGCTGTAACACCATTGTTGATGCTGCTGCTACATAAGCAAACTTACAATCTTCAGCTGCATCGAAAGGGGCAGACGAATCCATCTGAGACTCAGACTCCATCACATGTGGGTCGTCTTCTCCAAAGGGGCAGCCACTCTGCCACACAGACAACTACTGCTCCAATTCTTCTGTTGAACCTGACTGCTTGCTATACTCAGGTCATATTATTTTACCAAGAAGGTTAAGGCACACACCACACATGTGGTCCCATTTTGAGCCTACAATTTCATACCTTCTTTTAGTACAGAACCACATAAAAAATATTTGTTGCCACCAGCCCCTTATTATTGTTCGTGTGTGATGGGTGCACCTGTGAAAGTGCTGGCTGGTCACCTTACGGTCAAGTTCCGTTCATGGATTCGAGAGTGGTTGTGCTAGGTTGCGTTCAGTGACTGGCACGTTTTTGATAGCGACATCGCCATTGCATTGTCAACAGGATGACAGTAGGCCACGAAGTAAAAGAGAATTACTACTTCAAACAAAACCCAATTTGCTATATAAAGGTGCATAAGTCTATGGCAACTTGGAGGACCTGAATGCACCATACTTCTGTCTTTATCACAAAGACTGAGCTGTCCATCTGACAAGCGCCAAACAAAAAAAAAGTATCAGGTACATTAGGTAGACAAATGATTTAATAAAGGCGCCAGCTGCCGTGATGCAGCGGTTAGCACCTGGGGTTATGGGCTAGGTCCTGGGTTTGATTCCCGTAACAGTCCTAGGATTTTTTTTTTACACTAGCTGGCTCCTACTCAGAGTGAATTTGCTATGGGCTCATTGAGAAGACTGGGACATACAGTTGAGCTTCATCGACTTTATGGATGCAATTTTGAAAGTGTTGCTCAACTTATGTGTTCAACACTGTAGGTGTCTGTATCTCTCAGGCCCTGTTGGCCCCTGGATATATTATGAAAGCAAGCGTAGAGTACAGCCCTGTCAGGTAGTCTCAAAGCACATGCACTTCCATAACAGCTTCAATACATCATCCTGATCGTCATTGATTATCTGGTTGCTCTAGTTTTATGATGACCTCATTTTTGGTTTCCCATACATATCTGTGCTTGTGGTCAGTTAGTGTCAAAGCCTTTGGGGTTGGGGTTTACGGGGGAAGGCTGTTAGAAGTAGGCTGGGGTGTTAGCTATCCTTGTGGGCGTCTGGTTTGGTCTGGTCCTGTGATAAGCCATCAATATTGTCGTCAGTAGAGGGCTAAGTAGATGAAATCCTGTGTATGTTCACTCAGAACAGGCACCATCCACTCAAGTGACCCAGTGGCAGTGCATGACCTCTTTGGTTGTGGCCCCTTGGCAGCCTACCATTGATAAGCTCCCTGTTGACTTCTGACGCTGAGGATGCAACATGACACACCCAGGCATGGCTGAGGTGGATAGACTGGATTGAGTGGTGTGGGAGCAGCAGGACAAAAGTGTCAAAGAAAATGGGGCAGCACAAAAAATAGCAAAGGCAACCATTCCTTTTTTTTTAAAGAGAGAGAGAAAATTCGATGCCTCCCTTCACTTTTGCCATCAAACGAATGGCTGATATTCATGTTAATGACTGCATCAGAAACACACAAGCGAACTGCACAAGCATACACCTGCATTTCCTGACACGGACACTGACACTACCCCCTCCCCCTATCTACACACACATACTGTGACAGACACTGACACTACCCCTCCCTCCCCCGCACACACACACAAACATTGTGACTGATTCTAGAAGTCTTACCACCAAGTTGAGGCATAGCATCAGTGACACAGCAGCCAGACACACACAGGAGGCTGGGGTCAGCATGGCTGTGCAGTGGTGACGAGGAAGGAGTCCAAGACTGAAGTTTGTCGTAGCAGAGACAGAGCCGCCTGTTTTTGTTACTGCCGCTGCTGTTGCTGCTGTTGCTGTTGTTGTTGCTGTTGTTGTACAGGTCACTCAGGGTTTCTCTCAATATATAGTTCTCTGCCCTGCTCTTGCCACTGATAGACACGCACACATACACACATACACACACGCACGCACACAGACACATACACACACGCACGCACGCACATTCACACACACACACACACACACACACACACACAGAGCCTTCATGGTCACAGAGGCCACGTGGCAGACAATGGTCATTCACACACACACGCGCGCGCACGCGCGCGCGCACACACACACACACACACACACACACACACACACACACACACACACACACACACACACACACACTCACAGCTGTAGGGGGTCGTGCCATATAACATGTGTTTGTTCTAAGGGATGTTTCTAAGGAGTTTATATGGAGGGACATTTTCTTAACAATTGTCGACAGCTTACAAAAATGAAAAACACCAAAGCTGTTAAAAAAGGGGGCAAGGACAAAGACCCCCCAGTCTCATTCAAAGAAACTGTGTGGGCGAAACAAAGGGACACAGGGGAGTGGGGAGGGAGAGAGAGAGAGATAGAGAGAGAGTTCTTTTATTTTTTTATTTTTTTAATTATTTATTTATTCTTTTATTTCGAAGGGAGAGAGAGAGAGAGGAGGAGTTAAGGCCTTTTTTAATTCTTTTATTTCGAAGAGAGAGAGAGAGAGAGAGAGAGAGAGAGAGAGAGAGAGAGAGAGAGAGAGAGAGAGAGAGAGAGAGAGAGAGAGAGAGAGAGAGAGTGTTTAGACTTTTTTTTTATTTAGTCTTTTATTTCCAGGGAAGAGAGGAGGAGAGAGAGAGAGAGAGAGAGAGAGAGAGAGAGAGAGAGAGAGAGAGAGAGAGAGAGAGAGAGAGAGAGAGAGAGCGGGTGGTGTGGGTGGAAGGAAAGAAAGGAGGAAAATACAGAGGGGGAGGGGGGGAGGAAAGAAAAAAGAAATTTGGACCAGAACAAAACTTTCTTAACTGATGAAACAAACTAAGTTTACATGAAACAAAGTGTTGAGTTTATTTGAAACAAAGTGCCAAGTTTACATTTAACAATGTGTCAAGTTTGCATAAAACACAGTATCAAGTTTACTTTAAACAAAAAGTGTCAAGTTTTCATGAAACAAATTGTCACGTTTCCTTTAAACAAAGTGTCAAGTTTACATGAAACAACCGTCAAGTTTACATTAAACAAAGCGTCGAGTTTACACGAAACGAGGCGCCAAGTTTGCATGAAACCACGGTGCCAAATTTGCATGAAACCACGGTGCCAAGTATGCATGAAACCACGGTGCCAAGTTTGCATGAAACCACGGTGCCAAGTTTGCATGAAACCACGGTGCCAAGTTTACATGAAACCACGGTGCCAAGTTTACATGAAACCACGGTGCCAAGTCTACATGAAACCACGGTGCCAAGTTTGCATGAAACCACGGTGCCAAGTCTACATGAAACCACGGTGCCAAGTCTACATGAAACCACGGTGCCAAGTTTGCATGAAACCACGGTGCCAAGTCTACATGAAACCACGGTGCCAAGTTTGCAGCATGAAACCACGGTGCCAAGTTTGCATGAAACCACGGTGCCAAGTTTGCATGAAACCACGGTGCCAAGTCTACATGAAACCACGGTGCCAAGTTTACATGAAACCACGGTGCCAAGTCTACATGAAACCACGGTGCCAAGTTTGCATGAAACCACGGTGCCAAGTTTGCATGAAACCACGGCGCCAAGTTTACATGAAACAAAGCGCCAAGTTTACATGAAACCACAGTGCCAAGTTTACATGAAACGAGGCGCCAAGTTTACATGAAACCACGGTGCCAAGTTTGCATGAAACCACGGCGCCAAGTTTACATGAAACCACGGTGCCAAGTTTGCATGAAACCACGGCGCCAAGTTTACATGAAACCACGGTGCCAAGTCTACATGAAACCACGGTGCCAAGTCTACATGAAACCACAGTGCCAAGTTTACATGAAACCACGGTGCCAAGTCAACATGAAACCACGGTGCCAAGTTTACATGA
>CM054149.1:25180407-25266992 GCA_028751875.1 Rapana venosa
TAACGCTGAATCTTGTAAAGCAACAAATCAAAGCGCTCAGATGCCTTTTTTTATATCGAGGATAATGGAATAAGCACTCATGTGCTTTTTTACATTCTGTCCCCGTGTGTATGCGGTTTTGTAAATTTTGTCATATGTTCCCACCGGCACACAATGGCCTACTCTTTCGAAAAGCGGAACAGGATTTAACGTGTGTGCAAGATGTTCTGCATGCGTTCGCACACGGGGCCTCGGTTTATAGTCTCATCCGAAGGCTGGATTTAAAAGTGTCATAAGTAGGCCTTTGGCGAAGGGAGAGAGGAAGGTCATTCCAGATCACCGGACCAGAAACAGAGAAAGAGCGAAGGCCAACTGTGGATTGGTTGAATCTCGGTATTCGTAAGCCCAGGGTATCTGCAGCAGAGCGGAGGGAACGAGAAGGAGTGTATAGGTGAACACAGTCAAAGAGGTAGGAGGGAGCTGTTTTGTGAAGACACTTGTATCAGAGGGTACTGATCTTATAGCTTACTCTCTGTGGCACAGGCAGCCAGTGGAGAGATTGCAAGAGAGGAGTTATAAGCTCAGATTTTTTTCTTTCTGAGGACTAGTCGAGCTGCAGAGTTTTGTATACATTGAAGGGAGTGGATTGATGATGCTGGAAGACCAGCCAGAAGAGAATTGCAATAGTCCAGACATGAAAGAATGAGAGACGCCACTAGTTTGGATGTTACATCAGTGGACAGGTACTTTCGAATTGCACTAAGAGGCCGTAGTTGATAGTAGCATGACTAGCAAGTCTGGGTGATGAATTTTTGCATTGAGAGTGTGTTGTCGATAATGACCCCTAGATATTTCACAGCAGTGGATTGAGGAATTGACCTATTGCCGAATTCTATTGAAGCTGTTGTGATGGGAGAGAGTTTGTGTTTGGTCCCTAGGAGCATGGCTTCGGTTTTATCTGCGTTTATATGTAACTTGTTCTGTATCATCCAGTTTTGGATATCTTGAAGGCAGTACATATTTGTCAAGAGAGAAGGCAGATTTTCGGGTTTATCACTGCTAAGAATCTGAGAGTCATCGGCATAGATATGATGGTTGCTCTGATGACGGTTTCTTATATGTGAAAGAGGAGCAGTGAAGAGAGTGAAAAGAACAGGGCCAAGAACTGATCCCTGTGGGACTCCACATTCCAGTTTTGCAGGTGATGATTAAATCTTGTTTACTGTAACTGTGTAGAATCAGCCTGTAAGGTGTGAACTAAACCAGGTGATGGCTGTACCTGTTATACCAAACGTGTTTTGGGGATGGGACAGAAGAATTGAATGGTCTATAGTGTCAAAGGCTGCAAGTAAGTGGAGAAGAGTGAGAATGGAGATTTTCCCTGAGTCAGAAGCATGTAGAAGCGTGTTTAACGTGTGGACTAGGGTGGTTTCAGTGCTGTGGTTGGCACAATAGGCAGACTGGAAAGGTGGAAGAAGACTATTGGAATGAAGGTGGCTGTTGAGTTGTTTCAGAACAACTTTTTCAAGGACTTTAGAGATAAAAGGTAGGTTAAAAACAGTCCTATAGTTCTTCAGAATGTTAGGGTCAAGGTCGTGCTTTTTGAGTAGAGGTGTAACTATTGCAGTTTTGAGATGTGATGGAAAAATTCCTGAAAGAAGAAATGAGTTTACTATTTTTGTGATAGTGGGTACAATCAGTGCGAGTGAGGAGAGAAGCAGGTACAGGATCGAGATCGTATGATTTTTTTTGTCATTACTTTCAGAATTGTCTTGATTTCTTTCTCGCTTGTTGGGTGAAAGAAATAAGAGGAATCCAGTGAATTGGGGATCAGGAGGCTCAGGCTGGAAAGAAGTCTGATCCAATCTGGAGCGAATGTTGTGGACTTTGTCAGAGAAGAATAAAGAAAAAATAGCAGGAAATTCAGAGTGGCTGTGGACAGTAGGCAGAAGGCTTGCCTTTGCAGATCCTAGAAGAGTTGAGGTGAGGGAAAAAAGAGATTTTATGGACGTAGCATCAAGAACTTGAGCAGATTAGTACTTCGTCTTTGCTGAACATTCAGTTTACGGCCTGGAGGAGGACTTTTTAAGGACCTCAGTCTCATTTTCTAATTACCTTCATTGACAAATAGCGCTTGCATTTTAACAATGTTCACACAGCTTGAAGCTGGAAATAAAATAACATATACAGCCAATTTTGTGCAATTTTCTTCATAACAAGAAATCAACATTGCTACTGCAGTTAATTGGGAGTAAATCAAAAACAATGTGTGCACTTAGCATAAAACGCTTTGATCTAAGTGATCATCTCGCCTGTTTGTTCATAATTTCATTGCATACTGGTTCTCAAGGTCTAGACAAGCATAGAGCTATGTGTGTTACTTCACCAGTTACGAAATTGGGGACATATAGAGATGGGGGACACATATGGATGTATGAACACACACACACACACACACACACACACACACACACACACAGTGTGACACTAAGTGATCCCCTCACCTGTTCGTTCCTAATTCTATTGCATACTGGTTCTCAAGGTCTAGATAAGTGTAGAGCTCTGTGTGTGTTACTTCACCCAGGAAACTAATAGTTTAAAACAGCAGGCATTCATCCCACTGGATAACAGACAGGTGTGAAGGAGGGGGAGAGGGGGTAAAGAGAGGGGTATAGCTGGTGGTATTGCTATGGACACAGATCTCATTACGACTCCCTGAAAGAAACAGTGGGACACCTGCTGTGAAAAAAATGAGAGAACTCTGTGTGTGTGAGTGTGTTGTTATTTTTTTTAATTCTTTCTTTTCTTTATTTTATTCTTTTATTTCGAGGATAATGGAATAAGCGCTCATGTGCTTTTTTTTCATACAGTGTCCGTGTGTATGCAGTTTTGTCAATGTTGTCATCCGTTCCCACAGACACACAATGGCCGACTTTTCCGAAAAGCGGGTCGGGTTTTAGCCTCTGTGTGTGTGTGTGTGTGTGTGTGTGTGTGTGTGTGTGTGTGTGTGTGTGTGTTTGTGTGTGTGTGTGTGTGTGTGTGTGTGTGTGTGTGTGTGTGTGTGTGTGTGTGTGTGTGTGTGTGTGTGTGTGTGTGTGTTTGTGTGTGTGTGTGTAGTTCTTTTCTCTCAAACTTTTTTTTAAAAACTTTTTTATATTTTCATTTTCCATGTACTAAAGAATTAAGGACAAATAGTTCTTAATAAAACAAAATAGATGAAGAAAAAGTACAATTACAGTTATTTTCATAAACAAGTGATACCAACTGTTTTTCAAATACTTAATTAAACCAAAACCAAACACACACGCACGCACACACACACACACACACACACACACACACATACGTTTTTTTTAATCCTACCTAAGTTAACATAAATGCAACCTGTCAAACATGCTAAAAAAAACAATATTATCTATAGGCCTCTGTCAATTCTGTTAATCTATGCCATTGCACTCGTTTCATCCATGAGGAAGATCACAATGTGCCAGTGTCAGTGTAACTACCCAGTGTGTCACAGCACGGCCTTGGAGAGTAAAAACAATGCACGCACAATTCCATCTTTTCTGTTATCACATGTCTGCTATTCAGCAAAAGCACATGGCCAGACATACGTCTCAGTGTTTTATATCTAGCCTGTACTGTCAAGCAATGGTCTTTAGTGATTGCATTCAAAAGTGAACTTACTCAGGTTGTTTGCAATTGTTGCGTTATATTTTTTCCATTTGAAACCTGTATTTCAACTGTTTTAGAAAAACTTTCCATGCTGGTAAATGATTTTCAATTCTACATCTGTAAATATACCATTTAGCAAGAAGGACAATGAAATCGAATTTTTTCTCTGTGTGTGTGCGCGCGCATGCGCGTGTGTGTAGATAATTGGGTTTTTTTTCTCAAACTCTGTGAGAGAGAAAGAGAGATGGGTGGGGGGGGGGGGTGAGGGGGGGGGGTGAGGGGGGGGGGGTGAGGGGGGGGGGGGGGTTCGAAGGGAGAGGTGAACAGGGAGAGTTAGACAGCTCTGGTACATAACACAGACAACTGCCAGACACTGTACCCAGGACAAGCTCAAAGAGGGAGAAGTGGGGGAGATGGTGGTAATTTGTCCAGAAATGACGGGAGTTCAACAGGTCATTAGGCCAGTGTTGAAAAGCTTCCCATCACCTATCTGCTCCCCACCCCCTTCCCTTCCCATCCCGCTACTATAGAGATACTGGTCCTCCGCTTTCGTCACACCAGATACCCATTGTTGATACTTTACCATGGTGGCTAGCAGTCATCCCCCCCCCCCCACCCCCATCCTCTTCAACTTACTGTTCCTCTCTACACTTTGAACATCTTGCGCACACAGTTAAATCCTGTTCCACTTATCATGAGAGTAGGCCATCGTGTGCCGGTGGGGAACAGATGACAAAATTTACAAAACTGCATACACACAGGAACTGGATGAAAACAAAAGCACATGAGTGCTTATTCCATTATCCTCGAAATAAAAGAAAATAAAAGAATAAATAAAGCAATCTTCAGCAACCCCCCCCCCCCCCCCCACACACAACACACACCCACACACACACACACACACACACACACACACACACACACACACACACACACACACACACACACTAACCAAAGCACTTGTCTGACTAGGTTGGACTTTCTCAACCATGATAGTCGACCATTATATAAGTTATAAGTTATATTTTTATGGCATTTTTGCCTGTAATGTTATTGTCCTTTTTTAAAAGAAATTTATAAATGTATAATCTTTTTGTAACCTGGGTATAGTAAGCACAATGCCTGGCATCCTCAGCACAGCCTGGTTTTTAAAAGGAATTACCTTTATTTCATCAATGAAGACCTCACCTAAAACTACTATAGATGTCACTAGTGACTAAATCAAGCTAATGTGTGGGTGTTCAGGGGAAGAAGAGGAGGGGGGGGGGTAGGCTCATATAGCATTGGATATTTGAAAGGATTATAGAATTTTGATTTTGAACTTGAAGTGAATGCATTTTCTTTTATTTCAATGAGCCGTTGGAGTTGATTTATCAAAACAAGGTGACCGCCCCGATACCGCCTCCAGCCCATGAACTGAATGTTCAGCTATTTTGATTTTTCTGTGATATGCCAATTCTTCTTAGTCCTTATAGCTCCTAGCGGAGCATAGGGCCTCAACAGCGTCCCTCCACCTTCTCCTGTCTCTGGCAAGGGCTGCAGCGCGTCATAGGTTTCCTTGAAGGATCCCCAGATGTCCCAAAGACTAAGTTGGCACGAGTTTTGCTGTTTAAGGTTTCCATAACAGGAGTTCTTTTACAGAGCAGGGTTGTTAGCCCTGTGTCCAACCCCCTTTACGTAGGGGGAAAGGTGCCTCCTTAGTCGCCTTTTACGACATGCCTGGATGGCGGGCAGGGTTCCTATTCTTGCAATGCTCGCTTTGCAAGCATACCCCGGGAGACCCACGGGGGGATATGCCAATTACATGGGATCATCTTTCAAAATAAGTACTCTCTGCCAATCAGCGACAGTCGCTAAACTGCACACAGCCGACAGATGGATGGCCTCAACAAAAGCAGACTTGGCCATCTCCAGATGTCATACAAAGGCTTCCCAGCAGTGTCTGGAAATGAAGAGTGGAGATTTTTACAATCTTCAAGGTCAACTTCGAGTGCAGACCTGCCAGTGCCTTAATTCCCTTCACACACACACATCCATGCAGAAGATCAAATGTGCACGTTAAGGATCCTGTAATTCATGGGAGCATTCAGTGGGTTTTGGAAAGTAGAAACATGAATATACAGGCATACCTCCCCAAAGTCAGAATGCAGCTACCTTTATGGTGGACAAAACCAGTCACATCCATAAAACCACACCATTGGTGACCCTCATAGCTCTATACTGGAGCTGAGGAACGAAAACAATATTTAAATATTTTTAATACAAAGCCAAAAGCTGAAAACTATAAAAATAAAAATTAAAAAAAAGCCGACAAGCCTATGATCTATCGTATATAATTATTATATGAGACAATATATTATATCAATATATGATGTGGTGTGGTGTGACTGATAATATGAACTATAGTGATATGACATATCTAATATGACATGATATAATATGATCTATGAATTATATGCTATGAGTACGATGTGATCTGATCTTATCTGATACATGAAATGACATTGTAATAATATGTGATGTGATAGGCCTATATCATAAAATATGATATAATAAATAGATAGATAGATAGATAGATAGACAGACAGACAGACAGACAGAAAGATAGATAGATAGATAGATAGATAGATAGATAGATAGATAGATAGATAGATAGATAGATAGATAGATAGATAGATAGATAGATAGATAGATAGATAGATAGATAGATAGATAGATAGATAGATAATAACAACATATGGTATGGTATTGTATGCTATGCTATGCTATGAGCATTTATTTTATGCTATGCTATGCTATTGAAACAAGGCATCAGTTGTATTTTAGGCATGTTTTACTGTCTGACTTATGGATTTTAGGTTACTGGGCTTGTGCTGCATCAGCAGGGCTGTAAACCAATCACTGATTCAGTGGCGAGTGATTTTACTCAGCAACTTATTAACCATGATGCAAAAGTGGTTTACCACATTTATTACTCGATGATTAACATTTTAAATAAATGAAAACAGAAGTTTGTTTCAGTTCAATTTTTAAAAGTTTTACTTGTTCAACTTCAATAACATATCAGACCCCTCCCTCCTTAAATTCAGGACAAGTACGTTTTCTTTTTCTTTTTGTAACCATTTTCAGTTTAAATAACGATCTTTGATTTTTTTTTTGGGGGCGTAATGTATTTTAAGAAACACCTTTTCCCACTAAATCTTGACAAGTAAAAATTTGTAAATAAAAACTATTTAAAAAAAATAATAATAACAATAAAATAAAAAAAAGACAGGTAAACATTGTATATGAAGGGCACAGTACACAGTCCCCATGCCCCACGCTTCTATCTATCTATCTATCTATCTATCTATCTGTCCCGTAGTCTGACGACCGTGGGGGCACCCTCAAAGACTCAACAACCAGTTCCCTCCATTCCTCTCTCTGTTCTGCCTTTCTCAGGGTTTTGTTGAGTTCTAGGCCTGTCCATTCGCTGATGTTATCCTCCCAGCTCTTCCTTGGTCTGCCTCTTCTTCTTCCTCCTTGGACAGTGCCTTGTAAAACTGTCTTTGCAAGTCCTTTGGATCTTGTGACATGCCCATACCATTTAAGTTTACGCTTTTTCACGATCGTTAGAAGGTTCTCATAGGGTCCAATGGTTTGCTGGATTCTGCCCCACACTTAGTGCCCATAATGGAGACGAAATCCATGTTTTGTTTGTATGTAACCCATACCATAATAGTCCTCAGAAATGTCTGGCTTTCAATTGAAAATGAATAAGATTCTATTTCTATTGCAAATACGACAGTTTCTCAATGACTGGATGTTGATCTAAGGGACACAACTACTGTCCGAAGTTTCAATGATTTTTTCTCTCTCAAAATTTACTGCCCTTGCTTGGGATTGTGGCAGAAACAAAACACTGTCGTCCAACGACATGGTGATTTCAAGATAATTAATTTAAAGTCACGTCTCTGTATTTTAACTTATGTTTTATCATTGGAGCTGTGTTAGAATTGTTTGATAATTGTTACCAATATTGTCAGTTGGTTGAACAACTTTGTCGTGTGTGTGTGTGTGTGTGTGTGTGTGTGTTATTTTATTTTATTTTATTTTATTTTATTTTTTCTTTTATATCGAGGATAATGGAATAAGCAATTATGTGCTTTTTTACATTTTGTCCCCGTGTGTATGTGGTTTTGTAAATTCTGTCATCTGTTCCCACCGGCACACAATGGCCTACTCTTACAAAAAACGGAACAGGATTTAACGTGTGCGCAAGATGTTCTGCGTGCGTTGGCACACGGGGCCTTGGTTTATAGTATCATCCGAAGGACTTTTTGGGGAGAGTGGAGTCTGCAGTGATGTGAACTCCAGGGGAAAATATCCCCTTGAACGGGAATTCAACCCAGGTCGTCAGATTGCGAGTGCAATGTTCTAACCACTAGGCTATCCCGTCCCCTCTGTGTGTGTGTGTGTGTGTGTGCGTGCGTGCGTGCGTGCGTGCGTGCGTGCGTGCGTGCGTGCGTGCGTGTGTTGTTGTGTGTTGTTGTTGTTTTTGTTTTCACATAAATACTGACGACTTAAAATAAGACAGAAATAATTATGAGTTAGGATAATAATCATATGTCTACTAGTAGAGACAGGTGTCGGTGTCTCTTAGAATAATAATCATACATCGTCTAGTAGAGACAAGCATGGGTGTCTCAGAATAATAATCATACGTCATCTAGTAGAGACAAGCGTGGGTGTCTCTTAGAATAATAATCATACGTGGTCTAGTACAGACATGCATCGGTGTCTCTTAGAATAATAATCATACATCGTCTAGTAGAGACAGGCGTTGGTGTCTCTTAGAATAATAATCATACGTCGTCTAGTAGAGACAGGCGTCAGTGTCTCTTAGAATAATAATCATAGTCTACTAGTAGAGACAGGTGTGGGTGTCTCTTAGAATAATAATCATAGTCTACTAGTAGAGACAGGCGTCAGTGTCTCTTAGAATAATAATCATAGTCTACTAGTAGAGACAGGCGTAGGTGTCTCTTAGAATAATAATCATAGTCTACTAGTAGAGACAGGTGTCGATGTCTCTTAGAATAATAATCATAGTCTACTAGTAGAGACAGGTGTCGATGTCTCTTAGAATAATAATCATAGTCTACTAGTAGAGACAGGCTGGGTGTATCTTAGAATAATAATCATAGTCTACTAGTAGAGACAGGTGTCGATGTCTCTTAGAATAATAATCATAGCTACTAAGATATGACAGGCTGGGTGTCTCTTAGAATAATAATCATAGTCTACTGTGAGACAGGTGTCGATGTCTTTAGAATAATATCATAGTCTACTAGTAGGAGGCTTGGGTGTCTCTTAGAATAATAATCATAGTCTACTAGTAGAGACAGGCTGGGTGTATCTTAGAATAATAATCATAGGTCGTCTAGTAGAGACAGGTGTGGGTGTCTCTTAGAATAATAATCATAGTCTACTAGTAGAGACAGGCTGGGTGTATCTTAGAATAATAATCATAGGTCGTCTAGTAGAGACAGGTGTGGGTGTCTCTTAGAATAATAATCATACCTGGTCTAGTAGAGATACGTGTGGGTATCTTTCCATTATGGGTACTAAGTGTGGGGCATGGGGACTGTGTAAGTGTGGATGTATCAGAAGGAAACCATTTTGTGCATGCATTCAGTCCGAGAGCACTAATCGGAAGCGAGCAAGGCTACTTCAAGACTATTTATGTTGTGTTCTGTGTGTGTGTGTGTGCACGCCCCCGTGTGTGTGTCGGGGTGGGTGTTTTTGTTTTTGTGTGTGCGTGTGTGTGTGTGCGTGCGTGCGTGCGTGCGTGTGTGTGTGTGTGTGAGTGTGTGTGTGTGTGTGTGTGTGTCTGTGTCTGTGTGTATTCTCTCTGAAATTAACTGTTGGAACAGGAGATTCTTAAGTGTGTGCATGCCAGTCTTGTTTGTGTGGGGCAGTTAATCCAACTTTAAATTCACAAAAAAAACCTTTGATTAAAGCATGAAGGAAAAGAGGCAAGGCAGGACAAAATTGTTTTATGTCAAGGACATGAATAATCACAGGTTACCTTTTTCCCATTCAGTCAACTCCCTTTTTTTTTAGGGGAAGGGGGGGGGGCGGTTATATATATATATATATATATATATATATATATATATATATATATATATATATATATAATATATATATATATATTTCCGCTGTTGGAATGCGGCTATCTTAATGGTGGGCAAAATCGGTGGCATAGGCAAACATTTCACCATCAGTGAACCTTGGAGCTCTAGCTAAGAAAGTAACATCCCACCAAGAATCATCACACACACACAACACCACGCACGCACGCACACACACACACACACACACGCACGCACACACACACCAGCTGGCCACCTGGGAAGATAAGACAATGCTTTAAATTTGAGTAAACATGATGAAACACAAAAGAAAACATATCAGGACAGAGAGAGAGACAATGACAATGACAATGACAATAATTTATTCAAAAAAGGCCTTGGCCCCATTTGAAGGGGTATACATCATTGGTAATGGTTTGTACATTCCACACCTAAGTCCTGTACCTCCAACACATACATAACAGTTTTGCAATCTAAAGGTAATCATGACATCATCGTTTCTCTTCTTTTGAAAGACTTATGCAAGTACATGAGAGAGAGAGAGAGAGAGAGAGAGAGAGAATAGTTTATTGTGGTAAGCATTCAACCCCATTCACAATGGGGCATTGGGAAGGGGACTGGGAACAAAATACATAATTATTCATTTAAAAATGAACAACAACAAAAACCATCCCTACAGCCCAAATAATCATCATGGCATGTATTCCACAACATGATTTAAAAGCTGCAACAAATTCAGATATTGTAAACTATGATTACTGAAACCGTTTTATTGGTGGGGTTTTTTTTGGTGTTTTTTTTTTTTTTGGGGGGGGGGTTGGTGTGTGTTTGTTTTTGTTGTTTGTTTTTGTTTTGTTTTTTAAGCAGAGAGAAAACACTGAACAAAATATATTGCTGTTAAAACAGGCCTTACAAGCCATTCAGCTGCACGTCACGCGATTCATTGATGCATTTATTTATTTATTTATTATATCGTGAATAAGCACTAATGTGCTTTTTTACATCCAGTCCCCGTGTGTACGCGATTTTGTAAATTTTGTCATCCGTTCCCACCGGCACACAATGGCCTACTCTTTCGAAAAGCGGAACAGGATTTAACGTGTGGGCAAGATGTTTTGCGTGCGTTGGCACACGGGGCCTCGGTTTATAGTCTCATCCGAAGGACTTTTGGGGAGAGTGGAATCGGCACTGAGGTTAACTCCAGGGGAAAAAAATCCCCTTGACCGGGAATCGAACCCAGGTCGTCAGATTGCGAGCGCTATATTCTAACCACTAGGCCATCCCGTCCCTCCCTGCATTTTTGTTTGGTGTTGTTTTGGGGATGGTGTACATAATTTACTTCATGTATAAAACCAACGGTGACGCGAAAACTTGACATGGAAATAACGTCAATGCAATTTGTGTTTAAGAGGTGGTTGTTGTTGTTGTTGTTGTTATTGCTGCTTTAATCTTTTATTTCGAGGATAATAGAACAAAATCATCCTCGTGTTTTAAGATCACTAAACAAGATAGTAGGGAGCAACATGTATTGGCTGAGCGTTAGCCTAATCACTAGGTAACTTTAGAAGCTGGGTAAAATGTGTTATGAATGAATGATCTAGATCTACATTTTTCAAGGACTACAGACAGATAAGCATTTACATACTTTTGGGGTGTGTGGGGTTTTTTTAATCCACCCTTGCCCCAGATGACTCAAGGTTACTTCTTGGGTCTCTGTGTGTGCTCTGTGTTGAGTATCATGAGATAGAGATAGAGAGAGAGAGAGAGAGAGAGAGAGAAAATGACAAATTCTTTCATTACGAAGATAATGAATAAGCGCTCGTGTGCTTTTTTACATCCTGTCCCCGTCGTAGGGATACATCTTAATAAGAAACCCAATACTCATACTCTCACACAGTAGAAACATGGGGAAAAAACTTTTTAAAAACAAAAAACAAAAAAACAAATAAAATAAAAACCCCAGCACCCCCCCCCCCAAAAAAAAAACACCCCACAACAACAAACAAAGAAGCAAACAAACAAAACCAACAAACAAAACCAGAAAAAAAAGCATGGACCAAGAGAGAGAGAGAGAGAGAGAGAGAAAACATAAATTCTCAACCTCGACCCAGGTATGTTTTAGGCCAAGCCTATCTAAGAATCTGTCCTTGTACACCAAAATCTAATGGTGGTAATTTTGTTTTGATAGCAATTTTAAAATTTGCCCAACGCTATAGCCAAGTCGTTAGGCGCGTTTGACTTCAATTCCGTGATTCCATGAAGCCATGGGTTCAAATCTCAGCAGGGACGTCTGGTGAACTAAGGGTCAACTTAACGTGCATACCTGGCATCACTTTCCCTTTATGATTATACACATGTTGAAATATATCCATCTCATCTGCTCCCATAACCCCCTCCAGGGTCGTAGGGGCACTGCAGTGACAAACGTTGCACTAGTTGGCTCCATTTGCGACGGTTGTGGGCAAGTGCCTGGGTTCCTGGGTGCCTGCCTTCGGATGAGACTATAAACCGAGGCCCCGTGTGCGAACGCATGCAGAACATCTTGCGCAGACGTTAAATCCTGTTCCGCTGTTCGAAAGAGTAGGCCATTGTGTGCCGGTGGGAACAGATGATAAAATTTTTAAAAACCCGCATACTCACGCCAAAAAAAAGTCATCTGAGCGCTTTGATTTGTTGCTTTACAAGATTTAGCGCTATATAAATTCCATACATTATTATTATTATTATTATTATTTATTATTGTGGAGAAGCTCTTCCTGGTCCATTCAGTGATGTTGTCTGCTCATTTCTTCTTCGGCCTGCCTATCCTTCTTTTCCCCTGCACTGTTCCTTGCAGTATGGTCTTGGAGAGTCCATCTGATCTGTCACATGTCCATACCATCTGAGCTTCCTTTTCTTGACTGTGGACAGCAGGTCTTCGTACTGTTTTACTTGTTGGGTGATAGTTTGTCGGACTTCTTCGTTGGTAGTGTGGTCCGTTTATAAAATGCCAAGGAGTCTTCTGAGGCATCTCATCTCCAAAGCTTGGATCCTTCTTTGTAGGTCTGCATTCAATGTCCAGGATTCGCATGCATAGAGGTATATGGAGATGACCAATGCATGCAGTAGCTTGACCTTGGTCCTGAGAGAGATGTTTCGGTCTTTCCAGATGGTCTTGAGCTTTGCCATTGCTGCTACTGTTTGTGCAGCACTTGCGAGGATTTCGGTCTTTGAACCTTCTTCAGTAATAATAGCTGCAAGGTACTTGAGGTGTTCTACAACCTCAAGTTCTTTTCCACTGGCTGTGATCTTGGTAGTGATTGGCTAGGCACTGTTTGTCATGAGTTTTGTCTTCTTGGCACTGATCTCAATGCCGTATCTAGAAATATATATGTCCACGTTAAAGACCCCGTATTTATGTCAGTTACTTCCCCGAGGGGATGCCGGGGGCCTATCAGTATAAATAGCATCCCCACATTCTGGAAATTCTGTGCTAGAAATTTCCTCTTTTCTATCACTCTCTTTGTTTCTGCCTTGTTCCTTTTCTTCCTGTCACCTCTCTTGTCTATTTTCTGCCTTCTTGGTCCATTCTCCTGCCTTTTTTCCAGAAAGAACTTAAAAGGTAACTATTCTCTCTTGTGCCGAAGTCGGATGCGCTGGGCCTGACTTGTCAGGCGCTTAACGGCAGCGTGACGCATTTTCGCTCATATAATAGACAACAATAGTTGCTGTCTGAGCGTTCGACGAAGAAGATGTCAGTTACGAAAACAGAAATATGCCCAGTATGCATCATATATATATATATATATATATATATATAAAGAGGAGCTGTTCTGGAGTCAGAATGTGTCGGCTTAGGTCAGTGTGCAGACGTGAGGCAGAGTTACAAGCTCAGGAGAAGACCTGGCACTATACATCCCTGTCTGTAAGGGTACACAGAGGGAGAAAGAGTCAGCGATTTCTTTTTGATTATCCACGTTTGGCAAGGAACCGTAGAAATCACACTTGTTTCTTATCGATCAAGTCAGTGAAAACATTCTTCTTTCCATGAATTTCTAGCTAGCGGAGACTAAAAATATATAACTTTGGGATTTGAGACCCCATGAAGTCAGCAGGGCCAGCCAAGACCGGGACTTTGCGTTCTTTTGGTTTTTGTTTTGGTTGTATTACAGTCCCAGTGGAGATATCCGATTCAGGAACTGTGGTAGCCGCAAGTCATCCCACTTTGGGCGCCGAAGGCCACCCTAAAAACAGAACTATTCTTGAAGCAATGCACTGCGTTCCCTGATCATCCTGTAATTATTTGTAGTCCAGTCTAGGTAGCGAAGTCTGCCATCTGTCGCAGTGACCTTTACGGTCTGGGTCCACTTTTGTTTTAAAAGTTCAGTGGTGACCCTCTTCCACAGAATGGGTCGCATTACACTGGAGATCAATTCTTAATTGATAGCACGGTATTAACAGGTAATTATTTTTTTTAAGCTATTCAATGGGGATTGAACATCGGATAACTAACTCTATGAACAGCTATTGCAATACGACTACCTAAATGATCGGGGAGGGGGGGGGGTGGCGGTCGCATATGCAAAAATCCCAACATTGGTGAACTGAGAACCTGTAGCCAAGGAACAAAAAATAATAATAATAAAATAAACAACGATAATATGAAGATGAAGAAAACAGAAAAAGTAAGGGATGAAGGAGGAGGAGGAGGAGAGAGAGAGAGAGAGAGAGAGAGAGAGAGAGAGAGAGAGAGAGAGAGAGAGAGAGAGAGAGAGAGAGAGAGAGAGAGAGAGAGAGAGAGAGAAACCAACACACTTCTCACTAATGACAAGGATGGACATCTAGCTTCCATAACATAGCTGAGGACAACAGTGAGATCCCACCCGGAACAAGACCACAAGATGTTGTCTTTATTGACGCAACAATTCAGAGTAAATGGTTGGACATCACCAGCCACAAGACATGGCCGGATGAAGTACACATAAACAAAGTATATAAATGAGGCATAAATAAATACCCCTTCAACATGTCTTTAAAAACAAAGTCTGACCGTAAAAGTAAAACAATAAAATAATCTTTAAAAAGTTTTGACCAAATAAAAGTCAACAATACGTTGTCTACGGTCTCTTCAATGATCTTAATATACAAGTTGTACTGCAAAAAAAAATTGTGGTAAGTCTTGTAAACCTTCTTCATATAATAAAAGATAAACAACGCTTTAAAGTATGCAAAAAGTTCATGACAAAAATAATCCACATTTTCTCCATAGCACAAAAGGGCATCATGTCATTTTGTAGAATTTCTGTTGTCAGACAGGTACAGCCAGTCAAAAACACGGAAAGCATCAAAATTGCCGGACCAGGTATCGAACATTATCCTCAGCCCCAAGGTGATGCCAAAGAGTAAGGTGGTAGGGCGGCCCCACACACTGCCCTTGTTGCTTTCTGAGGAGCCTTCACCGCTCTGCATGCCCAACCTCTGCATGCCCAACCTCTCCATGCTCAACCTCTCACGGCACAGGGACACCCCGCTGCTCAGGCCTATGGGTGTAGCCTCTATGGCCTCCTCGTCCTCCTCCTCCTGACAGATTACGTGGGGTTCCAAGAAAGTGACCCTGCGTCTGCTGCCACACGCCACGGTGTCTGAGCTGGAGGCCAGTGGTCTGTCTCCATTCAGCCTGTC
Source organism: Rapana venosa (assembly GCA_028751875.1). Taxonomy (NCBI): domain Eukaryota; kingdom Metazoa; phylum Mollusca; class Gastropoda; order Neogastropoda; family Muricidae; genus Rapana; species Rapana venosa. Next base: position 25,195,860 of record CM054149.1, read on the forward strand.
CCTCCCAGACCTTAGGACACCATGAAAGCTCTGGGTCAGCTTGTCAGTCAAACTTCGTCTCTTCTTCAGAAGGCAACAGTCACTCCTCAGCACATAATCAAAGGTCTGCGCTCCAGAGCGATTCAAATCAAACAGTGTGGTATCAGAGTGGTCACGGTTTCGCAGACAGCTGCGATGTTGAATTTTGATTGGAAAGTCATTCCCCTGCGTGCTTTTGGGTTTAGCCCTCTGAATAGAAGCAAGGTTTTCAATCCTGGAGGTGCTGTGACCAGCTAAGCAGTTTCGTTTGGGCTCATCACGATTGTTGTCCATCATATCATTCTGACGGGGATGGCCATTTGCTTGATCGGTCAACAAAGATCTGCCATGGGCACTCCTCAAACCTGTTTTGGACGGAGTGTAGCTGTCTGAGTCGCCGCCTGCAAAGATGTTGGTGTAGTAACTCTTGGGCATGCACTCCACGTCTTTGGGCTTGTCTGCGTTGTTGGTAAAGGCCCTGTTCCTGCGGAGATTGTAATTAGCTGTGCCCAAGGTGTCTAGGTCTGCAATCCTTGCACTAGGTCTGCTGGATGCACTTGTTTTGTAGGTCTGAGGCTGGAACACGTCAGTGTCACTCTTTTCTGCTGTGTTCTGTATGCAGGCTGTTGCTCCATTACTATGTGTGTTGGTGCTGGAACCGCTGCACAGCAAAGATCGTGCTGCATCCCTCTGTCTGAAACCTGCAGACATTCACACCAAATTCAGCCTTTGTACAAACGTGTGACTCTACCTTAGTAGGCAAGATTAGTGTATTATCACAATGTACTGTGTATGGAGACGGAACAGCTCAGTGGTCAGAGCGCTCGCTCTCCCCGAGCTAAGGTGAAGCAGCGTTGAGCGTGCTTACCTCTAGAATGGGTGACTGCTCGTACGCATTGGTTTTAGTACAGTCCCCCAGTTCACCCAGATGTAAATGGATACCTACCCTCTTTTGGGTCAGGGAAGGTAAAGCAGCGAGGGAGAGGAGATGGGCGCCGCCCTCAAAATGCTGGCCCCTAAAGAAGCTGAGGTCTCTGACACCTCACTCTCCAACGACCTTGTAGGTTTTGGGAACATCTATACCTTTACCTTTACTGGGTATGCAAGTTAGGGTCAGGATGATCATTGTGCCATCAAAAGAGAAAAATCAATGGGCTGATTTTGTGTGCTGCAAAAACTGAATTGAAGCTCAAGCCGCCATGGTGCAGTAGTTAGCGCCTTGGTTTACGGACTGGAAGGTCGCGGGTTCAAATCCCATAAGAGTCATAGGGATTTTTCAGACTCCGACCGGCTCCTACCCAGAGTGAGTGTGCTGTTGGCTCATTGGGAAGACTGGGACCACACAGTCGAGTTTCACCCACTTTTTCATGGTCATACAATTTAGGCTATATGGTTTTATCATTGCCAGTGTGTAAAATTTATGAGCCATTGCCAAAATTGCTTGTCAGGGCAGAATGCACAGGTCAATTTTACTGCATCGCTGTTGAGTTAAAATGTCATTAGCCGTATAGTCATGTACCTTCTTATTTCATTTTACGTTATCTAAAGCCCCACTGATCATGAAGGCCATATCAGGGCTGTCATCCTGTTCAATTTCATCAACTCCAGTAGCATTCACCTCAAGTTCAACATCAACATCAACATCAACATTATCTAATCCCTTCAAGTTACCAGCGCCGCCAAGCTGAAAAATGTAATAACAAAGTACCTTGATTACTATTTCCTTCCAAAAGACTGATAAAAACCAGGCCGTACCGAGGACGCAAGCGGTTCTGCTAATTTATCATTTCCAGGTTACAAAATGCACTACAAAGGATAATGCGCTGTTCAATGAACAAAAACTACATCAAGAAGGCCATATGGGCAAATAACACTGCAGAATGAACATCCTGTGACAATATCTGTGTTTACAATATCACTACCTAGTCACCAGAACGAAGAAGTACAAGCAAAAATGTTATATGATGTATGAAAAGAAAAAAAAAGCTTTAAAAAAGGCTGGAGATTGGCCTGGGGAAGGCAGAAACGGTAGGGAAAAAGACAGTTTTGGGATGTTTTTTAAAGGAGGGGAGGAGGGAGTCTCTGGCACATCATTTCTAGAAGGTGGGGATGCTAATTTATACTGAAAGAGCCCCTGGAATCCCCACTGGTTGCCGTGGTACCTTAGCCCTTATAATCCTGATCCTTGGTTCATTACACTTTCTTATATTATAAGTGTTTTGGTATGATTGCTGGTGTGTCTGAATCCCCATGTAGTGAATGGACATTAAACCAAACCAACAAACAAAAATCAAACAAACACTTACTGTATTCGCATGTCTGTGAGTCTCCATTTTCAAAAACAGGTTCCTTCACCAACGGGGAAGACTTCTGGCTCCTCAGCCGCCATCTCTGTTCTACTAAATTCTTTTTCTCCGCCGTGTTTGGCGGTGAGTCAGCAATCAAAGACGCTGTTGAGGATCGTGAGGTGGATCTTGTTGTTATCGGCATCTCCAGTTCTTTGCTTCTCTGTCTGGATTTCTTTCTTTCAATGGGGATTGCCAAGAAGCAAGCTGGCAATTAATTAGCTGCACAGAATGATGTTAGTCACTGCCTTCAACCTGTCACAGTTCACGTTTCATGTTTTAAGCTGCCCTGCTGCCAAGGACGTACAATAGCTTATAACAGCCACTGTGGATCCCGATCTTAGAACTGTGTCGTAAAAAGTTGTGTATGGCGTCATGAGTGGTCTTGTCTCTGATGACGTCAAACTGAACAATCACGTGGACACCTAAAAAATCAGTGCAACTTAAAAAAAATATTTTTTTTAACTCTTGAATCTGGAAGAGACAGCGACATGAAACGAAACGAATTCTCTCTCTCTCTCTCTCTCTCCTCTCTCTCTCTCTCTCTCTCTCTCTCTCTCTCTCTATCTCATACACAACACAACACACACACACACTAATACACACGGATATGAACAGGCATTAAAATGAAGACCACACACACACACACTTTCAGTTTTGTTTTTGCTTTTTTTGTGTGGCGGAAGCAAATGGAGAGTCATTTTGTGTTGTTCACATTCGTTTTATTCTTCGTCGAACGCTCAGACAGCAACTTTTGTTGTCTGTCATATGAGCGAAAATGCGTCACGCTGCCGTTAAGCGCCTGACAAGTCAGGCCCAGCGCATCCGACTTCGGCACAAGAGAGAATAGTTACCTTTTAAGTTCTTTCTGGAAAAAAGGCAGGAGAATGGACCAAGAAGGCAGAAAATAGACAAGAAGGAGGTGACAGGAAGAAAAGGAACAAGGCAGAAACAAAGAGAGTGATAGAAAAGAGGAAATTTTTAGCACAGAATTTCCAGAATGTGGGGATGCGCGCGCGCGCGCGTGTATTGTGTGTGTGTGTGTGTGTGTGCGTGCGTGCGTGCGTGTGTGTGTGTGTGTGTGTGTGTGTTCGATTTTACGTGTGTTCACTTCAAGTGATATTAGACCAGGGGGAAGGGAGTCAGGAATGATATACACAAATGAGGACCTTAAAGTAAAGAGGTACGTGTGTTTTCTTGTGTATATGAAAATACTCATGTAAAACAATACAAACAATTTGCTGCACACAAAAAAGATGATAGAGAAACACAAAAATGCCAAAAATAACATAAAAAGAAAACAATTCTAAATTATTCTACAAATGTTTATGTGTGTGTCTGTGTGTGTTGCATTGTCTTTTCTTGTATAAAGCTTTCAGTCATGGCAGATTTCTCTGAGTAAGAAGTTCAGGCTGCTTTCTCTGAGGAGGAGAGTACGTCACCACACGAACAGCGCCACCCTTTTTTTTCCAACAACAACTCCAGTGTTGTTACAGCATGCTGTTTGATCACAACAAAAGTCTGTGTTTGAATACTGATGGTGGCTTTGTGGCTAAGAATTTCTCTCCTAGCCTTTGGGTGTTTCTTTTTCTTTACAGAAAGCAAGCAGTGATGACTGTATTGTCCTGCTGGATTTGCCTTCACACCTTATCTCTGTGGCTTTAGGGAACTGGCACCCACCTCAGTGCTATAGTGTTGGCTGGTTTGATTGTTTTATAGTCCGAAGTCGGGACTGTACCATCGACCAACCATCCCCAGTCTACCATGTACACTAGGCAAAAGCCAGGCTATTTGTACCACGTAGCCCAAGGACTTGCATTCCGCCCACTGCCCTATGAATCTCTACAGGATGTTTATGGTTCAGACTTAGTCTACAGTCCCTATGGCTGCACACACGTTTAAAAAAATCACTTTTTTTTTCCTTCTGTGTTTCTATATGACTCTTACATTCATACCGCACCTACTAAGGCATCCACAGAAATAAAAACCACTTTTTGTGAAGGACTAGCCTCTGATTCAAAACTCATGTGATTTTGAACAAATTTGGTAGGTTTGAAATATTTTAATTTTTCAGCAAACACTGTACCCCCTCAGTCCTTTGTTGTCTGCTAGCTTCCTTACCGCAATATGCGTGTGCGGGTCAACGCTGTAGGAATACAGGCAAACCTCATTTGATGATTATTTCCAACTTTCTCGTGACTACCTTCTATGTTCTCAATCCCAAAAACGAAATGCACAGTCCATTTTTTCATGCTTAAAAAAATCTGTGAAAATCACCAACATTGTTTCCCACTCCCACTCGATACAAGGTACTACATGACCCCCAAATTAATACGGGTGTGTAGCCTGTATGTCTGCTACAGTAGGCTCATCTGTGACCATGGCTGGTGGCTGTTGTGGAGTAATACCTTACCTGCTTGGATAGTGATGGGACACACAGTTTAGACTGATAGAAGTGGCCACTGCAGCTAGTCTTATACAATAAACTATGTCTAGAGGCTATCACTTGCTGTTGTACCACACACACACACACACACACACACACACACACACTTCTTGACCCCCCCCCCCCCCCCCCCCTTCCCTTTTCTCCATGAATGCTGACTTCAACAGATGGGTTGAAATCAACCATCTTGCATCTTTTTTTTTTTTTTTTAGGGAATGGGGAGGGGGGGGGGGGGTACATGTTTGTTTCTTCAGAGAGAGAGAGAGAGAGTTATCACTGATAAGGGCGGAGACTGGATGTAAGAAATAGCACACGATGCTCATTCATTATCCTCAGAATGAAAGAAGTTGATAAATAATTTTGATTTGCAAGGAGAACTAAAGAAGTGGCTGATGCCACAGTCTTCTTTGTGTCTCCTGGTCTGAGTTGTGGCACAGTTTTCCCTCTTTTGCAGAAATACACCTTTGTGTCCATTGCAACCCTACCTATTGTCACAATCTATTGAGTGCCTGTGCCTGTTATTCAATCCTGAGTATCCTGTGTATCACCTGTGCTTCACGTGTGTGTCACTTGTGTATAGCCCCACTCCATACCCTCAACTGACGTAATCTGATGTAATCTCAAAACTACACCCCCAGGATCCCTTGAAGTTGTTGTGCCCCAGTGATCTTGGGTTGTTGAAGACTTTCTCGTTTTAAAGAGAAGAAACGTTGTTCATTCCTAAAAGCATATGAGTGCTTATTCCATTATCCTCGAAATAAAAGAAAAAAATAGATAAAATAAAATAAATAGGGACCCCTGCCGTCCCTTTGAGACCCACAAAGAAAAGGGTCTTTATTGGCTATGGGTGACAAAAGCTTGGTTTGGTAAATGTCAGTGGAGTATTCTGTTTGAATAAAAGTCTAGACCGTTGATGTGTGTGTGTGTGTGTGTGTGTGTGTGTGTGTGTGTGCACCCACCCCACGCAGGAAGGGGGGGCACAATCTACACAATATAAAATATATATATATATATATATAATATATATATATATATATATATATATAATATATATATTGTGTGTATATGTGTAAAATTGCACCGGCATATATATATATATATATATCCTTGGTCACCGATAGAGCAAAGTAATACCAGCACAGATGCATACTACACACACACACACACACACACACACACACACACACACACACGATATGCTGACTAATTTGGATGTCACGTCTGTATTCTGCCTGGTATTCTGATCATTAATTTGTTTGTTACAGGTGTATTCTACTCCAGTATTCTTATCATTAGTTTGTCATAACTGTACTTTACCAGCTATTTTTATCACTAGTTTGTCATAGCTGTAGTTTACCAGCTATTTTTATCACTAGTTTGTCATAGCTGTAGTTTACCAGCTATTTCTATCATTAGTTTTTCATAGCTGTACTTTACCAGCTATTTTATCATTTGTTTGTCATAGCTGTACTTACCAGCTATTTTTATCATTCGTTTGTTTATCACAGCTGTACTTTACCAGCTATTTTTATCATTTGTTTGTCATAGCTGTACTTTACCAGCTAATTCTATCATTAGTTTGTTTGTCATAGCTGTACTTTATCAGCTATTCTTATCATTAGTTTGTCATAGCTGTACTTTACCAGCCATTCTTATCATTAGTTTATTTATCATAGCTGTACTTTACCAGCTATTCTTATCATTAGTTTGTTTATCACAGCTGTACTTTACCAGCTATTCTTATCATTAGTTCGCTTATCACAGCTGTACTTTACCAGCTATTCTTATCATTAGTTTGTTTATCACAGCTGTACTTTACCAGCTATTCTTATCATTAGTTTGTTTATCACAGCTGTACTTTACCAGCCATTCTTATCATTAGTTTGTTTATCACAGCTGTACTTTACCAGCTATTCTTATCATTAGTTTGCTTATCACAGCTGTACTTTACCAGCTATTCTTATCATTAGTTTGTTTATCACAGCTGTACTTTACCAGCTATTCTTATCATTAGTTTGTTTATCACAGCTGTACTTTACCAGCCATTCTTATCATTAGTTTGTTTATCACAGCTGTACTTTACCAGCTATTTTTATCATTAGTTTATCACAGCTGTACTTTACCAGCTATTTTTATCATTAGTTTGTTTATCACAGCTGTACTTTACCAGCCATTCTTATCATTAGTTTGTTTATCACAGCTGTACTTTACCAGCTATTTTTATCACTAGTTTGTTTATCACAGCTGTACTTTACCAGCTATTCTTATCATTAATTTGTCACAGTTGTATTCTACCAGTATTTTTATCACTGATTTGTCACAACTGTACTTTACCAGCTATTCATATCATTGTCTTGTTTGTTGTTTCCCTCCCCCCATCACCCCCCACCCCACCCTACCCCCCACCCCCCTCAGACTTTACCCCCTGTTCTGGTCATTAATTTGTTTGTCATGGTTGTGCTCTACGTTAATTTGTTTGCGACAACTGTAATCTGCTGTATAATATCATGCTGTTGTTGTTGTTGTTGTTGTTGTGCGTTCCACAGCTATACACTCTGGGAGTCACCCAGAACATGCACTCTGCCTCACTCATCCCACCTGAGAATCGCTGTGAGATAGGAAGTGCACCAGGTGAGAAGTTTGCGTGTGTGACTCTTTTCAAGTACCTATCCAGATAGGCAGCCATACTCCTACTTCAGAGGATGCATAATCTTATTATTCATCATTAATTTGATCAACAATTCAATTGATATATGGATCAATAGCCTCTTTAAGACCAGAGGACTCTCTCTCTCTCTCTCTCTCTCTCTCTCTCTCTCTCTCTCTCTCTCATCTCTCTCTCTCTCTCTCTCTCTTCTTTCTTTGTGTGCCAGTAGGAAGGATGACAAAATTCACAAAACTGCATACACACGGGGACTGGGTGTTAAAAAGCGCATGAGTGTTTATTCCAATATCCTCGAAATAAAAGAATAAATAAAATATATAAATCTCTCTCTCTCTCTCTCTCTCTCTCTCTCTCTCTCTCTCTCTCTCCTCTCTCTCTCTCTCTCTCTCTCTCTCTTATAACTTGCTCTTTACTAAGTACTATATCTTTTAATCAACCTGTTAGGAGAAACTCTTCTCTTCAAAACTGCCATTGCTATATGAACTGAAGTCAAAATACAGAATGTAGTTTTGCTTGAATGTATCATGTTGGAACTCTATCATTTTTCTTTGTTAATTATTGTTAGGCTTTAGAAATAATTATGATAATAAATTGTGAAAATGAACTTAGTCTGACTTTCCCCCCATATATTGCTTTTTTTTTTTTCAATTTACAATGGAAGGATTTGACAACAGTCAATTGTATTGCGACACTTGATTTGTCAGATTTATATTCAGCATTCAATGTTTTTAAGTGTTAGGTTTTATTTTACATGTATTATCTGGATAGGTGTGTGCCTTTTAGAATGGAGGTGATCATGAATAAAGACTTTACCAACTGACAGTACACTAATAAAAATGGAATCAATAAGACTGATTATGTGACATTTTTTCTGTCTCTGTGAGGAAGGCAGATGTACTCTGCAGGTTCTTACAGTCACTGTAGAGCTTCTAGCCACTGGGATGAAGTCAGGCCAGACCTTCTTTCCGAGTGCAGGCTGCAGTACTTGTTCAGTTGTCTAGCTGCCAGTAGTCTAGCAGGCGCACTCCTCTGTGCGGCCTATGTGGAGTTGCATGTTACAGTCATCATTTTGTACTTGAGGGGGTTTGTATATCATTTGAAGTTAAAAACAATATTGCCAGCCCGCTCCTCACACATCCTAAAACTGAACAAGCGATTTCAAAGCAGTAGACAAGTAGTGCAACATAGGCCTGCTAGTTACTTCAGGGAGCGTATTCTGTGGCACACGATAACTGTGACCCGAGGACTCCGATTACAAAAACAAGACACCATGGAATTAATCTACTTTGACCTTCACCTTGGCTCACTCCCATCTCTGCAGGTGTCCTAGCAAGAAGTTGCATCGTCATGCTACAAAAAGTAGAGTGTTGTGTCTTAAAGTGGTTGTCCTGAAGTGGACAGGCTCAGAAGAGATAAGCACTCCTCCTAAGGTCTGGAAACTTTCTGTGGAAACTTACGTCTACTTTCCTTCACCAGGTGGGCTGCCAATGCACAGACTGCAAATCACAAGACAAAACTTTTTCCTACTCTCAAAATTCCTGTTGTTTTTATGAGTGTGGGAATCCCTTGAAATAACAGGTTTTCCTGGGAAAGTTGGGGGAATACTTGTTTTATGTTCACAATCTCGACTAATATTTTTTTTTAATTTATGTAATATCTTTTTATTGTCATTATTTTGGGTCGTGTGTGTGTGTGTGTGTGTTGATAGAAAACGATATGGTAAGCGTTTTTCAAATCCCTAATAACTATCCTGTTATGTTCGGTCAAGGTTCGCGCAGTTGAACTCCTTAATCCGGTTAGTCCAGAAAACCATTTAAGGACACCACAGGCATAAGCGCAGAGCCTATTCCTTGGCAATAGTGTCAACGCCCTGGCTACCTGAGTCTCCTTGACTGCAGTCATATCAATCAGCATGCTGTCCACTCAGTGGGCTGCTGTCCACACAGTGGGCAATAGCCTGGGCTGGCCACAACACAGGAATCCAGGACAGAGAGAAGGACGAACTCAGGCAAACATGCTTTGGGCCAAACATCAGGCTTGTGCAAAGCCTACACCAAAAACATGCATACACTGTAAAATGGGCATGCACACATGCACGCACTTTTATGTTCATGCGCGTGCGTGCATGTGCTCACAAACACACACACACACACACACACACACACACATGCGCACACACTCTCTCTCTCTCTCTCTCTCTCTCTCTCTCTCTCTCTCTCTCTCTCTCAAACACACACACACCTGTGCACACACACCATGCACAAACATACACACGCCACGCAGGCACCCACACGCCCCCGCGCGCACGCGCACACACACACACACACACACACATATCATGGACTGCTGTTCCTTATCACAACCATCAGTACATATCAATGTGCAGTTACTTTTTTGAAAGACAAGGTCATTTTTTTTTAGCTTTGTCACTAGGCTCTTCTTTCACTTGTATCACCACATTGATTTACTTTTTGTCACCACATTTACTTTTTGTCACCACACTTACCAGTTTTGGTCTTCACACTAGTTTTTCACCACACTGACCAGTTTTGTCACCACACTGACCAGTTTTGTCACCACCCTGACCACTTTTTATCACCACACTTACCAATGTTTGTCACAACACTGATAATTTTTGTCACCACACTTACAGCTTTTGTAACCATACTGACAAGTTTTGTCACCACATTGATAATTTTTGTCACCACACTGTCCAGTTTTTGTCACCACATTGATTTTTCACCAGACTGATCAAGTTTTGGTCACCACACTGACCCAGTCTTTGTCCCCACACTGATTTAAAAGCTTTCTGATCCAGTTTTTGTCACCACAACACATTGATCATTGCTGATGTTCATTCAGTTTTTGTCACCACACTGACCCAGTTAATACCACACTGACCCAGTTTTTGTCACCACACTGACACAGTTTTTGTCACCACCCTTATCAGCTTTTGTCACAGTTTTTGTCACCATGCTGACCCCATTTTTGTCACCACACTGACCAATTTTTCTGTCACCATACTGACCCAGTTTTGTCACCACGATGACCCAGTTTTATCACTATGCTGACCCAGTTTTTGTCACTACACTGATCACCTCATGCTGACCTAGTTTTTGTCACTACACTGATCACCTCATGCTGACCTAGTTTTTGGTCACTTTACTGAACACCTCATGCTGATTCAGTTTTTGTCCTCACATTTTTCAACAGGAACAATTGAAACAGTATGATTGGTATTGGTCAGAGAAAAGGAAATCTTATGAATGCAGCAGAGTAGGCCCCTACTGCAAAATGGGAGAGGGTATGGGATAGTGGGTGTTACATGAAAAGAATACATCACTGGAGAAATTGAAACATGTCATAATGAGAGATCTAAAGTGACAGTCAACAATACCTTGTCATTTGATTGGTATATCTTGATGTTAATAATAATAATAATAATAATAATAATAATAATAATAATAATAATAATAATAATAATAATAATGATAATAATAATAATGATGATGATGGTGGTGATGATAATAATAATAATAATGATAATAATAATGATAATAATAAAAATAAAAAGTCACCCCATTAATTGGTTGTACACCATTGTTATTGCACATTCCCTAACATAACACTGGGGGGGGGGGGGGGGGGCACCCATAATAATATGCACTCCAGCTCACTCACCTCACCTGGGAGTCACTATGAGATGGAAAGTACACACTAAATGAGAAGTTTGCCTGTATGCCTCTCTCAAGTACCTTGCCTCAAAGGCAGCCATACTGGAACTTTAGGGAATTTTTTCTTCTCTTAAGGAGAGAACAGGTTGTTATTTCAAGAGCTTGTCATGGCTGAATTACAATCTCAGGTAATGTTTCACAACATAGCAACATTTTAGGGTAGGCCACAGTACTAAGTTATATCACTAACTGACAAAGCTTTTGGCCTGGGCCAAACTAGTTGTATTAGAAGGTTGTTTTCATTTCTGGTTTCAACAACAACAACAACTCTCCAAAAACAACAACTCTCCAAAAACAACAACAGCAACAACAACCTGTTTGGATTAAACATTATTTAACATATCTACGGTAATAGCATTTAGTGTTTGTAGTTAAACAGAGAATCAGTAGGTATTGCAACTGTCCCCAGAAGAGCCACAAGATTGTGAAAGGACTGCACAGGAATCAAATACCAGAAGAGACTCAAGTGGGGTTTTTTAACTTTGCCCTTTGCATTTTGCTTTCAGTACAGGGCAAGGATCAGGAGTACATCTGATTTGTCTTTCGTTTCCTGGGATAGAGCTATAAGCAAGATTTTAACCTACCATTAAGGTAGCGCATTCCGATTTCAGGGATGGTATCTGAACACCACCCCTGTGTAATGTGTTGTTGTTGTTGTTTGTTGTTGTTGTTGTTGCTTTTAACCTTCCCTGTACCAGCCTTTTTTTTTACAACGGGCAATACGTTTTGGGTGAGCAACCCACGGTTTTTTGAGAAGGCATAAACCCTTTACCATACCTTCTGGGTGTACAGCAACCCATGGTTTTAGAGTAGGCATAAGAAGCTACCATACCTTCTGGGTATACAGCAACCCATAGTTTTAGAGTAGGCATAACCTGCTACCATACCTCCTGGGTGTACATCAACCCTGGATGTCTGGAAAGGAACTCAACTTCTGGCCTTGTGTGAAGCACTAAGCTGAAATTCTTTCCCTATGTTGTGGTTGCATAGCAACCCCATGGTTTAAAGAGACTGCTCACCACCCTAGGGCTACATCCTGAATGTTGAGTAACCTAAGCTGCCTACAGAGGAGTCAAGTCAAGTCAAGTCAAGTCAAAAACACTTTAATCATCCCATGAAAGGCATTTACAATACTGACAGGCACATTGATACCTATAATTATCTCACAAAACACAAGAAAAATACATTTCAGATTGTTATCAACATTCCAAGATAGCTTAAAAAAATTATCATACACAAACACAAACCCAGGTGCAGGCCACACACCGTGTACACACACACACACACACACACACACATACACACACCGATGTAGGAATACAATGTGGTAAAAACCATTTATTGGAAAAAAGATATACACTTTTTTTTTTAAATAATTTTTTTACAAGTGCAGCACTGTGCATTCACACACACACACACACACCCATACACACACACACCAATCTATGAACACAGTTTTATCACATATACACACACACGAGCACCATGCACCATAATGACCATTATCTATAAAGAATCAAAGACATCACACACACACACACACACACACACACACACCACACACACACCACACAATTTAGAAATCATTCTTGAAAGCCAAAAGCAAGATACAGGAGTGCTTATTTTCATTACCACACACACCCACCCACGCACGCACTTGACAATCAGGGGGGTATATCAGAGAATGTTTGGTCAGTGCTGTTTTGATTTTAGAATTTGAATGACTACTGGAAGAAAAGAATTTCTTTTTCTATTTGTTTTACTGTTGGAGCACCGAAAGCGGCGTCCTGAAGGCAATAACTGAAATTCGGAAGACATAGCATGGGATGGATCAGGGCTTGAGATCTCTTTGTTCTTCTCCAATTATTTTTTTAGCAGATTCTAACAATTCTCCAAAGACTATTCTTGTTTTTAACACTAAGGTTGTTGTACCAACAGATGAAAGCAAAACTTAGAACACTCTCTATGTAGGACTTGTAGAACAAAGAAAGAATCTTTTTGTCAACAAAAAATGAGTTAAGCTTCCTCAGAAAATACATATGTTGTTGTCCCTTTTTGACAATAGCGTCAGTGTTAGCATCCCAGTTTAATTTGTGATCAAAAATAGTTCCCAGATACTTGTACTTCGAAACATTTTCAACTTCTTGACTATGGATGATAACATGCTCAGAAGTGTGACCCGAAATCAATAGAAAGATCTTTAGTTTTAGAAACATTTAGCTCCAGATATGCCTCATCACACCAATTAACGAAATCAGTGAGGGCTGGACCATGGTTTTGGACAGATCCAGATAAGAGAGACGAAAGAGCACTGTCACCGGCAAATTTTACAAGAAAGGAATTTTCATAGCTGCTTCTGCAATCATCTGTGTATAGAATGTACAGAAGTGGTGAGAGAACGCATCCCTGTGGAGAACCCTACAGGGAAATCTAACCGATGAATATATCTTATTGGCAAAAACCCCTGCGGTCTGTTAGTTAAAAATTCCATCAGCCAACCAACAAGTTGATAGTCTACATCAAATTTTTTAAGTATTTTGTGAGTAAGAACATGAGGCTGCATTGTATTGAAAGCTGAACTAAAGTCAGTAAAAAATATTCTGGCATGAGAGTCAGGTGCTTCTAAGTGGTTGTACAACTTGTTCAAAATGAACAGTTTGGCATCTTCCTCGTCCTGTCCTGTAGGCAAACTGTAGTGTGTCAAGGTCTTTCTCTGTAGTGGAAAGAATGAGAGATTTATGATCTTTTCTAATATTTTCATCACAAGTGATGTGAGGGCTACAGGTATGAAATCGTTGGGCCCAGAAGGATTCGGTTTCTTGGAAGAGGTATTACATTGGAAGTCTTTCAAATAACTGGTATCTGGCTAGTGTCCAGCGAGGCTTGGAACAGGTGCTGAAAGAAGCTGGCAAGCTCAGTAGCGCAGACCTTAAGGGTTCTGCAGCATATGCCATCTGGTCCAGGAGATTTGTTGATATTTATTGCCTTGAAGTGTTTACAAATAACTGTTTCATCAACAATGATGCTATTCTCAAATGGTAGAGATTGCTTCAGGCCATTTATTTCATTGGAAAAATCATGCTTTTCCAAGGGAGTAAAAAATGCATTTAAATAGTTTGGTAAGTTGTTGTCACAGACCCCCTGGAGACTAATCTTCGACCCATGTGGGGCAGCTGCCATGTTTACTGCCAGGCAGCACGAAAATTGTTCCCTGCAAACTTGTCTTTTATCTTATTTTTATAGTCACCTCTAGTTTGTGCAACAGCAGCTTTAACTTCTTTATTCACTTGTTTCTTTTGTTCTTATGTTCCTGTGTAAAATACTACTTTCTTTTTGTTAAGTACACGTTTTAGGTCCTTTGTAACCCAAGGTTTATTATTGGGGTAAATAGTTATCACCCTTGTTGGAATAACACTACTGACACAAAATGAAATATAGGAAGAAACAACATCAGTTAACTCATTCAAATCAGAGCACACATTGTAAAACATATCCCAGTCAGTGCAATCAAAGCAGCCTTGCAGACTAGCTATGCTATGAGCAGTCCATTTTTGTGCGGTCCTGACCATGGGCTGAAGGTGCTGAAACACTGACTGGTACAGGGTGCTAGAAGAATACAGTTATGCTTAGATGAACCCAGGGGAGGCAAGGTAGTGATTTTTATGCACCTGCTAAAGTCCCATAGCACAAGTCAGGGTTTTATTTCTGTGTGTGGGGTAGGTCACGTACTGTTCATAATTCTTCAGCGTTTTACTTAGTGAACATTTATTAAAATCACCCAGGATGAATTTAGGAGCATCAGGGGATATGGAATCTAACTTATGCAGGTGATTCAAAATATGTTGGATGCTCTGGTCACATTAGCTTTGGGATGAATGTAGACCAGGGTAAAAAAAAATAGTTGTGGGAATTCCCATGGTAGGTAGTATGGTTGGAGTGATATAGACAGCAGTTCTTTGTCCTCCACACACAAAGAGGCCTGGATGGTCATGTCCTTACACCATTTCTCATTCATGTAGAAGCAGACACCCTGTCCCTGTTCTTTACCAGTCGTCTCTGTCCAGTCAAATAGGGTGTCCAAAGCTATTTATAGACAGCTCGCAGCTGGGTACACTGTCTGTGAGCCATGTTTTGTCAAAGTGAGCAGGCCAGAAGTTCTCGAACTCATGCATGTAATTAACGTTTGCCTGAAGCTTGTCTATCTTTGGTCCAAGGGATTGGACCTTGGTCAGTATGACTGTTGGTTGCGGGGTTTCCGATGATTTAAAGTTTTTAGTCTTTGTGTCATGCCACCTTTCTTTCCTCTTTTTCTTTTTTTTTTTGACGTTCTTCCAAGTCCTGTCGGTATTGGTGGCAGTTGGAAGAATTTTGCAAGGAAAGTTCATGTCTTGACCCTCAGCTAACACACTGACGGATGTAGGCTCAGAAGAAATTCACCAGTGTGTACACATCCAGCCATGATTGTTGTTGAGTCTCCATAAGTGTAAGCAGGTTTGTAAGAAGGGACAGTGCTTTTCCTACAATAGATCTAGTACTTGAGGTGCATAAAAGGCATGCACTCAAACATACAAACACATGCACTGGAGTTATCAGTAAAGAAACTGTTTATAATTCAGTGTGACAAAACAACTAAAGAAAATACTTTTACTTTCTGAGAAAATTGCATAATGTTGGAACTCACATCCTGTTCAGTCAATGGATAAAAGCTGCTGAGCACTGCTGCGCTGAAATATTATCTTGACCATGATACAAAAGCAAGACACAGTGGCTGCTCTATCATCATCATCATCATCATCATCATCATCATTATCATTATTATTATCATTATTGTTATTATTATTATTATTATTATCAGCAGCAGCAGCAGCATCATCATCATCATCATCATCATCATCATCATCACCAACATGGTAATCATTATTATTATCATCATTATTATCAATATTCTCATTGGTATTACCATCATCAAAGTCCTTCGGATGAGACTATAAACCGAGGCCCCGTGTGCGAACGCATGCAGAACATCTTGTGCACACGTTAAATCCTGTTCCGCTTTTCGAAAGAGTAGGCCATTGTGTGCTGGTGGGAACAGATGACATTATTTACAAAACTGCATAATAATAATAATAATAATATTATATGGAATTTATATAGCGCATACACATCTGAGGGCTTTGATTTGTTGCTTTACAAGATTCAGCGCTATATAAATTCCATGCATTATTATTAATATTATCGTCATCATTATCATTTTTACTTCTTGTGGAACGTTCAGATAGCAACTATTGTTGTCTATTATGTGAAGGAAAATTGTGACACCTGCCTTTAAGCACATGACAAGTCAGGCTCAGCGCATTCAACTTGGCATAAGGGAGCACTGTTATCTGTTAAGTCTTTCTGGAGAAAAAAAAAAGGGCAGGAGAATGGACCAACAAGCAGAAAATAGACAGAATGAGGTAATAGGAAGAAAAGGAACAAGGCAGAAACTAAGAGAGTGACAGAAAAGAGGAAATCTCTAGCACATAATTTTCAGACAGTGGGGATGCTGTTTATACTGACAAGCCCCCAGCATCCCCATTATTATTATTTAATTCGATGACTGAATAATCAAAAGTATAAATGATAAGTTGCCAATGTAATCATGTTAAACTTGAGAGGATGGCTGTGAGGCCTGGACTCTGTGGCCAGTCAGCAAAACTACAGCCACGAAAGGGAAACATTGTTTTCAAACATGGATGGTCATGTTACAGCTTTCGGGTTAGCACATATTATATACAGAATTAATCAGTTACAAGTTAAAATAATCGTAGTTATTATGATAGAAATCTTCTTTATTTTCATCATAGATTTAACTGTTCGTCTTTCGAAAACAAAGGAGAAGAAGAAGAGTCCCTTGTCTTTTATGGTTTTTAACAAAGTAGAGCTGCATTATAATTGTGCATGCCAAATCCAAAACTGTAACGTGCACATCTCTGTGCGGAACAGACTCTTTCAAGAACATGGCGTTGAATGGAAGTTTCCATACACAGTTGGAGGTGTTTATAAAGGGCAATTTCATTGGTTGATAGTGGAATGACCTACAAAGGCCAGCAGCATGGCCGGCTGCTAGCCAGGAAAGAGATCGTCAGAGACACTGTCTGGTCTAAACGGAGCCGTTCCGCAGAAGGTTGGTGAATTGGTGCTTGTTTTTTTTAAACTCTCCAGTGTGTCTGTGTTAACTGTAATTTTTTTTTCTTTTTCTGAAACAGATTGTGGCAGTGAGTTGAAGCGTTTTCGTGTCAGTTTGTGTTGAGCTGCATTTGTGCATGAGTTGCACTGCATTTCATTAGGGGCCTAGCCTACGGCTTCGTCTTTGCCATCTGACTGAACAGAAGTGAACTTTGGACGAGCATGCCCCCCCCCCCCCCCCCCAATAAAAAAGAGGATAAATAGACTAACCGGTATCGCACCGCACCGATTGACTTAAATCAGCAGTGAAACTGGTCACATCTGCGTTGTTTACATTTTCGCAAGTTAGTCGATGAGTATAGGTTTGGACTTAGCGATTGGGATTCTTGATTAAAATTTTGATCTATGTTCGCAGTTTGGGTAATTTAGAGATTGTTAAACCGACTAGATTTTTGTTTACACGTCGCAATTGACGGATTCCTTAAACCGACTAGATTTTTGTTTACACGTCGCAATTGACACGTTCACGATCCGCTTTTAACTGGTGAACTAAAGACATTAAAAGATAGCCTAACAGTAACACAGTAACAGATTGCCTTTCAGTTGATCATATCCTGCAAAGCTTACAGATCGAACTGGAACAACTTACGGTTTTTAAAGTACGTATTCAGTGAATTCTTTCAACCTAATCGGGTTTATCATTAAGACTGACACATCGACTATTTGAGGTCCTAATTCTTAGGGTTTTACATGTTGTGTTTGCTTTTGGTTTGGTTGGTTGGTTTGTTTATTTTTGGACAGGGCCTGTTTTTACCACAGTAGTGGGCCATTAGGGTATTAGAAATAGTGGAAGTTGTATGATAGTAGAACTAGTTCTAGGAACTGGCTTGCACCTAAGCCTGGTACTTGTACTTTGTAACCTATAGGCCTAAATGGCTTCTCTTTATTATAAATTGAATTTTTCAGACTACTTTGCATGTGTGTGTGTGTTTATTTATTTATTTGTTCTTTTATATCTAGGATAATGGAATAAGCATTCATGTGCTTTTTTACATCTAGTCCCCATGTGTATGTGGTTTTGTAAATTTTGTCATCTGTTTCTACCCGCACACAATGGCCTACTCTTCCAAAAAGTGGAACAGGATTTAACATGTGTGCAAGATGTTCTGCATGTTCTGTGTGTGTGAGAGAGAGAGAGACTCAGAGAGAGAGAGAGAGACTCAGAGAGAGAGAGAGACTCGGGGAGAGAGAGAGAGAGAAACCACTATGACTAAGTATGACAGAACACATGTACTGTCAGCATAGATCAGACATCCATGCATGAAAACAGAGCCCTGAAATAAACACTTATAAATCAGAGTGCATTTTCACAAAATTCAGGACTCTCAGTCTTTAAAACCCCCCAGTTAATTGCACTGTCATTGGGATAAGTCTATACCAAAACTGTGGATGAGAGACTTAAAGGTAAAATATTCTGGTCTGGTCTGAATAGGTTTGAATGGGTTTCACAATCACAGTGAGTGTATGTACATTGGATCTTTGTGAGGGGAAGGTGGGGTATGAATTAAATGGAAATGTTAGGACTGGTGAGAGGAAAGTAAGGTATTCTTTGTTGAATGGAGATGTTATTACCTTTGGGAGAGGAGGTCAGGTATGAATCAATTTGAGAGGAAGGTCAGGTGTGAATGGGAATGTTATGACCTTTGTGAGAGAAAGGTCAAGTCTGATGGAAAATGTTGTGACCTTTGTCAGTTTGTGAGAGGAAGGTCAGGTATGGATGGGAAAGTTGTAACTTTTGTAAGAGGAAGGTCAGGTATGGATGGGAATGTTGTGGCCTTCATGAGAGGACAGCAGGGTATAAATCATTAATTAAATGGGAATGTTATGACCTTTGTGAGAAGGTCAGGTATGAATGGGAATGTTATGACCTTTGTGAGAGCAAGGACTGGTATGAATGGGAATGTGATATTAGCATATGACCTGTGCAAGTGGAAGGTCAGATATGAATAGGTATGTTAGTACTAAGTATCCTTTCATTCCAGATTTTTATAATGACTTGCTTGGGGAGATCAACTACATGCAGACAACCCTGTGTAGTGTGTAGGCTTATCTTATTTTATTTACTTATTCTTTTATTTCGAGGATAATGGAATAAGCACTTGTGTACTTTAAAAAATATATATATCTAGTCCCCATGTGTATGCAGTTTGTAAATTTTCATCCATTCCCACCATCACACAATGGCCTACTCTTCCAAAAAGTGGAATGGGTTTTAATATGTACACAAGATGTTGTGCATGCATACACAGGCCCTCGGTGTATACTTTATAGTCGCATCCTACAGACTTTTGGGGGAAGTGGAGTTGGCACTAATGTTAACTTGTGCATGTGTGTGTGTGTGTGTACTGTATGTGTGTGTTCTGTATCAGTGTATGTGTGTACTGTATGTGTGTGTGTATTTCAGTATTTGTGTGTGTGTGTATGTGCGCATTTCTGTCTGACAATTTCTGTCTCACCTATCCCTTTATATGATTTTTTTCCCCAACTTATGTTTTACTCTTCACTCTTTATAATTTTATTCATCTATGAATTGTATGATTTATCTTTTTTTTTCCTTTTAATGTATTCTCTTTCTTTTCATTTATTTAACTTCAAGATTTTTTTTTTTCAACCTATGTATGCTTCTCTCCTTCAGATTATTATTTTTCTTATCCTGTGTCTACTTATCTCCCTTTTCATCTATTTCAAATTTATATTTTTTCCCTAAGCAGTAAGCTATGTTTACTTCTTTCCCTTTTCATTCATTTCAGATTTATCTATTATTTTTTTGTAACTTATGTTTACTATCCTCCCTTTAAAAAAAAAAAATTATGATTTATCTTTTTTTCTTACCTATATTTATTCATCTCTATTTATTTATGACTTATCTCTTTTTTTTCTTTTTTTTTTAACCTGTATGTACTTAAGTTATTTTTCTTCCCCTCTCTGTCTCAGTGTCTGTCTGTCTGCCTTCCTGTTGTCTAAGTTATTGTAAGAGGTGAGGTCACTCATGTGTCCATTATAGTCTGTTATGTTTTAGATATTGTAAGAGATGTGGTCATTATTGTGTCCATGTATACCATGGGCTGTAGACTGTGATATGATGTACATGTAGCAAACACAGTAGACTGATAAAAAGTGATATATTAATTTTAGCAAACACAGTTGACTGATATATATATATTTCTATCTATATATTTAATTATTTATATATATATTATAATGGGGGCAGTATAGCTCAGTGGTTTGAGCACTCACTTTCCCCAGCTAAGGTTAAGCAGCATCAAGCGTGGTTACCACTTTGATGGGTTACTGTTTGCATAAGAAGGAAGGTGGCAGGGTGGTTAAGATGTTTGCCTGCCAACAAGTAAACCATGAGGTTCTGGGTTCAATTCCCAGCCTCGCCCTTTCTTCCCAGTTTGACAAAAAAATCGAACTGAATGTCAAGGTCCTTCGGATGAGACTATAAACCGAGGCCCCGTGTGCGAACGCATGCAGAACATCTTGCGCACATGTTAAATCCTGTTCCGCTGTTAGAAAGAGTAGGCCATTGTGTGCCGGTGGGAACAGATGACAAATTTTTTTAACCGCATACACACGCATTAAAAAGAAAAAGTCATCTGAGTGCTTTGATTTGTTGCTTTACAAGATTCAGCGCTATATCAATTCCATACATTATTATGCCTTGGCTTCAGTACAGTCCACCAGCTGTAAATGGGTACCTGGCTCTTTAGGGTTGGAGAAGGTAAAGCTGCAAGGGAGCGGAGATGGGTGCCACCTTCAATATACTGGCCCCTTGAGAAGTTGAGGTCTCTGGTGCCGCATTCCCCTACGACCACATAGGTTATGGGAACACCTTCACCTTTTATCTCTCTGTCTCTCTCTCTGTATGTATGTATGTATGTGTGTTATATATATATATATATATATATAATATATATATATATATATATATATATATTATTAATATACATACATGTATACATACATGTATACATACAAACATGTATACATACATACAGTGTGCACTTTGCGCACTAAAATGTTTGAACTAAACCCTTCTTTCCATCCCCTCTCCCCCCCTCCACCCTTCTAGAAAGAACTGTTCAACCTGGTTAGACTTCATGATTTGCTGAGGTTATCAGTTCTGAAAGAGAGTTGAGTTTTCTTTGTCAATCTATGCTACATTGTGCTATTTGGATAAACTTCTAGTATGTTTGTATAGGCATGGTTGTGGTTTGTGATTTCTTTGAATTCACTGGAGGTTTTCTCTAAACAAACCAATTGAAGTCTGTGTAGTGTTACTTCTTCTCTCAGCTTAGGTGTCCAGCATGTCTCAGTGGGTTGGGAGACCTGGCAATTCACTGAGGCCTGTGTACTGTTACACCTCTCACATAAGTGTCCAGCAATCTCTGTGAGCTAGAAGTCTTGGCAACTCATAGTATGGTTGTAGCTAAGCTGTTCTCACTGTAGGCCTATAGAGTATATATAGTCCCAGGGGCTTGTGGCTCAGCCTTTGTTTTAAACAATAAACAATCCCTTTGTTAGTTACAGTGGAGCCCTCTTTATTCATGGCCTAAGGCATTGTTGTAGAGTGTCCAGTGGAACAGTCATAAACACCTTAGAGCTTGCTACAGCTGGTCTTATTCAACAGGCTTGAGGGCCTCTTTCTTGATGAATTGCATCCCCCCTCCCCCCACCCCCTTCTCTAGTGAATCAGCAGATTTTTTCATGTAGTCAAACTATTGGTTGATTTTAGTTTGTGAATAAATTTGTTTGTCAGCTGATTTGGATGTGATTAGGATTTGTTAGTCTCAGTTTCCAATGCCATTTGGAATTAGGAGTCCTGCAAGTAAACCAATATAACAGGGTGTATATGGTGTTTTATAGTCGTTCTCTTGCTTACTGTCTGGGGCAACATTCTCTTCTTGAGTTAGACAGGCTGTTGTGTGGTGAAACTGGACAGAATGACTTAGAAAGAAAACAGCAATTTGTTCTCCTGCTTGAGCTGTAACTAGTGTAAGTGAGAATTTCTCACTTTGATAGTTGTTGGTTAAAGAGATTTATTAATGTAAAAGCTGATTTGATAAGTGAATTTCATTTGTGTGTACTAGCTGAATTTAGCTACTGATTGAATATTGTGACTGGTATAGTGAAAGTGTGTATAGTTGCTTTGCTTTTACACATGGAAGTTGGCTAAATGGCTAAACCTAAAGTCATGAGACTTTTACAATTTAATAAAATGTGTGATCTTGAATTATTCTATATACTATATTGCCAAATCTTTGAGTAGAACAGTGATGACGCTACTCAAAGATTTGGCAATTGGAAACAGAGATTACAATGCAGAGGAAAGAAGGTGAATGTTAACAAGACCAAAGCAGTGACAGTTCGAAAAGATTGCAGAACACATAGAGAGCAAGGCAAATACCTGTGTGGTGTCTGCCACAAAGGTGTAGGGAACAATTCAATCAAATGTTCCAAAT
The DNA here is from genome assembly GCA_028751875.1 of Rapana venosa. Classification (NCBI taxonomy): domain Eukaryota; kingdom Metazoa; phylum Mollusca; class Gastropoda; order Neogastropoda; family Muricidae; genus Rapana; species Rapana venosa. Next base: position 25,218,761 of record CM054149.1, read on the forward strand.
GTCAATATTGGTGTCGCAAAAGATGCTCAAAGCTCAAAAGTCTGAAGAAGGAGGATGGAGTATTTGTCTGCCCCAGTTATATGAATAAGAAGGGTGAAGACAATACCGATGCGGGAAAGAAGGAGCTAGAATTCGAACAAGGGAAGATAGAAGTGGTAGACGAATTCTGCTACCTAGGAGAGATGATGAGCTGCGAAGCAAAATCTGAGTTAGCTGTCAGAACCAGGATTGCGAGTGCCTGGAAGAAATGGAAAGAATTGGCAAGTCTGCTTGGAAATCAGAAAATCCCACTGAAGAGACGCTGTCTGATATAGAAGGCCTGCATTAGACCTGTTCTCTGGTATGGTTCTGAGACATGGGTTTTCATAAAAAACCGTCAAACGTTTGTTGAAGAGCTGTGAAAACCGAATGCAACGCTACATGACAAAGATCAAATGGGAAGACAGGATCACGAATGAAGAACTATGGAAAATGTGCAAAGTTGATGATCTGAAGTCTGTAGCTAGTAGCAATAGACTGCACTGATTTGGGCACGTTCAACGGAGAGCAGACCACCACATCATAAAAAGAGCAATGAACTTCTTAGTGGATGGAAAGAGACCAAAGGGAAGACCTAGCAAAACCTGGGCTGCCTGTATTGCAGATGATCTTAGAGAAAGGGGCATAAATAAGGAGGAAGCTCAAAACAGAGAGAGATGGAGAAGGCTCATCAATGTCAAACCTCCCCTGGGAGAAACATGACAAAAAAGGAAGAAGATCTTGAATTATTCTATAATTGGATGTTCATGTTAAAAGTGGAATTTTTATGAGTAAGTAATCTATTTGATATGTTTGTTATATTGAGATGAAGTTTATAAATCGCATTGATCACTGGTAAAAAATAAATGTGGATTGGTAACAAAGCTATTGGGATAGACTTCTGTGGCAAAGTTGAATTGAGATAAAAAGTTGACTGCTAAAAGAGTTAAAGACTTGAATGCAGTAACAGGACTAGGCCTAGCTAGGCTATTGTAGTAATTGCCTTGCTAAAGGAGGTGTGACTTTGTGTATGGTTAGTCATTTGTGTCAAAAGTGGTTAATTTGTAATTTGTATACATGTGGTTTTGTGACACACTAGATTGTGCCTGCTCTCTCTCTCTCTCTCTCTCTCTCTCTCTCCTCTCTCTCTCTCTCTCTCTCTCTCTCTCTCTCTCTCTCTCTCTCTCTCTCTCTCTCTCTCTCGTGCTACAATATCCATGGGGTATGATAGGGGCCAATGTTGTGAAAGATCTTAGTATACTAAGTTATGTTGACGTTACTAGGATAATGTCAGTTGAGAGTATTGAGGAAAGGATTTTCCTAGTTATTTTGTAGTCTTTACAAGATTCAGCGCTATATAAATCCAATACATTATTATTATTATTATTATTAGTCTATGGCTGTCTGATTTACAACTGTATACTCTCTATTGGTTCCCTAGGATTCACTTGGTATTTTGGTATGAGTGATGAAAGGAATTCAGTTTTCTTACAATCGGCTAGACGACAATGTTGCTATTTGCTGTTGTGTGCCTTTCGTGTACCTGGTTAAATATGGATAGAGTACTTACCTGAATTTTATCTTTGTTTCAGGTGTGTGTTGTTGGGTAAATGAAACAATAAATTGTGTTACCATAACACCCCTGCGTGGCCTTACATCATCATTCCTTGAATTGTGGTGTGCCAGTGTCCTAACATTCCCTTCCCCAAACCCCTCAACACATACATACATACATACATACATACATACATACATACATACATACATACATACACACATACAATACATACATACACACACAACATTTATTTAGCAAACAGTAGTCTGATAATGTTTAGCAAACGTAGTAGATTGACATGTTTAGTCAGCAAGCACACTAGACTGATAAAAGCAGACACAGTAGACAGTGACATGGACTTTGATGTGTTGACATGCTAACACAGTAGACTGCGACATGTTTACTTTGCGAATACTCTGTAATCAGTAGACTGGTGGTATAGGGAAGAGTGGTGTTGGCTGTGGTAATGATTACTACAGCAGATGAGCTAAGCTGCTGTAATGATAATTACTACAGCAGATGGGCAAAGCATTGGCTGTGGTAATGATTATCAGTAGAGCAGAGGAGCAAAGTGTGGAGTGTGGTAATGATTATCAATACAGCAGAGGAGCAAAGTGTGGAGTGTGGTAATGATTATCCATACAGCAGAGGAGCAAAGTGTGGAGTGTGGTAATGATTATCAGTACAGCAGAGGAGCAAAGTGTGGGCTGTGGAGTGTGGTAATGATTATCAATACAACAGAGGAGCAAAGTGTGGGCTATGGAGTGTGGTAATGATTATCAATACAGCAGAGGAGCAAAGTGTGGGCTGTGGAGTGTGGTAATGATTATCAATACAGCAGAGGAGCAAAGTGTGGGCTGTGGAGTGTGGTAATGATTATCAATACAGCAGAGGAGCAAAGTGTGGGCTGTGGAGTGTGGTAATGATTATCAATACAGCAGAGGAGCAAAGTGTGGGCTGTGGAGTGTGGTAATGATTATCAATACAGCAGTGTTGAGACATTTCCTGTCTAGGTACCAACAACTGTCAGTCCATATAGATCCTCACTGTCATTGTCAGACTGGCGCGACGTGACGTTGCCTTTGGCATTTGCTGGCATTGGTAGGCCAAGGAGGAGGGGAAGACAAAGAAAATATGATCATATCTTATCGGTAGGTTTACATGGAATATATGTGTGTGTGCTAGCCAAGTCTGTTCATGGTTTAGCCATTCTGACCTGTATTCTTACCTGTTTGTGTGAGTATACTTTCTGCTTGTATGTCTGAATTTGAGTTTCGGTAGTTTCTTTATCAGAGACAGATTGCTTTTGTACTGTATGCTAGAGCGGGGGAGGGGGGGGGGGGGGGGGGGGCTTGTTCTCTGAAGGCCTGTTGTCCAGCTGCCCTAAGTTTCTTTCTGCGTTGTGACTTGTCATTGATTGTAGTGGAGTCAGTTGTGGCAGACTTCTCTTTGACATTATCAGTAAGGCAGCACCACATATGAAATATATATGTTTTCTTAAGACTTTTTTGTCAGCGGGGGAATTTTTGTTCCCCTCTGAGAGTGGCCTTTTCCATGTATTTTGCCAGGGATGTGTTGCCTGTATCTCACTAGTCATGGGTTCTTCAGAGAGTACACTAATTTGAGTTTGTGCGATCACACACGTCAGCCAGTATAGCGAGCTCAGGTAAGAGTTTTACTAAGAGATGTAGTTAGTCTATAGTTTGTTGTTTGACCGTCTTCTGCAGGTGCGTGGGATGAATTAACAAAGGAAGATTTATCAGTTCGAGAAGTCTGAAATTAAGTAAAGAAAAGACAGATAAAAATGTATAGTCCAGGCTGAGAAACTAAATAAAGAAGATAAAATATTGTTGGAGACTTGCGTTTTCCAAACATGTGTAGCCTGGATGAATCATAGACAATGAGTATATAGGTGACGGGGTTTTCAGGTGGGTTTTTTTTTTTAGAGCACCTTTGTATTGTGATGCTTATTAAATACAAAAGGTAATAAAAAAAATATATCCATACAACACAAAAGGGGTCAAACATATGATACAATGTCCTGAATTTGGCACAATATTTGTGACGTAAGTCATGAACATTTTATATCCAGCATCACTCACCATAAACTCAATTGGAAAAAGTGATAATGATGGTCTATACTGTATTTATTACATTTACAAAATCCACACTGGTCCTGGAGACTATGGGAAAAAAAGGGTTTTTTTAAGGATTGAAAGAAAAGTGCTGGGAAATCGACACTGGCCAGTCAGCTCTGGAAAAAAAACTCCTGCAGTTTTCACAAGCTTTCAAGACTCATTTTCCTTTGAAGGTAGCAACAATTTCATCTGTATCCCAAAAAACCCTAGGGTTTTTGGTTTTTTTGGTTTTTTTTTTTTTTTTTTTTGGGGGGGGGGGGGGTGGTTTTTTTTTAGGGGGGGAGATTGAGAAAAGGCCGAAACAAAAATTTTGATAACGTGCCAGCATGTGTTGACTGCTGCAAACACATAGTGTGAGACAATATTGCAGTTTCTCTGCAAATAAAACAGTAAATGATTCATGCGCATCTGCTTGCATGTATCAGATTTTCATTTATAACCATGCTCTAATGCTACTAACTTTTTATGTATTTTTGCTGGCATGTATCAGATTTTCATTCATAACCATGCTCTAATGCTACTAAGTTACTCATGCATGTTGAAATGCCATGCCTGTTATCAGGTAGCGTAATTTATGTTGTATAATGATAGTATTGGTGTTAGACATAGTGGTACAGCATTATTTTAGTGTCTTTGAAATTTTACTAAGCAGAGTCCTAGACCAAGTCCTGGAAAAGGCATGGGATTTGCTTTCTGATGTTATTATATATACTTGTGGGAGCCTTGTAATTATTTTGAACTGTTTGTTCAAAACATGTTCAGCGCTTTGATTTGTCTTTGCAAGATATAGTGCTATATAAATTCTATTTATTATGATGATTATTATTATAAAAGAATAGAATATCATGACAGGACAGGTCTCAAACGAGGCCTGAGGAAGGCTTTTGCTCTAGCAATATGGACTAGAAAAGCATTACCAATGCTGTTTTGAAGAGCTATTTCTCTGAATGAGCTAAAGTTTCAGGTAGAACTAATCCTTCAGCATGGAGAGAACACATCAGTTGATGATGATAGCCAGCCAGACATGCCTATGTCCTCATTCTGTCATTCACTCTGCCTGTGATGATAACCAGACAGGTAGTCTTAACTGTGCCTTTAATGTGGAGAACACACGCAAGTTTGCAGTGATATCTGGACAGGAGAACACACTTGCAGCCAGTGTTGGGATGTCAGTTTACAAAGATAACTAGACTAGCAGACCTTTATCTTTTGCCTTCAGTTTCAGCCTTCTAGACAAATTGAGTCCACTTTGACCTATGTGAACAGGGACTTTTGTACTAATTGTAGAGTTATTTTTTCCCCCAGTTATTCTCAGTTTGTTTTTGTTTGGTTGGTTGGTTGTTGTTTTTTTTTTTTGTACCATGATGTGCTTTGAAATCATGGAGACAGCAACTGGTTTCTAGGCAAGCCAGGATCAGAAGACAGGAAAAGTCAGCATAAGAAGATAGGAAAAGTCAGGATCAGAAGACAAGAAAGGCCAGTGTAAGAAGACAGGAAAAGCCAACATAAGAGGAGAAGAAAAGCCAGGATCTGGGGACTTACTGACAACTCTTCACTATAGAGAAAGGACAGCACAACATTGGCTTCCTGTCTGTGACTATTGAACACAAGGGAAAGTGGACTATATGATGTAGGATCTTGTGTCAACCAACATCACTCTCATAGCTAACCAGTTGATCTGCTGACCTGGGTTCTAATCGTGTTCAAGATCTTCCCTCTGGAGTTAACATCAGTGCTGACACCACTCGCCCCAAAAGTCCTTCGGATGAGACTATAAACCGAGGTCTTGTGTGCGAATGCACGCAAACCATCTTGCACACAGGTTAAAAGCCATTCTGCTTTTTGGAAGAGTAGGCCTTTGTGTGCCGGTGGGAATGGATGACAACATTTACAAATCTGCAGACACACATGGACTGGATGTTAAAAAAGCACATGAGTGCTTATTCCATTATCCATGAAATAAAAGAATAAATAAACTTTAAAAAATTAATAACCACTCTGTTTTGTCTTGTTCCAGGCATTCACACACCAACCAAGAGCAACAGTAGAATTGATGACGTAACAAAGCACTCTTCTTCAGAGGTTTTTTTTTTTGTTTATCGTCACCAACTGAACATCAGCAGCGGCCATAATGCGCTACATAGCCAAGGTGGTGCAGGCCACCTCAGCACTTCTTCACCGGCCTGCCTCGTTAGGAGCCTCCAGATTGACCTGTGGTCAGTGTCTCCTTTCTCCTTTCTCTCTCTTTGTGTTACAAACTTGTGTATTTCCTCTTTGATTTGGAGCCTTCAGATTCTTCTTCTTCTTCTTCTATTACGAATACTTACGCTTACGAATACCTAGATTCAACCAGTCCACCATTGGTCGTCGCTCTTTCTCTATTTCTCGTCCATCCATCTGGAACAACCTCTCTCTCTACATATGACACATTTAAATCCAACCTCAAGACATTTGTTTCAAACCTAACTTTTTCCCTCTTTTCATCTCAAAACTGCCCCTGCCTTCAACAGCCAAAATCCCATTACCATGTCAAAGCTTACAACCTGTGTGTGCGCGTGTGTATATATATATAGGTGGGTACATTTGAATTTTGTTTAAGCTTTGATAGTTATTGGCTGCATGACTCTGTAAGAATATGTTGAATGCAAGCGCTCTGATTTATCTTTGCAAGATATAACGTTATACAAATTCCATTTATTATTATTATTATTCTCTTCTTCTTCTTCTTCTCTCTCTCTCTCTCTCTCTCTCTCTCTCTCTCTCTCTCTCTCTCTCTCTCTCTCTCTCTCTCTTCTCTCTCTCTCTCTCTCTCTCTCTCTCTCTCTTCTCCCTCCCTCCCTCCCTCCCTCCCTCCCTTTGTATTGTATATTTCTTTGTTGATATGGAGCCTTCAGGTGATCTGTGGTGAGAGTCTTGTTTGTCCTTTCTCTTCTTCCTTTGTATGGTATAGTTCCTTTTTAATTTAGAGCCTTCAGGTTGACCTGTGTTTAGTGTCTTGTTTCTCCGTTTTCTGTCTTTATATTGTATAAATTGTGTTCTTTTCACAGAACTATGGTCCCAGCACTTATGCTGTCTTTTTTATTATTTTTTTTAATTTTTGGTTATTTTAAATTTTTTTTAATTTTGTGATGCTGTCTTTTGTATTCTTATTTTTGCTTTCTGTCTGTTCGTGTGTTGTTTAGGGTGTAGTGTGTATGTTATTCAGAGCGATGTGTGTGTGTGCTTTTTATTTGTCTATCTTTTTGATAAAAAAATTGTTTCGAGGATAATGGAATAAGCACTTATGTGCTGTTTTACATCCAGTCCCCGTGTGTATACAGTTTTTTAAATTTTGTAATCTGTTCCCACAGGCACACAATGGCATACCTTTCCGAAAAGTGAAACAGCTTTTAACATGTGTGCAAGATTTTGGTTGATAGTCTCATCTGAAGGACTTTTGGTGGGAGTGGAGTCGGCACTGATATTAACTCCAGTGAAAAAATCCTCTTGAATAAGATTCATACCTGGGTCAGCAGATCACGAGTGCAATGCGCATCACCCTAACCACCAGGCTATCGTGTCCCCCATTTGTGTGTATGTTAATTGGGTGTTGTGTATTGTACAGGGTATGGTATGCGTTATTCAGGGTGTTGTGTGTGTTAAATGGGGTGTTGCTTGTGTTGTTACACAGGGTATTGTATGTGTTACGCAGGGTGTTGTGTGTGTTAAATAGGGTGTTGCATGTGTTGTTACACAAGGTATTGTATGTGTTACACAGGGTGTTGTGTGTGTTACACAGAGTGTGGTTTATGATATTCAGGGTGTGGTATATGTTACAAAGGTTGTGGTATGTGCTCTTTAGTGTGTTGTAACTTGGGTTACACCGGTTGTTGTACGTGTTACTGGGGTCTTATGGACATTATTTGGGGGAAATGTGGTTTTCAGGGTGTTATACAGGGTTTTGTGTTTTATTTTTAGGTGTTGTTTGTGTTTTTAGTGTCATGTTTTATTCAGAGTGTTGTGTGTGTTCTCCTGGGTATTGTATAATTAGGCTATACAGAGTGTTCAAGTTTTTCAGGGTGTTGTAAATGTTGTGCAGGATATTGTATACATGTGTAATATGGTTGGTTGTATGTATTATTCAGGGTGTTGTAAGTGTTGAATAGGGTGTTGTGTAGGATGTTGTGTTGCTCTGGGTGTTGTATGTGTTACATAGGATGTTGTGCTTTACAGGGCATTTTTATATGTTGAATAGGTTGTTCTGCATGTTATATTTGGTGTTGTAACTGTTATACAGGGTGTTGTGTGTTGTGTTGCACGTGTTATTCAGATGTTGTATGTGTTTAATATAGGGTGTTGTATATTCAGGTGGTGTGTTGTTCTGCAGTGTTTCATTTACATAAGTTGTACAGTGTGTTGTGTGTTAATCGGGGTGTTCTTTATGTCGCACAGGGTGGCAGGGGTACCAGAGGGTGTGTGTGTCGGCCTTCAGTACTTTGCCATCCAGCAGCGATGCCTCACGCTGCAACCAGACGCTGCGCAGCACAGGACTGAAGCAGGCAAAGAAGAAAGCGTCGTTGGTGATTTTCGACAAGGATGGCACGCTGATCTGCTTCCACACCATGTGGTCACCCTGGGCCCAGAAACTGATTGCCAAGTGAGTGACAGACAGAGTTGTGAGTGACAGACAGACAGACAGACAGAGTTGTGAGTGACAGACAGACAGACATTTGCAGACACTGGCAGATGGGCTCTAGCAATGTTTTTGTGTTTTCATTAATATAATCATTATTGTGAGCTTTTGTTTTTGGTGTCATTGTCATAGTGTGTGTTTTTGTTGTTGATGTTGTTATTGTGTGTTGTTTTTTTGTTGATATCGATAATGTTAATTTTTATTACTGATATGATCATTATTGTGTGTTATTGAGAGAAAGAGGTGCTTCAACTAGGGACGACATGATTGTGAGGCCTGTGCTGTGCAGGTTTTATGATTGTTTACCTACCTATTTAACGTGCTGTCTGTGATGTTCGTGATGTGGATGGTATGTGTACAGGACAGCTGTACAATTGTGTTGGTGACCATCTGTCTATTTACCGGCGTTACTTGTACTGGTGCAGTGTTTCACTATCACTAGGGCTTCTGTCATTAAAGCACAGCCACATTACATAATGATCGTGAATTTCTTTTACAGGTTAAAATTTTTACGGGTACTGACGTGCTGCGTGATTTTAAGAATTTTCATATGGACACTTTTGTATAGGATCATGAAGAAAGCATTTCTCAAACGACACAGAAAAGGAAAGAGGATGGAGAGGAGGTGACTAAAAAAATTAACAAACAAAAACAGCTCTCCTCTACCATCTGTAACATCTACTTACTAATGTCAAATCAACCAAACCCAAAGCCATGATTTTAACTTTTGATGAACCCCATGCAAATGTGAAATCAATTCATGAGAGAATTTTTGGGATGCATAATGTGTGTTATGTCTCAGTAAGACCTGGTTACATGACAGTGTTTCTGATGACAGTGTGCCATAATCTTATTAACTTTGATGAAGTGTGTGCAGATGTGAAATCAATTAGAAAATCTGGGGATGCATATGTTTTACATCTCACTAAGACCTGGTTAGGTGACAGTGTTTCTGATAAGTGTTTTTAGCGATGGCTTTGGTACTCCTTTTAGGCCTGATCGTAACAGACTTTTTATCAAGAAAACCGCAAGGCAGTAGCATGTGCCTGTACATCAGTGGCTGTTATTGTAACAGAGCGATTGTGATGTAGAAAAGACAGTGAACACTCCTGATGTTGACAAGGTATTGTGTACCATGTGATGAGCACAGCTGTCAGTTTCCCCCCCTTTCAGCTACTCTCAGCTGCTATCCATCCCATCCTATCCCAGCCCAGCTGGTACTGATTAAACAGGAACTGACCACACTTGGACTTGGTAAAAGGAAGGGGCATACTGATTTTAGCACTGGGCCCTGGACCCTTGAATGAGTTATGCTAGATTTGCGTACTGTGTGAGTAACATTGTTGCAGAGGTCAATTTTTAATTGCTAAGTTGTTATTGCAGTAATAAAATTAAAAAAGCTGTAGAAATGCTAGACTCCAGGAGGAAACAAAATGAGAAATGGACAAATTTGGCACTGTAATAGGTGGTCAGGATGATGAATTGGGTGTTTTTAAAGCAAAAGGAAACAAAATTACACCGTAATACTCCAGTATAAGGTAGAAGAAAGCTTTAAATTTTATAATCAGTCAAAATCTCAAAATCGACAACCTGATCCTCACCTGCTTAAAATCCCTCCTGGTGTGGCTGTTGATAGGTATACCATTATTAAGGGGGTTTTGATATCAGCTCTATTGTATGTTTTTGTTGTTGATATCACTATTGCGTGTCATTAATATCAGCATTATTATATGTGTTGTTGATATCTCCATTGCCGTTACCATTATTGTTGTGAATTGTCGTTGATATTGCTCATGTCGTAATTACTGAAGCATTCTTGGTGTTGACAGCATTGTCTCAGCCACGGGCCTGAGCATCAACGACAAGCTGTCGACCATTCTGGGCTACTGTGCCAAGTCGAAGCGTGTGTTCCCCGGCCTGCTAGCAGAGGCCACCACCCCCATCATCCAGGAGGAGCTGTGCAAGCTCCTGGTGTCTGAGGGCGTGCCTCAGGAGCGGGCCACCCAGGTGATCCGGGACAGCTGGCTGGAGGGCGACACCGGCAACCCCGACATGGTGAAGTCTGTGGCCAACCTCCAGACGCTCTTTGAAATCCTCAAGCACAATGACGTCAAGGTGGCAGTCTGCACCTCTGATAACCGCCGCGGGACCCTGAACACACTGCGCAACCTGAAGCTTATGAAGTAAGTGACTGTGCCGTTGTTTGTGTGAACAATTGTATGTGTTTTGTTTTGTGTGTGTGTGTGTGGGGGGGGGGGGGGGGGGGGGTTGTTCTTCATTAATGAGTTGTTTTCCTTTGATATTGCTCCTTGCCAGAGCAAATCCACATTCGTCAGTGTCTATGTTCAGTCTGTTCTTACAACAAGAAGAAAAAAACCATCTCCTTTTTCCTGTTTTTTTTTCTTCTTCAGTACTCCATAATGGCATTTGCTGTCTTGCTTCTGTTTTCCTAAACGAGATTCACAGCTCAGGAAAGGCCATCATGACCATGACATGAATTTTCTGTTTTCTATCTTTAGATCTGAATCGTTTGATACAGCCAGTAACATTCATAATAATAATAATAATAATGTAATTTATATAGCGCTGAATCTTGTAAAGCAACAAATCAAAGCGCTCAGATGATTCACATTCATGTATGCGCAGAGTAAGTACTCTGGAGCTGAAGGATGCAGTGGTATTGTGACTGTCAAAGTTTTTGTTATCGTCGATCATTATTTCATTTCCCATCTGTGCACCAAACTCGCGGGAGATAGCCATCACTGAGCGTAATGAGAAGAACTCAATCAACTTGTAATATCTATGTCAGTGGTGGTGTTGTTGTGGAGGAACCCACAAGCTGCCCCTGCACCACAGCTGTTACCAAGCGTACGGTTGGTGTGGCACCAAAGGGGTTAACTGTGGCAGTGTGTGAGAAAACAGCTGTCACACAACTGTCTGTTTGCCCCACTTTTAGCTACTTTCAGCTGCTATCCATTTCAGCCCAGCCCAGCCCAGCCCAGCCCAGTCCAGCCCAGCTGTGGTGCTGTAACAAGAACCGACTGTGTTTGGATTTGGTAAAAGGAAGGGGTGTGCTAATTTTAGCCCTAGACCCATGACTTGAGTTACGCTGGATTTGTGCACTGTGGTCAGGGAATGTTCACATTGATCAGGTACATGGACATGGTGGTGTGTGGTTAACTCAATGGAGTCGCAGTGACATGGATCCCGCCATTCTGTGGTGACGCGTGATTTTGGCTATATTTGAAAAATTCAGCACATTTATCCAACATAATAAAGACATACAAATTATACATCATTGAAAAGTTTATTGTGTCTACTTTTGAGATTGTTACACAGTTTTTCAATAGATGACTGTAATTACTTTTTACTAATTTTTTAAATGTGTCACTGAATGGTGGAAAATAAAAAGTTATAAAAATTAGGGCTGCTTATTTTACATGGCTTGAACTGTTCATCAACTAGTCCCCTTGAAACAATGTGATGATTTTTCACCAAAGTAAAGTTCCCTGAAGTTGGCTGAATCCATCTAATGTCACTTTTTGCACTATGCAACTTTTGTTTTTAAAATCATAACACTGGAGAGCCCGAAATGCCAAAGAATACGCTTGTCAACATGTCAAAGAAAAGTAGCCAGAACATGCATTCTAGGCAAGCTTACGGTCAAGGAAAGCAACTCTGTTTAGAAAAATAATTGCTCTACAGGCCAGAGTACTTTCCCTTCAGTTGAACATCGTTTAGTGTATTAAAAAAAATTTGTAATTCTGCTGAATCCTAAGCTTCAGCACGTCACAGTAAATAAGAGAAGTGCTGAATCTTAAGATTCGGCACAACCTCATTGAGTTAACCATTAAAGTAAGAAAGGGGATGTACAGGTACGTGGTCATGGTGGTGTGTGGTTAGTTAACCATTAAGGTAACAAAGGGGATGTACAGGTATATGGACATGGTGGTGTGTGGTTAGTTAACCATTACGGTAACAAAGGGGATGGACATGGTGGTGTGTGGTTAGTTCACCATTAAGGCAACAAAGGGGATGTACAGGTACATGGTGGTGTGTGGTTAGTTAACCATTAAGGTAACAAAGGGGAATTTCAGGTATGTGGACATGGTGGTGTGTGGTTAGTTAACCATTAAGGTAACAAAGGGGATGTACAGGTATATGGACATGGTGGTGTGTGGTTAGATAACCATTAAGGCAACAAAGGGGATGTACAGGTACATGGTGTGTGGTTAGTTAACCATTAAGGTAACAAAGGGGATGTACAGGTATGTGGTGGTGTGTGGTTAGTTAACCATTAAGGTAACAAAGGGGATGTACAGGTACATGGTGGTGTGTGGTTAGTTAACCATTAAGGTAACAAAGGGGATGTACAGGTACATGGTGGTGTGTGGTTAGTTAACCATTAAGGTAACAAAGGGGATGTACAGGTACATGGTGGTGTGTGGTTAGTTAACCATTAAGGTAACAAAGGGGATGTACAGGTATGTGGACATGGTGGTGTGTGGTTAGTTAACCATTAAGGCAACAACGGGGATGTACATGGTGGTGTGTGGTTAGTTAACCATTAAGGTAACAACGGGGATGTACATGGTGGTGTGTGGTTAGTTAACCATTAAGGCAACAAAGGGGATGTACAGGTATATGGTGGTGTGTGGTTAGTTAACCATTAAGGTGATAAAGGGGATGGACATGGTGGTGTGTGGTTAGTTAACCATTAAGGTAACAAAGGGGATGTACAGGTATATAGACATGGTGGTGTGTGGTTAGTTCACCATTAAGGTAACAAAGGGGATGTACAGGTATGTGGACATGGTGGTGTGTGGTTAGATGACCATTAAGGTAACAAAGGGGATGTACAGGTATATAGACATGGTGGTGTGTGGTTAGTTCACCATTAAGGTAACAAAGGGGATGTACAGGTACATGGTGGTGTGTGGTTAGTTCACCATTCAGGTAACAAAGGGGATGTACAGGTACATGGTGGTGTGTGGTTAGTTCACCATTCAGGTAACAAAGGGGATGTACAGGTATGTAGACATGGTGGTGTGCGGGGACGACCCTGACTCCCAGCCCAAACCGTCGCCCCACAACGCGTGGAAGATCTGCCACACGCTGGGGGTGGAGCCGGCCGACACGGTGATGGTGGGGGACACCAAGGCCGACGTGGGCATGGGCCACGCCGCCAAGCTGGGCTGGACCGTCGGCGTGCTCTCCGGGGTCGGCGACACTGAGGAGCTGCTGCCTGAGGCTGACCACATCATCAGGTGAGATTACCCTGTCGTCAGGTCAGGTAAGACGACCGCATCCGTCAGGTGAGGTTTCTACACCATAAGGTTACCATGTCGTCAGGTGAGATGACCACATTGTCTGGTGAGATTACCCTGTCGTCAGGTAAGACGACCGCATCCGTCAGGCGATATTGCCACACCATAAGGTTACCCTGTCGTCAGGTAAGATGACCACATTGTCAGGTGAGATTTCCACACCCTCGCATAAGATGACCACATTGTCTGGTGAGATTTCCACACCATCACATAAGATGACCACATTGTCTGGTGAGATTTCCACACCATCACATAAGATGACCACATTGTCTGGTGAGATTTCCACACCCTCACGTAAGATGGCCACATTGTCTGGTGAGATTTCCACACCCTCACGTAAGATGGCCACATTGTCTGGTGAGATTTCCACACCCTCACGTAAGATGGCCACATTGTCTGGTGAGATTTCCACACCCTCACGTAAGATGACCACGTCGTCAGGTAAGATGACCACATCGTCACATGAGATTTCAACATCGCCAAGTGAGATGATCACATTGTTACGACTATGTCATTGGGTAAGAGGTTGGAAGTTAGAACAATGGCCAAAAGGAAACGGATTGAAGTAATACTAACATGCACAAACGTGTGCGCATGCACACACACACAGTGGGAATAGATAACAACATTTTGCAAAACAGCATACACACAGGGGCTAGATGTAAAAAATATAAAAGGATGTGAGTGCTTTTTCCATTTTCTTCAAAGTAAAACAATAAAACATCCCCAAAGTCAGAATGCAGCTACCTAAATTTGGAGGGGGGGGGGGGGATGGTAACATATGCAAAAATCTGGTCTTTGGTAAACCTCAGAGCTCTAGCTGAGGAACACACACATACACACACGCGCGCACACACTCACACATACATGCACACACTCTCTCTCTCTCTCTCTCACACACACAAAAGGAAAAAACAACAACACTATTTTCTTTCCTGACAGTGGTTGTGCAATTATATTGCATTGTCCCATCAGTGTAATGTGAAAATCTATGTCCTCAGCAGTAGCACAGCCTCTCTCCCTTTCTGTGTCCCACTGGTGATGAAGAACCAAACAACTTAATAATATCATAAACATCGAAGTTGTGTAGTCTTTTTTACACCTCACTGAAGAGGCAGAATATGTAAGTAACCCAGTGGAGTTGGGTTTGTGTGGATCTTGGCAGAAGATCTGGTACCCAGGAATATTCATGGCTGCCTGTGTTCAGTTTGGGGAACGGGCATGATTCAGCAAGAGCAGAACAAATAAAATTGATTCCCACGGTTGTAGAGTATGGTAGCAATATCGGCTTTTTTGTTAGTTGCATTGTTGATACCGGAG
The DNA here is from genome assembly GCA_028751875.1 of Rapana venosa. Taxonomy (NCBI): domain Eukaryota; kingdom Metazoa; phylum Mollusca; class Gastropoda; order Neogastropoda; family Muricidae; genus Rapana; species Rapana venosa. The sequence continues at coordinate 25,233,794 of CM054149.1, forward strand.
ACCCTGCCTCGTTAGCCACTTATGAAGTCATGTGCCTGTTAACAAAAATAAATTAAATTAAATGAAATAGAAAATAATGTGCCTGTTAATGTGATGGAATGTGATAGAAAGTCATGTGCCTGTTAATGTGATAGAATGTGGTAGAATATTAGTGCGGTGGAATGATGACAGGAATGGGAATGTGGTGGATTGTTAGTCTGGTGGAACGGTTACGGGAATGCGAGGAGTGTTAATTAATGGGATGGAATGTGAGTGAGGTGGAATGGTAACTTAACAGGAACGTGGGGAACATGAGTGTGTTGGAATGGGAATTGGTAGACTGTTAATTGGGAATGTGGTGGGCTGTTAGGGTAGATGTGGTGAACTATTTATGGGAATGTTGTGGAATGTTAAGGAGATGTGGTAGAATGTTATGGGAATGTGGTGGGCTGTTAGGGTAGATGTGGTGAACTGTTAATGGGAATGTGGTGAAATGTTAAGGGAGATGTGGTGGAATGTTAATGGGAATGAGTGGAATGTTAAGGAAGATGTGGTGGAATGTTAATAGGAATGAGTGGAATGTTGATGGGAATGTGGTGGGATGTTAATGGCACTGTGGGGGACTGTGACTGTTAATAGGAGTGAGGGGGGGGGGAATATTGATGGGAGCGTGGCAGCAGACTGTTAAAGGGAATGTGGTGGACGTGTTAAGGGGGGGCTGTGGTGAATGTTATCGGGAATGTGGTGGTCTGTCGTGGGAGTGTTAGCTGAATGGAGACGGGATAGCCTAGTGGTTAAAACATTGCACTGGCAAGCTGACAACCCAGGTTCAATTCCCGTTCAAGGGGATATTTTCCCCTGGAGTTAACATCAGTGCAGACTCCTCTCTCCCCAAAAGTCTTTCGGATGAGACTATAAACCGAGGGCCCGTGTGTGAACGCACGCAGAACATCTTGTGCACACGTTAATCCTGTTCCGCTTGTCGTAAGAGTAGGCCATTGTATGCCGGTGGGAACAGATGACAGAATTTACACACTGCATACACACAGGGACTGGCTGTAAAAAAGCACATAAGTGCTTATTCCATTATCCTCGATATAAAAGAATAAAATAAATGAATAAATAAATAAAAATGTTAAGGAGAATGTGGTGGACTTTTTAAAACGGGAATGCAGCTGAATGGTAAAGGCAGTGTGATGGGACTTTTTTTCATTTTATTTTAATGTGTTCTGGTGCAGCAACGTGAATGACTTGCTGCCCCTGATCCTGCCCTACAAGGACTGGCGGGACTGCTACGCCTACAGCACGGAGGAGAGGATTCTGCTCAGCAAGGAAGGGGAGGGGGAGGAGGAGGAGGCTGGGCATGTGGTGAAGGTGGAGAATGTGGAGCTGGTGATCTTTGACCTGCACGGCACTGTCCTCTGTCTGGACACCAAGTATGCTGACTGGCTGGCCCTTCTGACCGATAGGTGAGGGAGGCCCTGTCAAGTAATGAGGGGGGGTGGGAGTGGGTTGGTTGGTTGATTGGTTGGTGTTGTTTAAATTGTCGTGTTGTGTCGTCATTCTGTAGTACTTAACGAATATACTGGATTGGCTCGTCTTGTTGACTTAACATTTGGAGATCTGGTCAGTGCGACTTGTGTTTGTGATATTGTCATATTGTGTGGATTTACTGTAAAACACACTGCAGGAAATACTGCAAAACACACAGCAGGAAATACTAACAAAGATGTGTGTAGATTTACTGTAAAACACACTGCAGGAAATACTGACAAAGATGTGTGTGGATTTACTGTAAAACACACTGCAGGAAATACTAACGAAGACGTGTGTGGATTTACTGTAAAACACACTTCAGGAAATACTAACGAAGACGTGTGTAGATTTACTGTAAAACACACTGCAGGAACAGAAAATACTAACAAAGATGTGTGTAGATTTACTGTAAAACACACTGCAGGAAATACTGCAAAACACACTGCAGGAAATACTGACGAAGATGTGTGTAGATTTACTGTAAAACACACAGCAGGAAATACTGACAAAGACATACACACATGTGGATGCTGGCAGATTGGAGAAGACAACGGGGCAGAAGCTGACCGACAAGATCTACTCGGCCTTCGGGGCATGTCAGGACACCAAGACGGTGCAGGTGGGCCTGCTGGCCTCATCAACACACGGCCGACTGCGCTCTGAGCTGGTCAAGATCCTGCGGGAAGCCGGGGCCTTCTACGAGGAGGCCATAGTGACGGTCAACAGGGTGTGGTCCGAATGTGAGGAGTTCCTCTTGGAGGCAGAGCCCCTGCTGATTGACAAGAACTTCATGAAGGTGAGCAGCGGTGGTAGGCTGTAGGGAGTTAGCTCCCTGTGTGAAGAGATGTTGTCCTAGTATCATACGCATGCATGCATGCGCATGTGCGCGGGCAAGCACATACACACACACACGTACACACATAAGTGCTTAATCCATTCTCCTCGAAATAAAAGAATGAATAGATTAATGAATAAATACACACACACATACACACACATGCATGCTCGCTCACTCACTCAATCACCCACCCACATACTCACACACACACACACACTCACTCACACACACACTGTTATGACATGTGGGACCACCACCATTAACCATAAATTTTCTGAGGAGAAAGGGCAGCAAATTATTGACACCACCTGTGTTTGTGGCTTTTTCATTACATTTCAGGTCATGTTGTTGTTGTTTATAGCCCTACTGATCACAAAAGCCATATCAAGGCTGCCAGTTTGAAACAGTTTATATTTCAGCTTAAGCCCATGTTTTAGGGGAGGGAGGAAGGTTGTCAATTTTTAAATTAAAATTTTTTATTTTATATCGATAATGGAATAAGCACTTATGTGCTTTTTTACATCCAGTCCCTGTGTGTATGCAGTTTTGTGAATTCTGTCATCTGTTCCCACCGGCACACAATGGCCTACTCTTACGAAAAGTGGAACAGGATTTAACCTGTGCGCAAGATGTTCTGTGTGCATTTGCACAGTGGGCCTTGGTTTATAGTCTCATCCGAAGGACTTTGGGGGAGAGTGGAGTCTGCACTGATGTTAACTCCAGGGGAAAATATCCCCTTGAACGGGAATCGAACCTGGGTTGTCAAATTGCAAGCACAGTGTTCTAACCACTAGGCTATCCCGTCGAATGACAGAAGTCAATGCAGTGGTCTTAGAATTCATGAGCTCCTAACAATGATTATTTCAACGTTACATGGAATCATAATATATCTTTAATTTGACAGAGAAACATTGTGTGTTTGTTGTGTGTGTGTGTTAAAAAAAATCATTTTCTTTAAATTATTTCATATAAGAATATTGAATAATTTAGTTTTAAGCAGAGGATCAAACGTGCCAGGGAAAGATCATAATTTTGATTCATTATGCAGCTTTCGGTGGCTAGTGAAGTCATGAAGATGCCCGGCATGCATTGAGGCTTCACGTGCACTCTGTGTGAAATGATAGAGAAGCAAGCTTGTCAGTGGATACTTTATTTTTTACAAACAGGTTAAAATGTCTGGCAGGCAGAGACATCTCACTTGGGAAGTAGACGATTGAACCTTGTTAACCATTCTCTCCCCAGCCTCTCTGTTGAAATGTTTTTATCATTGTTCAATTCCAGGCCATAATCATCGCTTAGATTTTTCAGATTTGGTGGAAAACGAAATAGGGTGTTTTTTCAGAAAACATCGCTGTTGTTCCAAAATTCTTTAATTCCGTCCGGTTACAAAGCCCTGTTATTTGTTGTCCATTGTTTCTTCTTAACTTTTGCCTTTCTGTTATTAAGAAAAAGGTGATGTTACAGAGCACGTTTGTGAATTAAAAAAAAAGAAAAAAGAGGATAGTTAGACCTTATTTTGTGGTTATGGTTACAAGTACATTTCCCCACTAATGGTGTCATCTTTTGGTGTTCCCACAGAAATACTGTGATCCATTAGGCGTGCTGATGTGGTGGACGTGATCATAGGTGCTGGTAGTCACCTCCTGTCCCTGTCACAGCACTCAGTTTATCCCAGCACTTACCTCCCCTTTTAGTAGTCTCACAGTTTCCCCCCCCCTCCCCCAAACAACTTACTCCCCTAGTAATGAATGAAAGCGCTTTGATTTGTTTTTTGCAAGATATAGCGCTGTATAAATTCCGTGTATTATTAGTATTATTAATAAGCACTCGTGTGCTTTTTTACATCCAGCCACTATGCATATGTTTACACGGACAGATTGTAAGGCTATGGTCGACTTATAAGTTTTAATCCTTGCACAAAAAAGACCCTTCGTTATTTTATTCATTCATTCTGTCTTTCACCTCTCTTCTTTTCTCCCTGCAGTTCTGTCTCCCTGATGTTCCTCTTTCTCCTGCAGTTCTGACTTCCTGATGTTCCTCTTTCTCCTGCAGTTCAGTCTCCCTGATGTTCCTCTTTCTCCTGCAGTTCTGACTTCCTGATGTTCCTCTTTCTCCTGCAGTTCTGTCTCCCTGATGTTCCTCTTTCTCCTGCAGTTCTCCCTCCTTGATGTTCCTCTTTCTCCTGCAGTTCTGTCTTCCTGTTGTTCCTCTTTCTCCTGCAGTTCTGACTTCCTGATGTTCCTCTTTCTCCTGCAGTTCTGTCTTCCTGTTGTTCCTCTTTCTCCTGCAGTTCTGTCTTCCTGATGTTCCTCTTTCTCCTGCAGTTCTGTCTTCCTGTTGTTTCTCTTTCTCCTGCAGTTCTGTCTCCTTGATGTTCCTCTTTCTCCTGCAGTTCTCCCTCCTTGATGTTCCTCTTTCTCCTGCAGTTCAGTCTCCCTGATGTTCCTTTTTTTTTTTTTTTTTTTTTTTTGCTGCCTCATCTTCTGTGACGTCCCCCGTCCTGTTGTTCCCACGCCGCTCATTCCAATCTCCCCGCCACAACCATACCCAGATTTGTTATGTCTCCTCCTCAGAGTCAGAGGTCCACAGGGAGCCAATCACTATCAGGCCGCCGTGGGACCACCAGCCAGAGGGGCCCTGCACTGCTGCTGGGTCACTTTGGCGGTGTTCAGTGGTGCCTGTTCTGAGCTAACATACGCAGGAAACCACCTACTAAGCCCCCTACTAACGACAGTATTAGCTCAGTCGCGGAGCCAGACTGAGTGAGTTGCCCACCCGAGGTGGCAACCACCACAACGTCCCTCCAACGACCATCCCCGCGAACCTCCAATCCCAAAGGCTTTGACACAAACTCACCACAGGCACAGAAGTGTATGGGCAAACCGAATCTGAGGTCACCATGAGACCAGAGAAACTGGGACCACCGAATCAGAGGCAATTTTTTAAATGCATGATGATCAATGACAATGAGGATGACGTAATGATGCTGCTGTGGAAGTGCATATGCTTTGAGACTACTTGACAGGGTTGTACTCTACGCTTACTATCATAATATATCCCGGTGTCAACCGGGCCCGAGAGATACAGACACCTGCAGTGTTGGTCAGGTAATTTGAGCAACACTCTCAAACTCGCATCCGTTAAGTGGATGAAGCTCGACTGTGTGGTCCCAGTCTTCCCACTGAGCCCACAGCACACTCACTCTGGGTAGGAGCCGGCCGGAGTCCGAAAAATCCCTATGACTCTTATGGGAATTGAACCCGCGACCTTCCAGTCCGTAACCCAAGGCGCTAACCACTGCGCCATGGCGGCTGGTCTGATGTTCCTCTTTCTCCTGCAGTTCTGACTTCCTGTTGTTCCTCTTTCTCCTGCAGTTCTGTCTTCCTGATGTTCCTCTTCTGCAGTTCTGTCTTCCTGATGTTCCTCTTTCTCCTGCAGTTCTGCCTCCTTGATGTTCCTCTTTCTCCTGCAGTTCTGTCTCCCTGATGTTCCTCTTTCTCCTGATATTCCTCTTTCTCCTGCTGTTTTGTCTCTCTGATGTTCCTCTTCTGATGTTTCTCTTTCTCCTGCAGTCATATCTCCTTAGTGTTCCTCTTTCTCCTGCAGTTATATCTCCTTAGTGTTCCTCTTTCTCCTTAGTGTTCCTCTTTCTCCTGCAGTTATATCTCCTTAGTGTTCCTTTTTCTCCTGCAGTTCTCTCTCCTTGATGTTCGTCTTTCTCCTGCAGTCCTATCTCCCTGATGGTCCTCTTTCTCACTCCCTCTCTTCCTCCCAATCTTCCTCCCACTATCTTTTCTCACTGCCCTGGACTGGGATGCCTGTGTGTGTGTGTGTGTGTGTGTGCACGTCAGATGGTGAAGAAGCTGCGGGCGGCAGGGATCAAGGCAGCCATCAACACCACAGCAGGCCGCGAGGTGGCCATCAACGACCTCATGCGCCTGGGGGTGCTGCAGTATTTCGACATGATGGTGTGTGGGGATGACGACACTAGCGTCCAGTACAGCAAGTCGGCCAGCATCGTCCGTCTGATCTGCGAGGAGATGGGGGTGGTGGCGGAGAAGGCGGTGGTGGTGGGGGACACCATGGCGGACATCAGCATGGGGCTGGAGGCGGGGGTGGGGCTGACGGTGGGCGTGCTGACCGGGGTGGGCTCCTACAAAGAGCTGGTGCAGGCCGACCACATTGTGCCCTCTGCCAGCCACGTGAGTCTTCCACCCAAACAATAAACATAAAAAATAACATTTAAAAAAAAATATAAATTTTTTAAATATAAAAAGTTATCCAGCCATCCATGTCTAAAAAATGGATAGATCTATATTAAAAAATTTTTTTTTTTTAATTGGGGGGGTTAGAGAGAAGGGGAGGCCCAAGGTGGTTGTAGGATCATTGGAACAGAGGAGGGGTGGGCTCCTATACAGAACTAGCATAGGCTGGCCACAGGGCCCTCTACCATCCATGTGACAGCTTTTTTGTTGTTGTTTTTTTAAAGATAATCGTCAAGAAATTGATAGATACAGTACCCACGTGCTTAAAAGACAGCTCAGCTGCTTGTGAAGATGGCCTTTCTTTCCTTCCTTGTAACATCCAAGCGGGAAACAGAAGTTTGATAAGTTACGAAGTGGCAACATTAGCACTCTGCTACCAGCACTGGTATGACCAGAAGTTCCCTGGCTAAGATATATTGGCGAGAAATTTTGTTTGTTGTTGTTCCTCAGCTAGGGCTCTAAGGTTCACCAAGGATTTTGAGTATGCAACTGTTTTTATAATAATAATAATAATAATGTATGGAATTTATATAGCGCTGAATCTTGTAAAGCTACAAATCAAAGCGCTTTTTTTTATGCGTGTGTATGCGTTTTTTTAATGTTGTCATCTGTTCCCACCGGCACACAGTGGCCTACTCTTTCGAACAGCGGAACAGGATTTAACGTGTGCGCAAGATGTTCTACATGCGTTCGCACACGGGGCCTCGGTTTATAGTCTCATCCGAAGGACTTTGACATTCAGTTCGATTTTTTTGTCAAACTGGGAAGAAAGGGCGAGGCTGGGAATCGAACCCAGAACCTCACGATTTACTTGTTGGCAGGCAAATGTCTTAACCATCCTGCCACCGTCCTTCCTTTTTACCTACCATTAAGGTAGCCACATTCCGATTTCGGGGGAATATTGGTGACAATGAAAAGCGTTGTAGGCTCATAGTTCTCCCTCTCCAATGGTGAGCACTGATCAACACCATCCATGACACTGGCAGGAGTGAACACAGCCTTAATAATGATCTGCAGTGCTAATGGGAGACACTGCATGAAAATTAGGGTGTAGGGCGTGTGTGTGTGTTTATGTGCGTGAATGTGTGCACGCGTTGAATTTGTGTAAACTGTTAATCGTAACTGGTTGTATGTGAAAGAATAGGATGAATGTGCAAGCGCTTTGATTTTTTGGGGGGCAAGATATAGCGCTATATAAATTCCATTTATTATTATCATTATAAAATTTACACAGAGACATTTTGAAGGGTCTTTTCCCAGATGTGATATGTGTTGTACATCCCCAGGTGTGTCAATGTCAGGTGTATGTGTTGTGCACCCCTAAGTGTGTAAACTGTGAGGTGTATGTATTGTACATTCCAATAGGTGTATGTGTTGTACATCTCCAGGTGTGTCAAATGTCAGGTTATGTGTTGTGCACTTCCCAAGTGTGTAAACTGTCAGGTGTATGTGCTGTACACCCCCAAGTGTGTAAACTTTCAGGTGTATGTATTGTACATTCCAATAGGTATATGTGTTGTACATCCCCAGGTGTGTCAAATGTCAGGTTATGTGTTGTGCACTTCCCAAGTGTGTAAACTGTCAGGTGTATGTGCTGTACACCCCCAAGTGTGTAAACTTTCAGGTGTATGTATTGTACATTCCAATAGGTGTATGTGTTGTACATCCCCAGGTGTGTCAAATGTCAGGTGTATGTGTTGTGCACTTCCCAAGTGTGTAAACTGTCTGGTGTATGTATTGTGCACTCCCAAGTGTGTAAACTGTCAGGTGTATGTATTGTGCACTCCCAAGTGTGTAAACTGTCTGGTGTATGTATTGTGCACTTCCCAAGTGTGTAAACTGTCAGGTGTATGTATTGTGCACTCCCAAGTGTGTAAACTGTCAGGTGTATGTATTGTGCACTCCCAAGTGTGTAAACTGTCAGATGTATGTGCTGTGCACCCTCAGATGTGCCAACTGTCAGGAGTATGTTTCTGTGCACACTCCCAGGAGTGTCAACTGTCAGATGTACATGTTGTGCACACCAGGGGTGTCAACTGCCATGTGTACATGTTGTGCACACCAGGAGTGTCAACTGTCAGATGTACATGTTGTGCACCAGGAGTGTTAACTGTCAGATGTACATGTGCACACTCCCAGGAGTGTCAGATGTACATGTTGTGCACACCAGGAGTGTCAACTATCAGATGTACATGTTGTGCACACCAGGAGTGTCAACTGTCAGATGTACATGTGCACACCAGGAGTGTCAACTATCAGATGTACATGTGCACACCAGGAGTGTTAGCTATCAGATGTACATGTGCACACCAGGAGTGTTAACTGTCAGATGTGCACACTCCCGGGAGTGCCAGATGTACATGTTGTGCACACCAGGAGTGCTAACTGTCAGATGTACATGTGCACACCAGGAGTGTCAACTGTCAGATGTACATGTGCACACTCCCAGGAGTGTCAGATGTACATGTTGTGCACACCAGGAGTGTCAACTGTCAGGTGTACATGTTGTGCACAATCCCAGGAGTGTTAACTGTCAGATGTACATGTGCACACCAGGAGTGTCAACTGTCAGATGTATATGTTGTGCACACCAGGAGTGTCAACTGTCAGATGTACATGTTGTGCACAATCCCAGGAGTGTTAACTGTCAGATGTACATGTTGTGCATACCAGGAGTGTCAACTGTCAGATGCACATGTTGGGCACACCAGGGGTGTCAACTGTCAGATGTACATGTGCACACCATGAGTGTCAACTGTCAGATGTACATGTGCACACTCCCAGGAGTGTCAACTGTCAGATGTACATGTTGTGCACACCAGGAGTGTCAACTGTCAGATGTACATGTGCACACCAGGAGTGTCAACTGTCAGATGCACATGTTGTGCACACCAGGAGTGTTAACTGTCATATGTACATGTTGTGCACACCAGGAGTGTTAACTGTCAGATGTACATGTGCACACTCCCAGGAGTGTCAACTGTCAGATGTACATGTGCACACCAGGAGTGTCAACTGTCAGATGTACATGTTGTGCACACCAGGAGTGTCAACTGTCAGGTGCACATGTTGTGCACACCTGGAGTGTCAACTGTCAGATGCACATGTGCACACCAGGAGTGTCAACTGCCAGATGTACATGTTGTGCACACCACCACCCCCAGGAGTGTTAACTGTCAGATGCACATTGTCACGCTCCATAAGGGATTGTGGCTAAACCCCCACCCATGCCCTCTCTAACTATCTTCACGACAACACCAAAACGCAGAACGCCGAAGAAAAGTTCCAGACTTTACTTTCCAAAAATCCAAAAACAATCACATCAAGACAAATACTTACAGACACGCACACATTCAATAACCAATCACACTCTAAACTTTATTCATAATACCCTCCCCTCCTCTGCACAGTCCAGAAACCAGCCCGATGAATATTCTTCTCCCACTTCCCTCAGTCACAATCTGTCCCCCACATACAAACACCGAGGGATAGTTCAGGGTAGGCCGAAGACCTCAAGGAGGGTCACAGGTGGACAAGGCACCATGGAGAAGGGAAACGGGTCAAAGGGGGAAAGGGTGGATCCTGGGGATAAAGGGACAGAGGGTCAAGGACAAGCCGTCGGCGTCTCTTCAGGGCACACCGGGCTGCACCCTCTCCAGGTAGGATTCCACCGCTGGAGGCACCCACAGGAACCCGGAACAGGCAATACTTGCCGTTCCTCAGCATACACCCATGGCTAGTGCTAAGGCAACTAGGGGTATTTCCCTTGTGTCCACCGACAATTGACAATTTGTCTATTCAGCCAAAACTTCATATTTCCAAGGAATCATTTACATTTCCAATCTAAATGACGTCTGATGTATAATCTATAATTATTTATGTTCAAATACATTTAACCCATTGCTGGGCACAGCAAAATCATTTGTTCACTTCCTGCTAGGCAAGCAAAATGGAGGTGGATGGCCTCTGAGTGGGTGGGTTTATTTAACATGCAATAACTCCACAATGGTTTAATGGATTTTAATGAAATAAAAAGAGCAAAATGCAGAAATGAATAAAGAAACTGCTATTTGCTATTGTGTGTTGTTATTTTTGTGGTTTTTTAGAATTACAATGCATAAACATGCATGCATGGATTTTGATCAAATAAAAAGTAAAACATTCAGAAACAATTACAGAAGAAAAGTTTTCAACCTACTGTTGGGTTTTTAGTTTTTTTGATGAATGATGCACAAAAACATGAAACATTCCGACGGTCGCCATTTTGTTTGACAACGATTGCCGACGATCGCAATGCATGTGAACTTTACAGTTTGAGCCGCTACCGTAACAAAAGTCCCAAATAGCAATCAATTCACAAAATATATCAAGTTGTGAACCATTGTCAAACTCGAAATCCGCGATAATTTCCTCAATTCTATTAGCAGAATTCAAAACGCGCATCAGCCGAGTTAGATTTGACGATCGATTCACGTCTCGAACTTTGTTGTTGTCAAAGCTGTCTTTCTCTCTTCAATCAACAAAGTCAGAAGTGCACACACTAGTAGGATCGCTTACATCGATATTTGAGCCTTGATACACATCTCACAGCGTCATATTTTCGGCATGAAAGCCTTAAACACAATCGTACATGTCAGATTCGAAGATAGCATCCATCTTGGGAAAAATTGCAGTTTTTTTCCTCCAAAACTTGCCACAAACACACTCCAACCGCCGCCATTTGTAATTTACATGCGGAAGTCATGTGGGCAGTCTCGTTGCTTCTATTTTCACAAGATTTGAAGCGAGATTGGCGGGAATTTCGAATATATGAACGTCACAACGCCGGCCGTTTTTGGCCGTTGTGCCCAAGGATAGTTTTGGCCGTTTTGGGACGCTATGCCCAGCAAATCATCATTAGCCATTACACCCAGCGGTGTGTAGGGCAGCAACAAAGCGCTTCCACTCCTGCCTATTCTGGGCCAACCTAGTCACTGATCCCCAAGAGTGCTGCATGGCCTTCATCTCACTTTCTACAGTTCTTCTCCACGTTGCTTTTGGTCTTCCTTTCTTTCTCCTTCCTTCTGGGGTCCAGTGCAATGCTGTTCTTGTGATTGACTGTGGGTCTCTTCGGAGGATGTGCCCAATCCACTTCCACCATCGTCTGGTGATGATGGTTCCCATGTATTCTTGCCTGCATCTCCGTAGTAGGTCTTCATTGGATATCTTCTCTGGCCAAAAGATCCAGAGAATTCTTCACAGGCATATGGTGTGGAAGGATCGAAGTTTGGTAAGATCCACTTCCGCCATCCTCCAGCACTCAGAACCGTACAGGAGCGTAGACACAACACAGCTCTGGTATAGCTTCAGCTTGGTGTTGGTGCTGTACTGAGTTGATCTCCAGATATTGTTCATCTCCCTAAACACATTCCTGGCCTTGCCCAGTCTGTTGTGGATGTCTTCTTTTGTGCTGCCCTCTGGTTTGATGATGATGCCCAGCAAAGGGTTAAGTTAAAATACTTTAAAAAATATTCTTCCACAAGAGAGAATTGTTCTTACAGCAAACTAATAACCACACACAACTGCTTAACATGTAACATAGCACTATATCCCAAATCACTCAGGACTTACCCATATCGATTAACCTTAAGAAATACAGAGTGTTCTAAACGCTAGTGAGAATTCACTCTAGACAAAACATTAGCATTTAAAAACAAATATTAAAAAACATATCTTATTGTTCACTAAAAGAGAACCTAAGCTTACCCAGTATATCAGAAACCTAAAACAGAAGAAATCTCCCTCGAAAACATTCTACATTAACTTATTCCAGAACCAACTATCTAAGCACTGCACTAACACAAGACACTCAATGACAACGACCACAACGGCACAATGAACCATCACAGAACTCAATCATATCTACAGAACATCCCTCACCTGTCACTGAGAAAGAACAAGGTACACTCCTGCACCCAGGAAAGACGTTGACAAAACGGACAGCACAGCACAACGAAGAAGAACGTAGACTAGTTCTCGGGAGCCAGAACCACTCAAAGATGACTGCTCCCCTCTGCTCTCCAAGCAGAGATACCACACCACAGGAAGTACGGTGCACTCCTGCACCTCGAGGAAGACGTTGACAGGACGGACACGACGTAACAACGAAGAACGAAGACCAGGTTCACAGGAGCCTGAACTACCCCAAGTGTTGCTCCCCCCTGCTCTCCAAATAGAGAGACAACATCACATGGCGCCCAACAGCCCAGCTGGAACGGCGACCAGCGAACTTCAGCAAAGACTGAATCTCCTCCTCCTCCTCCTCTCAAGTCAAAACATCTTCCTATTTAAAGCTGCTGCTACTCAGCTGATGAAACAAACCCTAACTCACAACCAGGAACTTCACGAGAAGCTAACCTGCATGCAAAATTGCAGAGAAAAGGGAATGTGCATACCACTAAGCTGGAGTTCACCGTATACATTAAAAAAACAAACATGCGAATGCGAACACAGAAAGACACCAGCATCCAGACAGAGAGAGAAATGACATTGAATAATGCACGGAATTATGCGCAGAATTATGCGAACCATGACAATACCCCCCCTTAAATCCAAACCACCTGGTTTGAACCGTATCCAAGACACGGTGAGCATTATGAACAATGAAACACAACACAGACACTACTAACCAATGACTGGCGACAACCAACCTGGTGACAACCAGCACTAAAGATCACCAAACCTGGTGACAACCGACCCCAGTGACAGCCGACCTTAGCAATAGCAGGCCACAATGTCAAACAACACAAGCAACAACCAATCCCAGCAACAGGTTCCTCAAGACAGACCTCTGAGATGACCTCAGGCTACCTCCACGCCATAAAATCGCGACCACCCTGGAATACACCTTCCCAAAGTTCCAACACCAAATCCTGGAAGCAACTTCACACAAGAGAACCAAGGTAACACAGACCTACCCATTCACACTGGAATAAAATGAACCTGAAAAGTTAGCCTACCCTACAAGGTACTTAATTTCCCCCCAAAAATAAAAAAAACCACCTATGTAACCCTAAGACACGACCAAGCACTTCCCCTAGTAAAAGGCCAAGGACATCTGCCCCAACACCTCCTCCACCAGGAGCTTGGCTTCTGAATAGCTGCAACTGCAGTGTCCTTCCTACCAATTATCTGCCGCGGGACCAGATACTTCCCAGAAAATGGAAAAGTGTGAGATCCTTTTGAAGGATGGGATCTCGTCCACGGGAGAACCCTGGCCACACTTACCCTTGCCACAGTCTTCTGACAAGACTCACAGGACTTGAAGTAGTGTCTGATGTCTGCACACATCCCTGGCCAGTAGTAGTCCTTGAAAATCTGGTCACGTGTCTGCCTCGCTCCTAAATGACCTGACAGGAGTATGATGGCCCAGCTGCATCACAGTGACACGGAAGTCCTTAGGAACACAGACCTGACTGACAGAACCACAGTGACCCTGGAATGACCGGACAAGAACTCCTTGCCGGTACTGAAATGAGATATCTCCCGACCTGGTCCTTATAGTGGCATTACTGTCTGCCAGATTTCTCGCCCCTTGCAAGCTTGGATCTTGCTTCTGCTTCCTAGCCAATTCCTCATGAGTCACTTTCACACCCAGCTCAATAGTAGGTGGAACAGGCTTTGACTTCTGATCAGCCTGAGTCCTAGCTTCTTTGACTCCAACAATCTTAGGGTCAGCATACACAGGCACTCTCGTGATAGTACCATCTGTTTCCCAGGCTACATTTCCAATGAGAACATCCATGACTGGTGCTTCCATCACAGCTACGTCAAAGCGACCACAGATAAATGGAGACTGCAAGTCAACCCGAGCGATAGGCAACACAGATGAGCACTTAGACTCTGCCAAAACTACCCGCACCATGGCTCCAGTGAATGACTGTGGAGAGACCAACTTAGGAGCAACGACAATCATGTGAGCTCCCGTGTCTCGCAACCCTCGGACAACCTGACCATCAACCACGGCTTCACATCAAGGAGTTTATACTTTAGAAGCGCATGGGATGCACAAGGTGGGTGGAGACCCTGAAGGTTGATCCCCAGGACACTCCTGCCTGAACACTGCAGAGACTACTTTAAACTGCCTGCACTCCCTAGCAAGATGACCACCCCTTCCGCACTTGAAACAGACAGGTGGCTGATGGGCTTCCCCTCTGCTAGGTCTCCCTTCGGAACTGCTGACAGGTCCTAAACCCTGCTGAGACCTAACACCCTGGCCTGGCTTCTGCTCAGAACTATCCTGCCTAGCGGAACTCTCGTCGGTTTCAGATTCCGATTGGGACTTACCATTCCTTCTGTCTGAACCTCTCGAGGCCTTGAGCTCTGCCTCAGCAAAACGACCTGCCCTCTTTGCATTTACGATTTTTGTTGCAATACGGGCAACATCCTCAGCCCCTTGAGGTTCTTCCTTCTGGACATCAGTGACCAGTTCAGGCGTCAGTGTTGAGATAAGCTGTTCTTGCAGAAACAAGTCTCGAATGTCCTCTACCCTATTCTCGTCCCGGCCACTTGCCAGGCACCAGCGAGAGAGACATGTCTTCAAGCAAGACAGAAACTGCTCAAATGTCTCCTCGACAGCCTTCCGCATAGATCGGAACCTTTTCAGGTAGGACTCCGCATCAAGGCGGAACACCCACAAGAGAGTGGCCTTCAGAACATCATAATTCTGCACATCTTCAGGAGAAAGACTTAGACAAGCGTCCCTAGCTTGACCCTGCAGCAGCGTGAGCAAATGCGCAGCCCAAGTTTCACGCTTCCACTTATTCAAACCTGCTATACGCTCAAAATGCGTCAGAAATCCTTCCCGTCAAAAGGTTGGATGCTGAACTGCAGGGCGTTACAGACTGAAATCTCTTCCTGCTTCAGCTCTAGCTTCCTTTCAAACCTATATCTTTCCTCCTCCTTTTCTGCCTCTCTGTAACTCCTCTCTTCCTCCCTTAAGCGCCTAGCCTCTTCCTTTTCCTCCTCTCTTAAACGTCTAGCCTCTTCCTTTTCTTCCTCTCTTACGCGTCTAGCCTCTTCCTTTTCTTCATGCCTCCTAGCTTCCTTCCTTTCCTCTAGTCATCTAGCCTCTTCCTTTTCTTCCTGCCTCCTAGCTTCCTTCCTTTCCTTTTCTACCGTGTCCATGATGAATCGCGCTAGCACCTCCCCTGACAAGCCCAACTCGGAGTCCAATCTGCGGAACTTAGTATAAGGGTCCTCCTCAGAAAAAGCGGCCTTACCTTTGCCCTGGCTCCCTGGAGAGTCTGAAAAGTCACCCCCAAGTTGTTCTTTCACCCAACCTGACAACTTTTCCTTCTCGAACACTCCAGGAGACTCTTCCTCTTTTGTCTCTCAAGTCTTAGAACCTGGAGTGGCTGGCACACTGGCAGCATTCCTACGGGTAGGCATTTTGGTTCCTTAACCAGAAGACTATCCTAGTTCTTCCCCAAAGTAAAAAAACAACTTATCTGGCCCTTCTAGGCTTTTCTGACTTGGAGGAGTAGAGACCCACAATATCTTACTCCTACCACAAGGTTCGAACCTCGACGACGCTGATAACTATCAACCGATGATGTCACTCCACTACATTTCCTTTTGACCCTAACAACCTAATCAAAAACAAAACTTAGGAACTACAGAGATGCAATACAAGACAAACGAGACAAAACACCCACCCCACAACCCACCTAGCTAACCTAACAGTTACCCTGCATCTCCACCATTGTCACGCTCCATAAGGGATTGTGGCTAAACCCCCACCCATGCCCTCTCTAACTATCTTCACGACAACACCAAACACAGAACACCGAAGAAAAGTTCCAGACTTTACTTTCCAAAAATCCAAAAACAATCACATCAAGACAAATACTTACAGACACGCACACATTCAATAACCAATCACACTCTAAACTTTATCCATAATACCCTCCCCTCCTCTGCACAGTCCAGAAACTGGCCCGATGAATATTCTTCTCCCACTTCCCTCAGTCACAATCTGTCCCCCACATACAAACACCGAGGGATAGTTCAGGGTAGGCCGAAGACCTCAAGGAGGGTCACAGATGGACAAGGCAGCATGGAGAAGGGAAACGGGTCAAAGGGGGAAAAGGTGGATCCAGGGAATAAAGGGACAGAGGGTCAAGGACAAGCCGTCGGCGTCTCTTCAGGGCACACCGGGCTGCACCCTCTCCAGGTACGACTCCACCACTGGAGGCACCCACAGGAACCTGGAACAGGCAATACTTGCCGTTCCTCAGCATACACCCATGGCTAGTGCTAAGGCAACTAGGGGTATTTCCCTTGTGTCCACCGACAATTGACAATTTGTCTATTCAGCCAAAACTTCATATTTCCAAGGAATCATTTACATTTCCAATCTAAATGACGTCTGATGTATAATCTATAATTATTTATGTTCAAATACATTTAAGTTAAAATACTTTAAAAAATATTCTTCCACAAGAGAGAATTGTTCTTACAGCAAACTAATAACCACACACAACTGCTTAACATGTAACATAGCACTATATCCCAAATCACTCAGGACTTACCCATATCGATCAACCTTAAGAATACAGAGTGTTCTAAATGCTAGTGAGAACTCCCTCTAGACAAAACATTAGCATTTAAAAACATATATTAAAAAACGTATCCTGTTGTTCACTAAAAGAGGACCTAAGCCTACCCAGTATATCAGAAACCTAAAACAGAAGAAATCTCCCTCGAAATCATTCTACATTAATTTATTCCAGAACCAACTATGCAAGCACTGCACTAACACAAGACACTCAATGACAACAACCACAACGGCACAATGAACCATCACAGAACTCAATCATATCTACAGAACATCCCTCACCTGTCGCTGAGAAAGAACAAGGTACACTCCTGCACCCCAGGAAAGACGTTGACAAAACGGACAGCACAGCACAGCACAACAAAGAAGAACGTAGACTAGTTCTCGGGAGCCAGAACCACTCAAAGATGACTGCTCCCCTCTGCTCTCCAAACAGAGACACCACACCACAGGGAGTACGGTGCACTCCTGCACCTTGAGGAAGACGTTGACAGGACAGACACGACGTAAGAACGAAGACCGGGTTCATAGGAGCCTGAACTACCCCAAGTGCTGCTCATGTTGTGCACACTCCCAGGAGTGTTAACTGTCAGATGTACATGTTGTGCACACCACCAGGAGTGTTAACTGTCAGATGTACATGTTGTGCACACCACCAGGAGTGTTAACTGTCAGATGTA
Organism: Rapana venosa; assembly: GCA_028751875.1. Lineage (NCBI taxonomy): Eukaryota > Metazoa > Mollusca > Gastropoda > Neogastropoda > Muricidae > Rapana > Rapana venosa. The sequence goes on from CM054149.1 coordinate 25,251,689, forward strand.
TATGTTGTGCACACCACCAGGAGTGTTAACTGTCAGATGTATATGTTGTGCACACGAGGAGTGTCAACTGTCAGATGTATATGTTGTGCACACCACCAGGAGTGTTAACTGTCAGATGTATATGTTGTGCACACCACCAGGAGTGTTAACTGTCAGATGTACATGTCGTGCACACTCCCATGAGTGTCAACTGTCAGATGTACATGTCGTGCACACTCACAGGAGTGTTTAACTGTCAGATGTTCATGTCATGCACACTCCCAGGAGTGTTTAACTGTCAGATTACATGTCATGCACACTCCCAGGAGTGTTTAACTGTCAGATTACATGTCATGCACACTCCCAGGAGTGTCAACTGTCAGGTGCACATGTCGTGCACACTCCCATGAGTGTCAACTGTCAGGTGTTCATGTTGTGCACACTCCCAGCAGTGTCAACTGTCAGGTGTACATGTTGTGCACACTCCCAGGAGTGTTTAACTGTCAGATGTTCATGTCATGCACACTCCCAGGAGTGTTTAACTGTCAGATGTTCATGTCATGCACACTCCCAGGAGTGTTTAACTGTCAGATGTTCATGTCATGCACACTCCCAGGAGTGTTTAACTGTCAGATGTACATGTCATGCACACTCCCAGCAGTGTTTAACTGTCAGATGTTCATGTTGTGCCTCCCCCCAGGTCTACAACCTGATCTTCGCCGATTACGTGGGAGGATCCTCGGACTCTGAAGGAGAGACGGGGAACTCCGCTTCTGCTGACCACAGGCCCGAGGGGGGCATGGCGTCTTCGGGGCTGAGGGGCTTCTCCTCCGACGCCCCGCGCAGAGCCTACTCCACCACCAGTGCTGAGGGCTCCCGCCCTTACAGTGAAATGCCACGCCTGCAGATTGATCCCAACATCGCCACTTTTGACTACATCGTCGTGGGGGCAGGGTCCGCTGGCTGCGTTCTGGCCAACCGCTTGTCACAGGACCCCAACACCAAGGTAACGTTAACATTTGTCAACTTTTAGGTCATGAACTAACTGTTGACGCGTCAACGTTGAGGTGATGATCCGTTGACGCATCGACACTTAAGGTAATGAAGTATAAGAACGTCAACATTAAGATGATGAGCTGTTGACACATCAGCATTAAGGTAATGAACTGTTGACACATCACCATTAAGGTAATAAGCAGCTAGAACATATCAGCATTAAGGTAATGAACTGTTGACATGTCAACACTAAGGTAATGAACTGTTATAACATAACATTAAGGTATGTTGATGTTATAACATCAACACTAAGGTGATGAGCTGTTAGAACATCAACATTAAGGTGATGAGCTGTTAGAACATCAACATTAAGGTAATGAACTGTTGACACATCAACACCTATGTAATAAACAAGACCATCAACTCTAAGGTAATGAACAGTTAGAACATCAACACCAACATAATAAACAACTAGAACATTAATACTTGTAATGAACTGTTGACACATCAACACTAAGGTAATAAACAGCTAGAACATCAATACTACTGTAATGAACACTATTGATAGATCAACACCAAGGTAAGGAACTGCTGATACATCATCATCAAGGTGATGAACTTTTGACATATCAAAACCTAGGTAATGATCTTATAACATATGAACTATTATACATGAATGAGCACTACAGTAACAGGGTTTTGGTTTTGTTTTGTTTTTATAATGGACTGTTCTAGGACATCAACACTATAGTAACAGGTTTTTAATGGACTGTTATAGGGCATCCACATTAAAGTAACATGTTTCTTATGGTCTGTTATAAAGCATCAACACTTAGGTTACTTAACAGCAGGTTTTTAATAGACTGTCATAGAGCATCCATCAATGCCAAGGTAAGAGAAGGTTCATAGTGCTCTGTAGGATGAATGGACAGGAACTAGGAGAAAACATTGTGTTGCATTGGGTGCTGTGTTCACGTGCTGTTAAACTGTTTTCTGTGGCTGTAAGAAGGCAGGGACAAGAAATCCAGGACCTGCAAAAATCCCCTGTTGTGTGTGTGTGTAGGTGCTGCTGGTGGAAGCAGGCCCAGAGGACAGGACCTGGAAGATCCACATGCCAGCAGCCTTGATGTACAACCTGTGTGACGACCAGTACAACTGGTACTACCTCACCGACCCAGAGCCTGGCATGAACGGCCGCGTCATGTACTGGCCTAGAGGCAGAGTGTGGGGAGGGAGCTCCTCTCTCAACGCCATGGTCTACATCCGCGGTCATGCCTTTGACTACGATCGTTGGGAGGAAGAGGGCGCTACTGGTTGGTCTTACGCAGATTGCCTCCCTTACTTCCAGAAGTCGCAGACTCACGAGCTGGGCGGGGATGCTTACCGAGGCAGCAGCGGACCACTACACGTGTCGCGAGGCAAGACGAACCACCCATTGCACCACGCCTTCATCCAGGCGGGTCTGCAGGCAGGCTACCCCTACACTGAAGACATGAACGGCTTCCAGCAGGAGGGCTTTGGCTGGATGGACATGACCATCCATGAAGGCAAACGGTGGAACACCTCTGTGGCCTATTTGCGGCCAGTCCTGTACCGCTCCAATCTGTCGGTGGTGAGCAGAGCCATGTGCACACGTCTGCTGTTTGAGGGCAAGAGAGCTCTGGGCCTGGAGTACAAGCAGGGAGGGCTGACCAAGCAGGTGAGAGCCAACCGGGACATTGTGTTGAGTGGTGGGGCCATCAACTCTCCTCAGCTGCTTATGCTGTCAGGCGTGGGTAATGCACGCGAGCTGCGTGCCTTGGGTATTCCTGTGGTGGCAGACCTGCCAGGTGTTGGGGAGAACCTGCAGGATCACCTGGAGGTGTACGTTCAGCAGGCCTGCACCCAGCCCATCACCCTGTATTCGGCCCAGTGGAAGTTCCCCCACAACATGATCCGTATCGGCCTGGAGTGGTTCACCAAACACACTGGAGAGGGTGCCACTGCTCACCTGGAAAGTGGAGGCTTTGTGCGCAGTCAGCCCCAGGCCACCCACCCTGACATCCAGTACCACTTCCTGCCCTCCACGGTCAATGACCACGGCCGAGTGATTGGACCCTGCCATGCCTACCAGGTCCATGTTGGCCCCATGCGACCCACCAGCCGTGGATTCCTGAAACTAAAATCGCCAGACCCCTCCGAGCATCCCAGGATTGTGGCCAACTACTTAACCACTGAGCAAATTTTTGGAATCAGGGATAAAAACCCTGGGAATTTTTTGGGGTTTCGGGGCTTTTTACCCCTCCGGGGAAAAATGTCGGGGCCCCTCATCAACGGGACAAATTTTTTAAATAATTCACGAAGATGCCACATCTACCCATTCCTTTGATGCAAAATGGAACCCGTACCCCAAAGGGCTGGCGTCGAACCCCCAAAAAGTGATTCTTTGAAAAGGGCCGTGTGGGAGCTTCCCATAAACGTACGGCAATCTGGGAACCCCGGGTTTTTCCTGGAAAAGCTGCTCTTTTTGGGGGAAATTGCCAAGCTTCACTGGTTGGGAAACCCCCATCCCAATCGAGTGATTTTCTCCCCTCTGACCTCTTCCCCCTTTTCTTTTCCACCCCCTTTTCCCCTTTCATTCTCCTTTGATCCTCCCCGGTAAAATTAATATTTGTTTTCCACTCCTTCTTTTTCTTCCCTTCTCCCCTTTTTTTCTTTGCCGCAAAAAAAATTCGTGTAAAAGACTAGAAAATTACAGATTTTTGGGAAAAACTTTTGGGGGGGTGGCACTGTTTTGTTATCCAAAAATTAAGGATTAATTCCTGTTGAGTCTGATTGGGGAAAATGCCTGTTTTGCCAAGCGAGGCCGTAAGTTTCCATTGGTAAAAGGGGGGCAAAATTTTTTTGGGGGTTTTTTTTGGGGCGATAACGGCCCCCTCCCCTGGCATTTCTTTCCAAAAATTCCCCCTTTTAAAACTAAAGGCCCTCCTTCCTTCCCTTTCAAACTGCCTTTGCTCTTGCCCTTTTCCTCCCTTTTCCTTTCTCCCTCTCTTTTCCTTCCCTACCCCTCTCCCCTTCTCCTCCTCCCCCCCCCTCTCTCCTCTCTCTTCCTCTCTCTCCCCCCCCCCTTTTCCCTCCCTTTTCCCTCCCCCTCCCCTTTTCCCCCTTTTTTTTTTTTTTTTCCCTCCGCTTCCTTTCCCCTTTTCCCCCCCTTTCCCCCCCCTTCCTCTCCCTCCCTCTCTCCCCCTCCCCCCCTTTTCCTTTTCTCTTTTTTTTTTGTCTTTTTTCCTTTTTTCCTTTTCTCTTTTTTTTCCTCTTTCTTCTTCTCTTTCCCCCCCTTTTTCCTCCTTCCTCCTTCCCCTTTCCCTCTTCCCCCTCCAAAACCTTTCAACCCCCCCTTTATTTCCCTTTTTGCTTCGGGGTGGTGATGTGGAGAGAACCCGGACCGGTAAAGGGGGAACTGAGGCAAACCACCTGGGGATGGTGTGGGGCGTAGCCCTTAAAAGGGAAACTCAGGAATACCAAAGTAAGTGCAAATGGCCCCAGCACACCTAAACTGTCACAGTAGACGGGGTCCTCTCCTACATAGCTCCTGAGGAAACATTTCCGATGGGGCCGATGGAAAAGTGGAGAATTGCAAAACAACAAAGAGCTATGAAATCTTACAAATGTTGAAAAAACAGTTTTTGATGCTTGAAAGGGGAAATGTTGATTTAGAAAGACAGAAAAATCTGGGACAAAAATTTGGGATTTAAAGAATAAAATACAAACTATGGACAAGTGAAAAAACAAAAAAGAATAAACGCAAAAAGGGCGGTAAAACGGAACAATATCTTTATTCAGGGGCAGGGAAAAGAAAAGTATTGAGACGGGAGCTGTTTGAAAAAAGTTCGTAAAAATCTTTTTTCCAAAAAAAATGATTACAGATGTTAAGTTTGATAGTGTGCACAGGATAAATTCAAAAACCCAACTCTCCCATTATTGCCGGGTTTTTTTTCATAAAGATAAGCTTAGTTTTAAAGGCTAAAACTCTTGAAAGGCAAGGTTTTTTTGTAGACACGATTTTTCCAAAAAAATTTTTTGAGAATTAGAAAATTTGACCCCATATTTAAGAGTTGGGCAGGGGGGAAAAATGTGAAAAGGGGCTTTGTTCATTTGATCATAATGGCAAAGGATGACCCTTAAGACTTAAAAAAGGGTAGTTTGTTGGCCCCCCATACAATCTCCTCCCATAGCCAATTTACGGGGGGTGGGAAAGTAAACAGACACCTCACTCGCCATTTAAACATCATGTAATTTAGGGCTTCCCAAGTGACGGATTTGATGAAGGGGGGTGACATTTTGCCACATAAAGGGGCTAGACAAAGACGGTTGATTTTGGGCCTAGGCAACCCCCCTGACCAGTGTGTTGTGGGCAGTTTCCATTAAAGACCCTTTTTTAATGCTGTTGAAAGCTAGGTGATGTGTCTTGTATTCAATTTTTTTGGGAAAAAAGTGCAGTTTTGGGGGTGTGGGATCAATTAAATTGGGAAATACAGATAAAAAAAAATTTTTCATTTTTGCTTGAATGTGGGGGAAAATTTTTTCAAACTGTCGATAGAGATTTGTATCTTAGTGGTGTTTTGTTTTAATTCTACAGAAACATTCCGGGAAAAATGCCACCCAATTTTTTTTATGGCTTAACCCTTTCTTATGGGAAATTTAAATTTACCATCAAGGGGGGCGTTTCTATTGGTTTTTTTGTTAAAAAAGGCAGATTTAAACTGCTTTTGTAATTGTTTAGATTCCTTACCAAATTTTGCACTTTCTCTGTGAAAAAACCCTTGTTGTGTACGAAAGAAATTTTTTGCTTTTGTGGTTTACCCCCGGAGGTTCGTTTTTTTAAAACGTTTGAAATGAAATGGAATTGTTTTGGGAAGAAGTTTAAAATTGTGTGGTGACAGGGGATAATTAATATAATCTATGGGGGGAATTTAAAAAGGGGACTCAATTTCTTTCAGCATTAAAAAAGGGGATTTTATTCGATGCCCAAAAGTAAAATTTTTTCTTTCAGCGCAATCGTAATTCTGAAATTGGTTTCAACATTATGGTAAATTATTATTGAAAGTCCCTGCTCTTAGTTTACAGATTTAATGGCGATGTAATTGCCCAACAAGACGCTATACATACTCTCGTGGGGATTAGTTAATGATTATTTTTTATTTAGAGATTTGTTTTTCGTTTTTGACTCATGTCGTTTGTTTTTGCCGAGCGTTTTTGATTCCCTTTCCTTTCCGTTTTAATTATATATTTTTCCGTATATATACAGTGTGGAAAAAGTTAACATGTCATGGAAAAAATTTTTTTGGGGTGAAACAAATCTCAGTTTTTTAGAAAATCTCCCGGATTTTAAGGTTTTAAATTTTTTTTAATTTCCCTTTTGATGATTGATGGAACATTTTGAAAATTTAGATTTTTTTAAGGTTTTATAAAGCCTTTTCTGAATTATGAAAACAGGGACATTCAATAAGGTCCCCAAATGAACTTGTTTGATAATAAATTAAAAGTATGAAATATAAGGGCAAAAACTTTTAGACTTTTTGAAAAAAAAATTAAGAAATGAACAAAAACGGACGTGGGCCAAGAAGGGGGTATAAATGCATCTTGAACGAAAAAGAAACAGAAAAAGCCCTTTCTTGCAGATAGATGTCTCATTCTCTCAAATCCAGTTCTGGAAAAAATGTTAAAGGGGTATTTAGAAAAAAACCAAAAAAGTATATCATTTACAATGGTTTCAAAAATTTTAAAACCCTTTGAGAAAATCATTAGCCAACTCCTGATTACTGATGTTGACAGGATGGGAAATGAGGACGATTTTTTCGCCTATTTAAAGATGAAAAAATTTGGGGCCCTTTGAAAAATTAAAGAGTAGGGAAAACCTGGCCTGATCAAATCATTGGGAAATTTCTAATATGGAGGGGAAAATATTTTGCTTTCCTTCTAAAACTACAACAAAATTTTTTGAGATGGTCTTTTTCCCCAAAAACTGGCTGAATCTATAAACTAACTTGCTAAAAAAAGGGGAGTTTATAAACCCCAATACACCGGGAATTTTTTTTCTGAATAAGTATAAGGATTTAGAATTTTTAAAAAATAGGGTACAAAAAGGGTTAGAAGAATAATATTCATGGCACCCAAATGGTTTTAAAGAGGTACTCACTATGACAAAGTTTTCTCTGCTTGCGTTTGTACGAAAAGTTTTCTCATAACCGTAAGCTCAGGGACATTTATTTCTTTTAAAAAAAACATTTGTTTTGTTAACAGGGAATTGTTGGGCCCATTCTCCTAAAAAAAGGGTGAAAGGGTAAACTATTACGATGTTTGGGCCATTATCAATTCAAAGCAGAATAAGTGTGGAACTAAAAATGACGACAAATAAGGCCCCCTGGGTTTAAAAGGGGGAGTATGTGCCCCTTTTTTGTTTTCTGTTTTTTTCAGGTTAGTCAGAGACCTATCAATTAAAGGTAACATGGGGCCACTTTCCCCCCAAAATTTCTCAGAGTTTTTTATTTTCTCTTGCGATATGTTATCCTGCTATTGAAAAAGCGTAGGTTTACAAAAAAATTTAAAACTTAAACATGCTTCAACGCAGGATTTAAGGTTTAACTAGTAAATTAAATTTTTTTTTATTTTTAGAAAAAGGTGGATTTTGCTTCATGAAAAAAAGGTTGTACAAAGGAAATATCATGCCCGGATTAAGTATATAATATTAGGAATTTGTTTTCTACAGCTTTTTTCACAACTCAGTAAAGATTGCAAGTCGAGGTAAAAGAAGCCCGTTATTTGTGTTGAAAAAACTCGAATTTGATAAAAACCTTTTGATTTGTTCATTAAAAATTTTGGCACAAATAAACCCCTGTGTTATTTGGTGCAAATTTTGGGGGTTGGATCAGGCTTAACCATTGTGAACAGTACACCCTTTTCTTTTTTGCTTTTTTTGGCTTGATAGCTCACCTAAAGATTTTTTTAGTGAAACTAATAGAACCCTTCTCTTTAAAGCTGCGTAAGATGCATTAGATATTTGGGTTTAAAATTTTCAATGGAGAGCAGGGTACCTTTTAAAAACCTACGATGCTTTTTTCTAATGCAAGGGGAAAAAAAAACTGGGGAACAAAATCGTACCTGTTTGTGGAAAACGGGGTTTTGGGTTTGTTTGGGTAATCAAGGGTCGAAAATTTTAGAAGTTTTTTAAAACCTTTTACAGGATTGATTGACTCGTCAGCAAGGGGTAAACTATACAAAACAGTGAAGATTTCAAAGTACAGACAATTTATAAATTTGCATGATGTCAAACCTTTTCAAAACTTTTATGGATTCATTTGAAAAGAAAAATTCAATTTAGACTTGGTGTTCAGATAAAATTTCAAAATTGTCAGAGAAAAAATATATTGACGGGCCTCAGGGGTGCTAGCCCCCTTATTAAGCAATCGGGGGATGAAGTACACTTTTCTTGTGCTGTCCCGTATTTGGGGGTTAGGGAACTACATTCCTTTTTAAAATGTAACAGCCCAATTTTTTTTTCTTTTACCCGGGATCAAGTCATCCAGGTTTTGCGCCTCACTTTATATTTTTGGAAAGCCCAAATAGAGAATAATTTATCCCAAGTGAATTTTTGTACTGACTTTTTTTTTATACAGAACATGTTTGGGCTTGTGTGTTTGTTGTGTTGTTTGTTTGGGAAGTGTTTTAAAAAAAAACAACTTTGGGAACCCCCCCCGTATGGGGAACCTTTTTTTTGAATAAACCGTTTGAGTTCGAGTTTTTCCTCCTCTCCTCTTCATTGCCCTGAGGGGAGGAAAAAACTTTATTTTTGAATTTGGTTTTACCTCTTTCCTCTAGTCTATTTCCCCCCCTTGAAAATACAAATTTACTTTGAACCCCCCTCTCTCTCTCTCACTCTCTTTTCGCTCTCTCTCTGTCCTCTCTCTCTCTCTCTCTCTCTCTCTCCCTCTTCCCCCCCCTCCCTCCCTCCCCCCCTCCCCCCCCAACTCGACTGTAGAAATATAAATTTACTTTGATCTCTCTCTCTTCTCTCTCTCCTCCCTCTCCTCTCTCTCTCTCTCTCCTCCTCTCTTTTCTCTCTCTCTCTCTCTCTTATTGTACCGTAGAGGAGAGAGAAAAAAACTTTGATATTTTGATATTGGCTTTTACCTCTCTTCTCTTCTGATCTATTTCCCCAACTCTAAAAATTTACAAATTTGATTTGAACCCCTCCCTTCTCTCACTCTCGCTCTCTCACGCTCTCTCTCGCTCTCTCTCTCTCTCTCTCTCCTCTCCTCTCTCTCTTCTCTCTCTCCTCTCTCTCATCTCTCTCTCTCTTCTCGTTCTCATCCACCCCCCTCTACCCCCCTCTTTCTCCTCTCTCCCCTCAACTACCACTCTCTGACTCTCCCTTCCTCTCTGTAAATGAGTGCTAACTACAGATTAACTGCAACACATAAGGTGAATATTTAATCCATAGTATCTGCCTGTTTGCTTTGTTTCTTTTCCCTTTGAAAAATAGCAAAAAACTAAGAGTAAGAGTACTGTAAGAAAAACTACTTGCCCCCTTTTATTATGAATGGGGGGGGGCAATGCCCCCTTTTTCATTTTTAGGGGCCTTTGGTCCCCCTATTTTTGAAAATCCTAGAATCAACACTGCTGGTACACCACACAGTCAGCTGAACTCAGAGGGTTTCTGTTTTTGCATGAAGAGAGCAATAAGAAAGACTAGACCATCTGTAGTGCTTCTGGCTTGTTTTGTTTTGTTTCTGATATCGTCACCACTGTGTGGTTACTGCATAGCTAAAGCTTCTTAGTTTGGGTGTTTTTTCAGCTGTGCAACCTTTTTATCGTTTTTTGCTTTTGATTAATGCCGTGGTTTAAATGGAGAACGTTCATCACATCAAAATGTTCATGTTACTGTTTAGTATGTAGGTATCACGTAGATCGGGCACCAGCAAGGCAAGCCAGTTTTCAGCAAAAGACTTGGCTATGAACTGGGGAAAGGAGGAGGAATGTGCTTGTGGGAGCTCTGGTTGCGAATCAGGGAACAGGTTGTCAGCAGTGAATCAGGAAGAATGGGATGTGTGGAGTTTTGGCTGGGACTGGAGATGAGGATGGGACTTATGGCCGACAAGGGTGTCTGTGATGTGACTTGCATGAAACTGTCAGGACTGGCATGGTCAGAGGTGCGGTAATGGCCCTGTTTTCTGGTGCAGAACCATGGTTTTCTGATGGTTTCAATATCAAGCGTAGCTGGATAAATAATTGAGAATGCTTACTAATTCGGTGATTGCTCAATATTTGAGTAAACTTTGAAAATACATCAATTGTTTGGTGACATTAAAGGAAAGTGCCATAGTTGGAGGGTTTTTTTCTGTGTGTTAGTCAACTAAAAGGCCTAGTCTTACAAAAATCTATTTTTTTGCCTCGTACACATATTACAGAGGCCATATCATGTGAGGTGCATGCATTATATGCCACATGAAGTTGTGTTTATTCTGTGTGACATTTGAAGCCAAATGCAGGTATTATTGTACCATGTAAAGTCTGCATATTATGTGCCATGATAAGTGTTTGCATTGTACATCCCTGTGTTGCAATGTGTGTTGTGTAATGTCTAATGAAGTGTCTTTGTCTCGGGCCTCCACAACAGTTCAGGTATTGTGCCTGGAAGAAGTCTCTCCCGCATGTCTCTGTACAAGTGACATGGGGCCCAAAAAAGACTGCTGCCATTGAAATCATTTTGTGAACGCTCATGAAAAATTGATGCATTTGCTATCTCTTTTACACAAGACCCAGAAAAAATATTGAGTGCATGACTCAGAAAAAAAATCTCCACATTAACCCCTTGTTTTTGACTGAAGTCCCCAGCAAAAACGCTATTAGGGAGGTCAACTAAGACCCAGTCAGTGTAGGTGGAAGAAAAAGGAAAACATTCTGGAAAGATGCGTTTTAGAGAATGGGGATACTTCTGGAAAAAAATATGTGAAGTTGTTTTTAGAGGGGGATGTTTCTGGAGAAAGATCCAGTTGTTAGATAGGAAAACCTGTGGAAAAATTTTAACTGTTTTTCTTCGAGAAAAGGGGTTTTTCTGGATAATTCGTGGAATGAGTTTTAAGAATGGGAGTCTGATCTGAAGGGTGGTGAAATTCACGTTGTTTAAGAATAGCACAGCAATGAACACTGCAAATTTATTAGGTTTAATCTATAAAAAATCGATGTATTTTATAGTTTTGATATCTATATAAATCTAACGTAATTTTAGCTTGATTTTTAAAAAGCTACACAATGTATAGTTTTAATCTATAAAAATCGACGCAATTTATAGTTTTAATCTAAAACATCTGCACAAGTTATATTTTAATCTTTAAAAATCTACACAATTAGTTTTGGTCTATAAAAAGCTACGCAATTTATAGTTTTAATCTAAAAAAATAACTACACAATTTATAGTTTTATCTATAAAAATAAAATCTACACAATTTATAGTTTTGAGAGTGAGAGTCTTTCTGGAGAGAGCTGGCGCCAGGAATTATTTTTAAGATTGCTGATCCTTGAAGATTTGTAAAATTGTTTGGAGAGGGTACTTTTTAGGTTTTTTGTTTTGGTTGTGGGGTTGTGTTGAAAGGGAACCGAAGAAAGATCACAAGACCAATGTTTGAGAGGTGGAATCTTTCTGGACAGATCTTTGAAAGCAATTTTCTGAACAATCTGTGGAATATGTTAAAATTGGAAACTTCATGGAAAGTCCTGTAAATTTCTAACTCTGGTGTCTTTTTTGAAAACTGTGAAACTATAATCTTGAAAGTACTTTTGGGAGTTGAAGCTTCAGAAAAGTCTGTGGATTCAAATTGATTATATGAATTTGAATCTGACTAAGAGATCTGTGTACTAAATTATTCTGTCCTTGATTTTTTAGAACTCTTTGTTTAAGATCTGTACAGCTTATTGGTATTGAGAAAGGAAATGTCTGAAAGAACGGTATCTTCATCATTTTTGAGACTGATTTGTTTGAGGAAAGAAATCTGTTGGACATATCTGTACTCTGTGTAGTGTCAAGAATACAGTGGTTTGGAAAGGATCTTGCACTTTGTTGTTTTTAAGATTGTGAAAAGGTTTGAAAGATCTGTACACTGTATTGTTTGAAAGGAAATGTTTGAAAGATCTGTACACTTATGGTTGAGATTGAAATGGGTTTTGAAAGATCTTAACACTTTATTGTTTTGAGAATGAAAGTTGTTTGGAATATCTGTACACTGTATGTTGTTTGAATGATTTGTTTGGGGGTTATTTTTTTTTTTAGAAAATCTGTACACTTATTGTTGTTAGAATGGAAAATTTTGAAAGATCTGAACCTTATTGTTTTAAATGGAAATATGTTTGGAAAGATCTGTACACTTATGTTTAAATGAAATATTTGGAAACTCGTTACACTGATTGTGTTGATATGGAAAAAATTGACAAAATCGGTATACTTTTTTTTTTTTTTTTTTTTATTTTGAGAATAGAAGCTTCTGAAAAATCGTATACTTTATTGTTTTTAGAACGTAAATCCTGTTGGAAAGATATTACACTTTATCATTTTTAGATTGATGTCTTGCTAGAGTTTTGTGCATTAGTAGCTTTTTTAAAAAAGCGGGATGTTTGGGTTTCGTTTTCCCGTTTGCTTTTTTCAGAGGGACAATCCGGAAAGTCCATTACAGCTTGTCCTGACTGTGGAACGTTGGAGAAGTCCTGTGCTTTCATTGTTGTGTAGAGAAGATCTGGTGGAACTCTGAACAGAGTGACCAGGTAGTCTCTTTCTGTTGTTTCTATATCTTCGTTGTTTTTTTGAGAGAGTTTATCTGGAAAAAAAGGTCATGCAGAGGTGGGGAGGGTTAGGGAAAATAGAGCGTTTCAGCAGCTGAGAAATAAAAGCATCAGAAAACTGTTGGTGTAATTTTTGGCAATTTTTGCTGTGGGAATCTGGACAGTGCTGGGAAGAAAAACTTGTGAAGCTCACCTTGTAATCATTTAGTGTATTATGATACGGCCTCTCCTTGTTTATAAGAAAAGCAGAGAAATACTTGATAAGTTTGTTTTAGTAGTGACTAGCAAGCCAGAGGGGGGGGGGGGGCCCGGGGAGGACAACTCCTTTCAGTTTATTGTAGATTTCTCTTATACATAATACCTCCCATTACTTTCTACTAGGGAGTTTTCATCATAATTTTGGTTCATTATGATTTTCCGTCATTTAAATGCAGTTACATATGTAAGCAACCATTGCACCACACTAGACTGCAACAAAGCTTCTAATCTTCTCCCAGCTGACAAACCTAATCTTATATGCTTATGACACACCGTCTGACAGCGTTTGGCCCTTTTGTAGCGTCTTGTGTGGCAAGAAGTTGAGTATGCATTTTGTAAGTATAATGGTGTACCGTCCACTCTCATATGAGTTGGTGTTGTTGATAGTAGGTTTCGTAGATGCATTGTCATCTGCCAGCATGAAAAAAAGCTTTCTTTTTGAAAATTAAAATTTCTGTAAATGCCTTAATACCAACTCCCCCTCGTCCTTTTCCACTGTATACACCCCAGCTATTTCAGAGACCACGGTTGTGTTTTCTCAGTTTTTATTTTACGTAAAACTCACATTAAATCTGCAGAAAACTGGTAAGCCCTAAATGACTGCGGCATTGATAAGAACCATCCTAGTGTCCACTAGCCATCCTGTGGCAATGTGCCATTCTGTTTTTCTGTGGCCATTCTTTGGCACAGTGGCATTTTGTTGTCACTTTGGCCATTCGGTTGTCACTGTAGCCTTTCTGTGTGTCTCAGGGGGCCATTCTTTTGGCATTTTATTCATTCTGTTATTGTCTGTGGCTTACTTGTGGCACTGGGGCCTTTCTGTGGTATTGTGGCATGCTGTGGGCACTGTGGCCATTCTGTTAGGATCCTGTGGGGCCATTCTTTGTTCCTGCCATTTTGTTGTCACTGTGGCCAATCTTGTGGGCACTGTGGCCATTCTGTGGATGTCTATGGTATCACTTTGTGGTCAGTGGAGGTCTTTTCCTGTTGTCATGTCTATGGTACGGGGGTAGTGATCAGAGGAGGTTTACCTGTTGGCACTGTCTTCTTGGTATCAATTATGTGGTCGTGGGGTCTTAAACCCTTTTTCCCCAAAATATTGTTACAGGGGAATCCCCTTTTGTCCCTGTCCAGGGTAAGTCTGCTGGGTATGTGAGGAATTTTAAGCTGTCAGGGGTTTTAAATTTTTGGTATTTGCTAGCCCATTTTTTTTGTGTGACAACAATGTCTGTTGGTTGTGTTTGATGATTTAGAGAAATACTAGTGTTTGTCCTTGTATACCTTTGGTCTTCTTAAAAATCTATTAAATATAATACGCGTTGGTGGGTGTGGGTTTTTGGGGGTTTTTCCATTTTTTTTGCATTTTGTCTTGGCACTGGTGTAGTTAATGTCGGGTCAAAGTGGGGTTCATTGGGTGTATTTTTGCCATTCGAATACTTTGCCCTTTTTTTTCACGTTTGTGAAATTTCAATACTTTGACTTTATTTTTCATTTGCGCATTGTACCTTTCTACATGCCTTCATCTTTCAGTGGGAGTAGTTAGCGTTCTGCAATACCTTAATTTTGCATTTTCGGGGGTGTATTGTACCATTCTCAATTCTTTCATCTTTCAGGGGTGTATTGTAGCCTTTCGCAAGCCTTTCATCTTTCAGGGGTGAGTAGCCATTCTAAATCCCTTTTCATTTTTCTTGGGGAGTGTACCTTCTCAAGCCTTGTTTTAATCTTTTTTCCCTCTGCTTCCTTCCCCTTTTCCCCCCAGTTATGCTATATTTTGTTTGTGATTTTTTTTCTATCCTACAAGAGTGTTAGAGATTCAAAACAGTGAAACAAAAACTATAAGGGGTTTTTTTGCATTTGTCTTAAATATTTTAAAGAAATTTTTTGGGGAAAGGGGTGGTCCAAAATTAATAAATTAAAAATTTAAAAACGGGTACTTTTTTGTCCTTTCAAAAACATTTGTCAAAACATCGTTTCATTTTAGATAATTTAATACCCTTTTGTTTTTTGCATTGAAAAATAAAAGGGGGAAATCAGCCGCTAGCTTTTGAAATTTTGCTACATAGTGTTTTAGAAGAAATGGGAAACTTTTTTCTTAGCTGTATGTTTTGGTGTCTGCCATCTCTTGGGTTTTGGGTTGTGTTGTGTGCATGTGGTTTGTGTGTGTGTGTTCTTTGGTTTTTGGTGTTGATTTTTTTCCATTTAATGGGCCCAAATTTTTTTTTTTCTTCTCTTCCTCTTCTCTCTCCTCCTTCCTCTCTCT
>CM054149.1:25267492-25298499 GCA_028751875.1 Rapana venosa
TGTTGTTTTCCTGGCATAAGTCATCCTGAGTTGTGCGCAGCCTCACTTATATTTGTGTAAAGCCTTCAGAATAAGAGAGATAATGTTATCCTAAGTGATATTTTTGTAGCTGACTTTGTGTTATACAGTAACATGTTGGTCTGTGTGTGTGTGTGTGTGTGTGTGTGTGTGTGTGCGTATGTGTTTAAACCAAAATACTAAGCAGTTCGGCAACCCCCTTCATGTATGGGCCAATGGCCTTTTTGTGAATAAACCGTTCGAGTTCGAGTTCGAGTCTCTCTCTCTCTCTCTCATTGTACCATGTAGGGGAGAGAAAAAACTTTGATATTTTGATATTGGCTTTTACCTCTCTTCTCCTCTAGATCTATTTCCCCAACTCTGAAAATACAAATTTGACTTTGAACCCCTCCCTCTCTCTCTCTCACTCTCTCTTTCGCTCTCTCTCTGTCTCTCTCTCTCTCTCTCTCTCTCTCTCTCTCTCTCTCTCTCCCTCCCTCCCTCCCTCCCTCCCTCCCTCCCCAACTCTGACTGTAGAAATATAAATTTTACTTTGATCTCTTCTCTCTCTCTCTCTCTCTCTCTCTCTCTCTCTCTCTCTCTCTCTCTCTCTCTCTCTCTCTCTCTTATTGTACCATGTAGAGGAGAGAGAAAAAACTTTGATATTTTGATATTGGCTTTTACCTCTCTTCTCTTCTAGATCTATTTCCCCAACTCTGAAAATACAAATTTGACTTTGAACCCCTCCCTCTCTCTCACTCTCGCTCTCTCACGCTCTCTCTCGCTCTCTCTCTCTCTCTCTCTCTCTCTCTCTCTCTCTCTCTCTCTCTCTCTCTCTCTCTCTCTCTCTCTCGTTCTCATCCACCCCTCTACCCCCCTCTTTCTCCTCTCTCCCCTCAACTACCACTCTCTGACTCTCCCTTCCCTCTCTGTCATGAGTGCTAACTACAGATTAACTGCAACACATAAGGTGAATATTTAATCCATAGTATCTGCCTGTTTGCTTTGTTTCTCTTCCTTGAAAAATAGCAGAAACTAAGAGTAAGAGTACTGTAAGCAAATACTACTTGTCCCCTTTTATTATGAATGGGGGGGGGCAATGCCCCCCTTTTTTCATTTTAGGGGGCCATTGGTCCCCTATTTTTGAAATCCTAGAATCAACACTGCTGGTACACCACACAGTCAGCTGAACTCAGAGGGTTTCTGTTTTTGCATGAAGAGAGCAATAAGAAAGACTAGACCATCTGTAGTGCTTCTGGCTTGTTTTGTTTTGTTTTCTGATATCGTCACCACTGTGTGGTTACATGCATAGCTAAAGCTTCTTAGTTTGGGGTGTTTTTTCAGCTGTGCAACCTTTTTATCGTTTTTTGCTTTTGATTAATGCCGTGGTTTAAATGGAGAACTGTTCATCACATCAAAATGTTCACTGTTACTGTGTTAGCTATGTAGGGTATCACGTAGATCGGGGCACCCAGGCAAGGCAAGCCAGTTTTCAGCAGAGACTTGGCTATGAACTGGGGACAGGAGGAGGAATGGGCTTGTGCAGCTCTGGTTGCGAATCAGGGAACAGGTTGTCAGCAGTGAATCAGGAAGAATGGGATGTGTGGAGTTTTGGCTGGGGACTGGAGATGAGGATGGGGACTTATGGCCGACAAGGGGTTGTCTGTGATGTGACTTGCATGAAACTGTCAGGACTGGCATGGTCAGAGGTGCGGTAATGGCCCTGTTTTCTGGTGCAGAACCATGGTTTTCTGATGGTTTCAATATCAAGCGTAGCTGGATAATTAATTGAGAATGCTTACTAATTCGGTGATTGCTCAATATTTGAGTAAACTTTGAAAATACATCAATTGTTTGGTGACATTAAAGGAAAGTGCCATAGTTGGAGGGTTTTTTTCTGTGTGTTAGTCAACTAAAAGGCCTAGTCTTACAAAAATCTATTTTTTTGCCTCGTACACATATTACAGAGGCCATATCATGTGAGGTGCATGCATTATATGCCACATGAAGTGTGTTTATTCTGTGTGACATGTGAAGCCAAATGCAGTGTATTATGTGTGTACCATGTAAAGTCTGCATATTATGTGCCATGATAAGTGTTTGCATTGTACATGCCATGTGTTGCAATGTGTGTTGTGTACATGTGCTAATGAAGTGTCTTTGTCTCGGGCCTCCACACACAGTTCAGGTATTGTGCCTGGAAGAAGTCTCTCCCGCATGTCTCTGTAACAAGCTGACATGGGCCAAGAAAGACTGCTGCCATTGAAATCATTTTGTGAACGCTCATGAAAAATTGATGCATTTGCTATCTCTTTTTAACACAAGACCCAGAAAAAAATATTGAGTGCATGACTCAGAAAAAAATCTCCAGCATTAAACCCTTGTTGTGATCTGAAGTCCCCAGCAAAAACTGCTGTTAGGGAGGTCAACTAAGACCCAGTCAGTGTAGGTGGAAGAAAAAGGAAAACATTCTGGAAAGATGCTGTTTTAGAGAATGGGGATACTTCTGGAAAAAATATGTGAAGTTGTTTTTAGAGGGGGAATGTTTCTGGAAAAGATCCAGTTTTTAAGAGTAGGAAACCTGTTGGGAAAAATTTTAACTGTTTGTTCTTTCGAGAAAGAGGGGTATTTCTGGAAAGTTCTGTGGAATTGTTTTTAAGAATGGTAGTCTTTCTGGAAGGGTGTGTGAAATTCACGTTGTTTAGAGAATAGCAATCTATAAACAGCTGCACAATTTATAGTTTTAATCTATAAAAATCTATGTAATTTATAGTTTTGATCTATAAAAATCTACGTAATTTATAGCTTTGATTTTTAAAAATCTACACAATTTATAGTTTTAATCTATAAAAATCTACGCAATTTATAGTTTTAATCTATAAACATCTTCACAATTTATAGTTTTAATCTATAAAAATCTACACAGATTATAGTTTTGGTCTATAAAAAGCTACGCAATTTATAGTTTTAATCTAAAAAAATATCTACACAATTTATAGTTTTAATCTATTAAAAAAAAAATCTACACAATTTATAGTTTTGAGAGTGAGAGTCTTTCTGGAGAGATCTGCGCCATTAATTATTTTTAAGAGTTGCAATCCTTGGAAGATTTGTAAAATTGTTTTGAGAGGGGTAATCTTTGTTAGTTTTTTTGTTTTGTTTTGTTTTTTGTTGAGAAGGGGGATCCTGAAGAAAAGATCTCAGAGACCATTGTTTTGAGAGTTGGAATCTTTCAGGAAAGATCTTTGAAAGCAATATTTCTGGAACAATCTGTGGAATAGTGTTAAAATTGGGAATCTTCTTGGGAAGATCTGTAAAATTTCTTAACACTGGGATTCTTTTTGAAAACTTGTGAAACAATAGATCTGTGAAACTAACTTTTGGGGGGAGTGGGAAGCTTTCAAGAAAGATCTGTGGAATTCAAATTGTTTATAGAATTTGAATCTGTCTAGAGAGATCTGTGTACTAAATTATTCTGACCTTGATTTTTGTAAACTCTTTTGTTTTAAGATCTGTACACTTTATTGTTTTGAGAATGGAAATGTCTGGAAAGAACTGTACACTTCATCATTTTGAGACTGATTGTTTTGAGAAAGGAAATCTGTTTGGACATATCTGTACTCTTTATTGTTCTAAGAATGGACATGTGTTTGGAAAGATCTGTGCACTTTGTTGTTTTAAGAATGGAAATGTGTTTGGAAAGATCTGTACACTTTATTGTTTTGAGAATGGAAATGTGTTTGGAAAGATCTGTACACTTTATGTTTTGAGAATAGAAATGTGTTTGGAAAGATCTGTACACTTTATGTTTTGAGAATGGAAATTTGTTTGGAAATATCTGTACACTTTATGTTTTGAGAATGGAAATGTGTTAGGAAAGATCTGTACACTTTATTGTTTTGAGAATGGAAATGTGTTTGGAAAGATCTGTACACTTTATTGTTTTGAGAATGGAAATATGTTTGGAAAGATCTGTACACTTATTGTTTTGAGAATGGAAATATGTTTGGAAAGATCTGTACACTTATTGTTTTGAGAATGGAAATATGTTTGGACAGATCTGTATACTTTTTTCTTTTTTTTTAAATTTGAGAATAGAAGTCTGTCTGAAAAGATCTGTATACTTTATTGTTTTTAGAACGGAAATCTGTTTGGAAAGATATGTACACTTTATCATTTTTGAGAGTTGGAATCTTTCTAGAGTTTTGTGCATTGAGTATCTTTTTGAAAAGATCTGGTTGGTTTGGTGTTTCGTTTTCCGTTTTCTTTTTTCAGAGTGACAATCTGGAAAGTCGCATTACAGCTTGGTCTGACTGTGGGAACTGTTGTGAGAAGTCCTGTGCAGTTCATTGTTGTGTAAGAGAAGATCTGTTGGACCTGAACAGAGGTGACCAGTAGTCTCTTTCTGTGGTTTCTATACTTCGTTTTGAGAGAGTTTATCTGGAAAAAAGGTCATGCAGTTTTTTGTTTGATGGGGGGGAAAAATAGATCTGTTTCAGCAGCTGATATTATAAAAGCATCAGAAAACTTTTGGTGTTAATTTTTTGCAATTTTTGCTGTGGGAATCTGTGACAGTTGGAAGAAAGATCTGTGAAGCTCACCATTGTAATCATTTAAGTGTAGTTATGATACAGGCTCTCCTGTTGTTTATATGGAAAATCAAGAGAAATACTTGGATGAGTTTGTGTTAGTTAGTACTAGCAAGCCCTAGAGGGGGGGGGGGGGGGGGGAGGACCAACTGCCTTTCAGTTTCTGTGATTTCTCTTTATACATAATTACCTCCCATTACCTTTCAACTAGGGAGTTTTCATCAGTAATTTTGGTTCCATTATTATTTTCGTCAGTTAAATGGCAGTTAGCAGAATGTAAGCCAACCATTGCACCACACTTGACTGCAACAAAGGCCTTCTATGCTTCTCCCAGCTGACAAACCTAATCAAATATGGCTTGATTACACAGCCTTCATTGACAGCTTTGTCCCTTTTGTAGCGTCTTGTGTTGGCATGAAGTTGGAGTATGGCATTTGGTAAGTAAAATGGTGACCGTCCACTCTCACAAATGAGGTTGTTGTTTTTTTAGTAGGTGATCGGTAGATGTCAGTGTCATCTGCCAGCATGAAAAAAATCTTTCTTTTTTTAAAATAAAAATTCTGTAAATGCTTAATACCAACTCCCCCTCTCCTTTTCCACTGTATCACCCCAGTTATTTTCAGAGACCACTTTTGTGTTTTCTCATTTTTATTTTACGTAAAACTCCATTAATCTGCAGAAAACTGGTAGCCCTAAATGAGCTGCGCAGTTGTTAAGGTAACCATCCTATTGTCACTATGGCCATCCTGTTGGCACTGTGGCCATTCTGTTGTTCCTGTGGCCATTCTGTTGGCACTGTGGCCATTTTGTTGTCACTTTGGCCATTCTGTTGTCACTGTAGCCATTCTGTTGTCACAGTGGCCATTCTTTTGGCATTGTATTCATTCTGTTATTTCTGTGGCTATACTTTTGGCACTGTGGCCATTCTGTTGGTATTGTGGCCATTCTGTTGGCACTGTGGCCATTCTGTTGATCCTGTGGCCATTCTGTTGTTCCTGTGGCCATTTTGTTGGCACTGTGGCCATTCTGTTGGCACTGTGGCCATTCTGTTGATGTCTATGGTATCAGGCTTTGTGGTCAGTGGAGGTCTTTCCTGTTGTCACTGTCTATGGTATCAGGCTATGTGATCAGAGGAGGTCTTACCTGTTGGCACTGTCTGTCTGTGGTATCAGATTATGTGGTCAGTGGAGGTCTTAACCTGTTGTACCAAATATTGTTATCAGTGGAGATCTTACCTGTTGTCCCTGTCCATGGTAAGTCTGTCTAGTTTGTATGTGAGGAATTTTAAGTCTGTGCATGGGATGATCTAATCTGTGTAGTTAGTGCTAGTCCATTTTTATTGTGTGACAATCAATGTCTGTTGGTTGTGTATGTGATGATTTAGTAGAAATAGCTAGTGCTTGTCCATTGTATTATGCCTTTGGTCTTCTTCATAGATCTCATTCAATATAATACAGTCGTTTAGTGGGTGTAGTGTGTGTGTATTATCCATGTTTTTGCATTTTGTCTTGGCACTGGGTGTAGTTAATGTCAGGGTCAGAAGTAGTGGTTCAGTTGGTGTATTGTAGCCATTCTGCAATACTTTGACCTTTCTTTTTCAGTCGGTGTAGTGAAGTGATTCTGCAATACTTTGACTGTTATTTTTCAGTTGCTGCATTGTAGCCATTCTACATTGCCTTCATCTTTCAGTGGGAGTAGTGTAGCGATTCTGCAATACCTTAACTTGCATTTTTCAGTGGGTGTATTGTAGCCATTCTGCAATGTCTTTCATCTTTCAGTGGGTGTATTGTAGCCATTCTGCAATGCCTTTCATCTTTCAGTGGGTGTATTGTAGCCATTCTACAATGCCTTTCATTTTTCAGTTGGTGTAGTGTAGCCATTCTGCAATGCCTTGACTTTAATCTTGTTCGCTACATGCGTTCCGTTCCCTTTCCTCCCAGTTGACTGCTATATTTTGTTTGTGATGTTTTTTCTATCCTACATATGAGTGTTAGAGATTTCAAACACAGTGTAACAAGAACTATAGATGGGTTGTTTTGCATTTGTCTTAAATATATTAGAAGCAATTTTTGGGAAAGGTGGTCCATGAATTAATAAATTGAAATATTAAAATATCTGTACTTTTAGTCCTTTCAAAATCATTTAGTCTAAAACAGTCGTTACATGTTTAGATGAGATTTAATACCCTTTTGTATTTTTGTCATATGAAAAATAACCGGTTTGAAATCAGCACGCTAGCTTTTGACATTTTGCTACATTATGTGTTTTAGAAGAAGATGGTAAATCATGTATTTTCTTAGACTGTCATGTTTGAGTAGTCTGTCCATCTCTTGGATTTTGGTGTGTGTGTGTGTGCATGTGGGTTGTGTGTGTGTGTGTTCTTTGGTTTTTGGTGTTGATTTTTTTCCATTTAATGGCCAAGTTTCTTTTTGTCTCTCTCTCTCTCTCATCTCCTCTCTCTCTCCTCTCTCTCTACTCTCTCTCTCTCTCTCTCTCTCCTCTCTCTTCTCTTCTTCTCTTTCTTTCTTTCTTTCTTCTTTGTAATCCTCTCATCGCATAACTTTTAAAAATGCTTGTTATAATATTTCTGTAAGTGAATGTTGGTGTACTCAGACCAGTGATATTACTATGTTACTATGCCGTATATGTTGGCTGATATTGTTCAAGCTTTGCCTACAGGCTCACATTGCCAAGTGCATTGTGTCCTTATTTCTTTCTTTTTCAACCCTGGATTCAAGCATTATCTGGTACTTGTCTAAGAAGAAGAAAAGAAGAAAATATACTGTGATCAACCATTGATACTTTGTTGCACAGGGAAAACTGGGTTGCACATAATATGATACACAGTCTCATCACATTATGATCATTTTCTTTCCTTCCCCCCACCCCTCTTTCTCTCACAGACCATCTCTATCTGTCTCCGTCTCTTTCTGTTTCTGTCTCTCTCTCTCTCTCTCTCTCTCTCTCTCTCTCTCTTCTCTCTCTCTCTCTCTCTCTCTCTCTCTCTCTCTCTCTCTAGCAAGCAAGCAATTAGACACAGAATCACGCACAACCCACTCTCTCTCTCTCTCTCTCTCTCTCTCTCTCTCTCTCTCCTCTCTCTCTCCCTCCCTGAGAAAGAAAGGGGATTTCAATAAACAAACTTGCAGAACTGCTGTATACAAAGAATAGCTAAAGTGATAGGCAGTACTGTCATATTTGACATAGAACAGTAGATTTTGTATTCAATGACTAACTTTCATAGTAGGCTTGTATTCATGAGAATGTCGCCATTTTTTCTTCTTGTTTCACAGAAACCAATAAACAGTGATTACAGCTTCATTTAACAGTTACTTTTTATGAGGGATATGATCTGTCCACGTTTTTTTTAAAAAATGGTCAGTTGATTAAAAGTGAGTCCAGTTTTCTTGTTCTCTTCAGGTGCATGATCAGAAAAGGGGGAAGATTTCCTCCTTCCTCCCCTCTGCAGTTTTCATTGTTTTTATGTCAGTATGTTTGTATTATCAACTATTTTTGTCTTCATTCAGTATAAACAAATATTTAGTATCCCTTTTCTGCATTTTGAAGATGTGTTTTAAAAATGACTTTGTCAATAAACAGAGTAGCAAGTATTAGGCCCCCTTGCCCGATGTTCTGTGTACGGTATAGTGCAGGGCAATGACTTGCATTATTATCATGATTTGTGGTGTGTGTGGTTAGAAGAGATACAGGACAAGTATTTTTGGTCAGAGTGCTTTTTTTTCCCTTTTTTGCTGGATGACTTGAATGTGTGAGTTTGGGTAGTCTATATGTGCATGCGCATAATGCGCACTCACACACACATTCACACACAAACACGCTTTGGGTAGTCTATATGTGCATGCGCATATGCGCACTCACACACACATTCACACCACAACACCGTGTACGCGCACACACACACACACACACACACACACACACCTCTGCATTCATTTCCCTCCCCTCCTCCCCCTCAATTCTTTGTGGACCTCTGTCTAATACCACTACATAGAAAGACTTCCAAAGATGAGAAGAAACATGTCTATAACACACTTGAGCTGGGTTTGTTTTTTTTCTCCCCTTCTCTTTTCGATTGATCTACAAGTCATAGTGTGAGGAAGTGATCATCACAGAATGAGACAATATCGTACACCTAGTTCCTGTCTGTAACATGCACTGAACACACGATAAATGACCAACAACAACAAGAGCATCTGGTAAAGTTCTGTGCTAAAATTGCAATCTGACAGTATCTTTATTTTTTAATTTTCATTTCTCAGCTAGAGCTCCAAGTTCGGCAGTGGTGAGATTTTTGCATTGAATACATCTGTTTTTGCTCACCATTCAGGTAACCACATTTTGACTTCGGGGATGATGTCTAAGCATGACACCATGTGCTTGAGCATATGCTTTTTTAAAAAAAATGTCATCCATTCTTACCAGCACACAATGGCCTGCTCTTCCAAAAAGCAGAATGAGTTTTAATCTGAGTGCAAGGTGGTCTGTGTGCATTCACACAGTCATGGGATCTCAGTTTATAGTATCATCTGAAGAACTTTTGGGGAAGTGGTGCCAGTTCTGGTGTTAACTCCAAGGATGGAAATCCCCCCCCCCCCCCCCCAAATAGATGCCTCTGTGGTGGCTTGAACGAGGGCCGTGGGATCACAAGCTCAACACTTTAACCACTAAGCTATCCCAATCCCAAAGTAAAGTGTCTACATTAACAATAGTGTTGGTAAAGTTGTGTGCTCCAATCCCTCTTCTGTGTAAGTCTCTTTGCAGACAGGAAATGAAGAGAAGAAAAAAAACACAAAAAAAAACACTTGTGATGTTGCACTGTTGTCATATTCTCCCTAGGGAGAGAGCAGCTGAAATTCCACACAAGGAATCAGATTATCATTCAGTCAGTCATCACTGTCATCATTACTATCACCAACACAGCAGCATCCTCGATCATAAGTACAAATATTTTCTACAGTCTTGTTATAAACAGAAAAAAGCGGGCTGTATGGTCCATATCTTTCATGGGACACACAGTGCATATGTGTCACAGCCTCCAGGGGCCTGAAAAGACCCAACAAAGAAAAACCAACAAAAATACAAATAAGATACAAATTAAACAAAAGAGGGGAGCTTATCAATGCAGCAGCAACAAACTGACACCAACAACAGCTACTAGCATCAGCAAGAATTCCAAGCTCAAAAAGTGGTGAGATTTGTATATGTGACCTTTTGCCCACCATTAAGGGTTAGCCGCATTCCAACTTTACAAATGGTGTCAACTACAAACATGACACCTGTATGCACGCTTTTTTTTTTTTTTTTAAATTTAATCATCCGTTCTGACAGGCATGAAATGGTCTAATCTTCTGAAAAAGCAAATGGGTTTTAACAAAAGTACTAATTTTCTGGTTTGCATTCACACACAGGACCTTGGTTTGTAATCTCATCTGAAGTACTTTTAGGGGGAGTGGAGTTGGTATTGATGTTAATAAACCCGGGGGAAAATCCTCTCAAATCTGGGCCATCAGATCATGTGCCCAAAACTCTTAACCACTAGGCTATCCAGCCCCCATGGTGGGTTTGTTGTTTTTAATTAACCAAAAAACAACCAGGAGTGCCAGAGTGCCACAGATATCATGCTGGCTAGGAAGGTGTACAAAAGACTGTATGGAAGACTGCACAGTTTCTTCATACCAAACTCCAGAGACACAAACAGGCTCCTACAAGTGTGAAAGAAAAGATCAAGTAAGACCCCAAAAACAATCTTTCCCAAAGAGATCCACTGGGTATGATTGGGGGGGAGACACCCAGAACACTGAAGTTGCCACATTTAGTGCATTGTCACTGTTGTACAACAACCTGTAGGGTGCTTGGGGAGTAACAAAGCCCACAGGGAAAAATGTCTCTCCAGAAATCCAGATGGTGGTGAGAAATGGACAACCCTGTGAGCACAGAAAAGGGGGATTTTAGAAACAGCTGAAGATTGCCCCAGTTTTGGAGAGGCCTGGGGTAGACAGCTGGGGTGGAGTGACCTGACGCAAAGCCCCATGTCTGCGGAGGGCAAGCATCTGCAAAAAAAAAGGGTATAGCTTAAACACAAGTACACTGCAAAAATTTTTTTCCATTTTGCCAGAAAACCTACAAAAACCAAGGGAACACTCGCAGCAGATAAGATGTTCTTAACATCTCAGGAAAAAATTCTGACCCCCCAAAGTTCAGGGTACTGCTAGTTTAAACCTTTCCACTTAAAACCCCAGGGTCCACAAAGTCATGATTTAAAACCCCGGGGAAATCTGGGAAAAAAGGGGGGAGGTTTTTAATTTTGGGTAAACTTAAAATAGCGACCTCCATGCCTTAATTTTCTTCGGACATACACTGCAGAAGATTGAAAAAAAAGAGCATTAAAGATAGCCCCTCCAGTGGATTAATTCCCTCGAATATAACATGCAAAAGATCAATGCACGTTAAAGATCCCGAAATTCTGTCTGCTCGTGATTACAAAAAACACGAACAACCTATCCTCAAAGTCAGAATGGGGCCCCTTTCAGGGGGCAAAAATTATCCCATCCCCAAAACCCTCACCATTGTGAACCTCAAGATTCTAGCTAGAAAACAAAACACCCCCTCAAAAAGGCCCCTTAATTGGCTAGCCATGGTGCACATAAAAGACGTTTGCCCCCACTTCACAAAACGCAGCCTTTTGGACGATTTCTTCTTTAATAAGAAGACGGTGTCGGGCTTTAACCAACCAAAGATTTGATCCCATTAACGTGCCCTTTTTTTTTGTCTAAAAAACCGCTCTGACCCTAGGGCAAGAAAAATTCAACGAGTGAATTGGGACTTTTTCCCCCTTTCCCAGGTGTCAGGTGCAAGAAGGAAAAAGGGTCAACTCTAAGTGTCTCCAGGGGGGTTGTTCTTTGGGGCCAATCGATTCTGTTTTTTTTTTCATTACCTCCTGGTGAAGTCTCGGACCCAACTATTTACCCCGGGGTATTTGGATTTGAAGTAAAAACATTTGGATTTTGTAAAAGCGAGGGGAAAAACTAGGGCCCTTACAAACATTGAGGTACGATGCAGATTATTAAAGGTGTTCCCTGAAATGGGTCACACCCAACACCTACAACTATCACAAGCGAGGAGTTGAAGAAAAAGAAAAAGAAAAAAAAGAAAGAGCGAATAAAGGGGGGTCAACAAAAAAAAGGGAAACCAACGGGCAAAAGAAAATGGATGGGTGAACATCCCAAACATGAAAAAACTTTAAGAAAAACAATACAAAAAAGCATATCAGCTGGGGAAAGACCCGATCACAAAAAAGGGAAAAGGTTTTAAAAATCCCAAAACAAAAATGGGGAATGCTCCCCGACGACCAGAAAATTTTAACAGATGGACAAAAAACTGCTCCGACCGTAAACTATAGAACCGAGGAGATCCAAAACCTTAAGTACCAGCAAGCAAAGACCAGCCCCTATCTCCCAAAGAATGAAACCAGTCGATCGCTGAAAAAAGGGGAAAACAGCAGGGGGTGACAAAAATTCCCCTGAGTTGGTTTTAAGGGAGGAAAACCCTGATCAGCGCCCCCACTAAAAATCTGCTACAAGATCGCCCCAGGAAAAAGGCCAACACCCTGGGCACAGTACTCATCACACCCCCCCAAGAAAGGGAAAACTACAAAAAAAAGCCAAATTTCCCCACAATCAGCCTCATAAACCCCCAAGAAAGGGCATTCGAGATAATATTGAATACTGAAGCCACAAGTAGAGACCATCTTGCGAGGAACAACAGGTTTTGAGCGGGCGACACAACCAACAGATATTCCCAACCAGATACTATTGGCGGGCCTTCAACCCTCAACAAGACCTTTACCCCCAATTACTTTTTTCGATTTTTAAAAAGGCATTTACAGGGGGTGGCAGCATTTTTGGCAACCATAATTTGTACGCACAATGCAAACCTGTCAAGTCACAAACAGCTGTACAGCGGGGCCACCAGTGCATGACACAACAACAACTTTGGGAGAATTTTCGAACAAATTGAGTAAGGCAGGCTGTTACTCTCACCCACTCTTTCAAACGTCTCCTTGAGAAATCATCGATGCACTGGAACACATGAAGGATCATCGCATGGTGGCAGAACGATCCAAAACCTCGCTTGGGCAATACATTGAAAATGCAGGATCAGAAAAAGGCTTGCCAGCCTACAAAAACTTTGAATAGGCCTCAAAACATAGGCATTAATCAGTGCGAGAAACCAAACGATACTACTAAAAACCAACGCATTAGCACGAATCGGTTAATGACCAGAAGCGGAAACATCAAAGCTTCAAGTACCTGGACCATTGTATCAACCAGGATCCAACCAAAAGTAGCAATGCCAAACAAAAAATAACAGCTTTGCAAACTAAACCACCACTAGAATAAAAATATCTAAATTTAATCTCCAAATCAACTAATGCCTCCCTTGTCAATCCATTTTCGTATGCCTGTAATCAGCCCTGACTCCCCTTTTGAAGAAAGTACACAGTGAGATAAAATCTTTCGGAGACCGAACCCCCCCAAAAAACCCAAAAACAACAAATAAAAAACCAAAAAAGGCCCTATAAATTTTCAACGACGTAAAAAAAAAAATAAATATGGGCCCAAACAAAAAAAGTTTGAAAATTTTTACACACCCAGAAAAAAAAGGGAACCAAAAACGGGGGGGAAAACCAAGGGGGACACCTGAAAAAACAAAACCTAAAAAAAAACAGAAAAAGGGGGGAACTTTTTTGATTTTTTGGGGGCCCCCCGGGTTCAAAAACGGGACGATGATAATAATTTCCCCATACTAGCATCTTTTGGGGAGTATTCAAACCCCATTTATCTGGGGGCCCATTTGGGGGCTGTCCCCACTCCTCCCTTTTGCTGTTTTCCCTTTCATGTCCCTTAAAAAGGCAGTACCCATACTAATTTGACTTACAACATTTAAGTTTTTTTCC
This sequence comes from Rapana venosa, assembly GCA_028751875.1. Lineage (NCBI taxonomy): Eukaryota > Metazoa > Mollusca > Gastropoda > Neogastropoda > Muricidae > Rapana > Rapana venosa. Next base: position 25,281,056 of record CM054149.1, read on the forward strand.
CAGGGGGGATATCTGATTTGGGGACGTGGTCGCAAGTCATCCCATTTTCGCCGCAACACCCAAAAATAAAAATTTTCGAAGCAACTGTATGAAAGCATAATGATAAATTTTTTTTGGGGACCAGCCATCTTGTCCAATTTTTGGGGAGTGCTAACAATTTGGCTTAATTCGTATTTTTGGGTACCTTCAATGTGGGCCTCTCCAAAAAAAAAGAAGTTTCTCTGATAAACTATTTTCTTTTTGGGGTTTTGGCAATGAATACTTTTATAATGAATAAAATTTGCCATTTCAATAAAAAACTGTGTATACAACAGCCCTTTGTTGATGATTTCCCTAGCGAACAAGGTTGCCCCCATTTAAACTTCTCAAACAGTTTTGGGTCCGTGAAAAGGGATCTGAATGTACATTTGTATTGGTATTTTTTTGAAGTGGATGAAAAAAATCTGAGCACCCCTTTTTGATTCTAGCATTTGATTTTTTCCTAAAGCAGCAAGCACGAAAAGTGAGGTTCTCCTTGAATACACACACAATCTTCTTGCGAAAAAGGGAACTTGAACAGGCCCCAGGTGATAGGCCTAGACAAGAAAAAATAATTCTTGATTAAAAACGCACATCTAATACTAAACCTGAACCCTTTCTTTTCCCCAAAAAGGGCCATCACCTTTGCCACCAACCCCTTTATTAAGTTATTTTCTTATAACCCCAAAATTACATCATACTTTAAACACGATTTACCCCCTTACTGCTTGCTATGCCCCCGATAGCTGGGGATAAAATTTCTTTTTTTCCCACTTGCATATTCTGCCCTATAACCGAACTACTAGAAAAAAAATCTTGATGTTCGGGGCCCCAAAGGGACTACAGAGACATATATTATAAAATATTTCGTTGCTTTCAGGCAAACTCAAACTCAAAAAAGTTAACATATTTTTTCACACCCCAAAAAATCAAGATTAAAAAAAAAGATTAAAATACACTTTTTTTCATCCCATGGGTAAACACAAAAAGCCCCCTTTTTAGAAAACCAACCAAAAATCAAAAAATTACAAAAGAAGTTTTTCCAATTTTTTCAAGGGAAACCCTAATTTGGGGCTTTTTAAAATATTGGGCGCTTTTTTTCCGGTTTTCCCGGGAAAGTTTTTTTCAATTATAATTAAAAGACTTTTTGGCCCCAAAATTTCCCGGGGACAATTTTTTTAACCCCATTGGGGCACCCCTTACCTTTTAAAAACCCCCCAATTTTTTAATAGCCAAGGGTTTTTTTTAAAGGGGAAAAATTATTCCTTTGGGGGGTTTGCCCATAATTTTTATTTAAACAAATTATTTTGGTTTTATTAAAAAAAAACCCCCAAAATTAAAAAATGGGGGGGTTTGTTTAAAAAAAAAATTTTTTGTTTTTTTTCCCAGGGGTTTTAAAAATTTTTCCAATAACTTAAACACCCCCCCACCATTCAAAAAAACCTTTTCACCCACGGAAACAAAACCAAGCAAACAAAATATCTTGTTCCCCATAAAAACAAAAAACCTTTTTTAATCACAAAGCCAAACAAAAAAAAAAAAATTCCTGAAAATCAAAAAACTCCCTTTACAACCAAAAACCACAAACACAAACCACACCCCACCCTTTACACACCCAAAATCACACACAACAATCTGTTCACACAACAAACACACCAAAACACCACCCCACCATCACACAAAATCCCACACACAACACAATCACACACACAAAAAAACCCAACAAACACACACACACCACCACACCAAACACACCACAATTTTTAAAAAAAACAACTAAAACCCATTCCCGCAAAACCAAATCAACCCACCACACAAACACACAATCTGTCAACAACACAAATAAAAAAATTACCCCAAACCACACAAAACCCCAAAATAAAAAAATTAAATTTTAACCCAATTTTAAAAACCAAATCAAAAAACCACAACAAAACACACAACTTGGGACCAAAAAATATATTTACTTTTAAAAACATCAACCAACCACACCATACTTACCAATTTACACGGGCCCCCCCAAAAAAATAAAAACCCGGGTGGATTAAACGGTTCCTTTTTAAATTTTAAATTTTTAAAGAAAAAATTAAAACTCAAATTACTATTATCTTTTTAGTGTAACCCCCCCTTTAAAAAAAAAATTTGCCGGAAGTTTACCCCTATTTTCATTTAGTATTTTTGTTCTAATTAAGTTTTTTCAAAAAAAAATATATATAAAAATCCAATTTCTTTTTTATGGGGGTTGTCCCATTTTTCCTTGTTTTGTTTTTTTTTTCTTTCATGTTTTTAAAAAAAATAAATATAAAAATTTATTGGGGGTTTATTGTGTGTTTTCTGCTTTTTTTTTTAATAGTAATTTTACCAAAAAATAGAGAAAACTATAATATAAAGGGGGGTGGGGGGGGGGGGTTTTTGGGGGGGGGGGGGGGGGGGGGGGGGGGGGGGGGGGGGGGGGGGGTTTTTTGCATAATCATTTATTGTGTGTGTCCTTTTTTTGTTTGCCGCTTTTCTGACTTGGAATAATGTGCTTTAAAAATTTCAGTAATGACGTGCGTGCAAAAATCGCAAAAAAAAAACCAAAAAAACCCAACTACACAAATTTTTTGGGGGGGGGGAATGGGGGGGAAAGGTGAACCCCTTGTGTTAAAAGGGGGTTAAGTTAAAAAGAAGGTTTTTAAGGTTTGTTTTTAGGAAAGGGAAGGGTAAAATTTCCCCCTATAAGGGCCTCACCAAAAACTAAATATCGTAAACTAGAAACAATAAAACTAGAGTTGAAAGAAACAGCATTTAAAAAAAACTTGACAAAAAAGCGGAATGTCAAGTGCGAGTCTTGTCCTAGTCGGCATGATCTAAAAAATGAATATCAAGTTCATACAGGGAAAATCCTTATTTTAAATGAAGGGGCCCTAACTTGGAAAAAACCTCACTGTTTTAAACACAACAGTGTGCGTGTTGTGTGGTCACTGTGCCCACTTTGGTAAAAATTTATGATATATTTAATATAATTCATCAATACGCAAATGAAAACAGGAAGTGAAACTGTGGTTCTGTTCATCATTTATTTATTTATTTTTTTTATATTGGGGAAAAGGGAATAAGCACCCATGTGTTTTTTTACATCCGCCCCGTTTTTGGGTTTGAAATCTGCATCTGCCCCCACCGGGGCACACAAGGCCTACTCTACAAAAGGGGAACAGGTTTTAATTTTCGAAAAATGTTCTTTGGTTCGCACAGGGGCCCCTCTTTAAGTCTCATCAGATTTTTGGGGAAGGAGTTTGCACTGATTTAACCCCCGGGGAAAATATACCCCTTTGAACGGAACAACCCGGGGTCCAATTGGGGCGCAATTTCTCCCACTAGGGCTTCCCTCCCCCACAGGGCACGCACCTAGAAACCAGGGCTTGTCTTCGCTAAGGTGGGGGTTTACATTTTATTTAATTGAAACCTGGGCAGTTCAACAGTTGCTAAACTGATTTTAAACTTTATTCCTCATAATTGATTAGCCCACACTACATGTCCTTGGGAGGGGGCAAAATTTATTCCTTTTTTGACACAGTTTTGTCAAAAACTTTTTTACATATATTTTTTCCTCAGTTGATTATCTAAGCATACATTGATTAAATAATAAAATGATCAGTATTAAGAGGCTTGACTTTTTAGTTTTTGGCTGATAAATCATGATTACTCTGCATGTGAAATGCATACACTGATAGGAAATATACATTATACAGTAACTGATCTTACTATAGTTACAAGTGATTCAGTTTTCATTGTTTGTTAAAAATTGTTTAAGTTATAAAACATTAACACTTTAAAATCAAATTTTTGGTATTAACTTTTACTTTTTTAAACATTGATTTTTTTTTTTCCCAAAAGTGTAAATTAATGATACAAAAAAAATATGATTTCATCTTGATCTTTCAGATTCGTCTCTGCTATTGTTCCAATCAGCGAAATGTAGTACAGTTAATCTTCATGTGATTGTTTTTATCGAAAAAAAAAGTTGCCCAAAATTTTAAAAAGTATTTCAGTTGATATAAACTGATCTACTTCTTGTTACTGTCATGATAATTGAACTTTCATTTTTGTCAATTTTGGAAACCCGTAAAAAGCTTTTTTTAAGGGAGGTTTATCACAACACAACCTTTGAGTGTTTAGCCTTATGATATCCCAAAAAAAGCCTTGAATTTCATCATTTTCGGCTATTTTTATGTGTTTATCCCTAAAATTTTCCCTGTGCTAAAGGTCAAATTAAATTTTTTTTCTATCTTAGGTGTGTGTGTGTTTTTGCATGTTTGCATGTTTGTGCGTGTTTGGTGTTGCATGTACCACTGTATGTGCTTGTTTGTCCCACTTGTCACAGTTGTGTGTGCCTGATGTACATGAAATGAACTGTATTTTGCATTTGAGAATGGTGTTACTGTTACATGTTAGTGTGGTAATTCGCCTACCTCTGAAGTGTTATGACCGAAATAAAATGCTCCTGTTTCGAGTAAGAAAACACCCCCCCCCCAAAACAAACCCAAACAAAAAAACAAAAAGAAGAGGAAAAGGAGAGGAGAGGAATGTTTCAAGGTATTAAATTTTCCCGGTAAAGGATGTGGAGTCAATGTTTTTCATGACTAAATTTGAGATTTATTGAAAGGGTTTTGTTACTGTTTTTTCACCCCCCCCCCCCCAACCCTCCTTTAACAGATCAAATGGAATTCTAAACAAAAATATTATAAATAATATTCTCCCCTACTGGTTTTTCTGTAAAATTTTTTCTTTTTTTTTTCTTTGTTCCTTCCTTACACTTTTCTCTTCCATTTTCCTGCCTTCAAAAGCCTAAAATTCTTTGCTTAACCATGTTATTCAAAAAGAAACACGTGTACAGTTTCTTTTCTGGTCACTGTTTTGCAGGTAACTCCAGTACTGAAGAAGGAATAAGACATCTTTTAAAAAGTAAACAAATTTGAAATCTTCCCCAAATTAAAATGAAATGCATAGGAACTTAAAGAATTGGAAAAATGCCCCCCAAACCCCCAAAAAAGAAAAAAAAAAAAAAAAAGCCCAAACAAAAAAAAAACCCAAAAAAATGGGAGATAGAAAAATCCTTTTCTTTTCCTTTCCCAAACCCTTAAATTTGAAATTAAACACAAACATAAAAAACCCCCCCAAACCTCCAAAAAAAACAAAACAAACAAACAAAAACAAAACCAATAACTTCTCCCGAAACAAAAAAAAGGGACCAAAAACCCGTTTAATTTTTTTAATTTATGTAAATACAAATGTTGGTTTATAAATATTTTTAACGTTGAAACGATAATCCCCCTTTTTGAAAACCCCTGTAACTCACCCAAAATGTGAAACTTTCCTTTCCCTCTCCTGCTTGGGAAGGTGATTGGTAATGTGTTGTGTAAAAAAGTCTTTACTTAAGTAACGAACAATTCCCTTTGTTTCTTCATTATGAAAAAAGGAAATTACACATCAGGCCTTTCACTTTTATTGTGGTAGAAAAAGAGAAATATCTAACTTTGTTGATTCCAAGTTCAAGAAAAAAAAATTGACATAGTTAGGTCTGAATTTTAAAACCATGTTTCATAACTATCTCATTTCGGGGTTTACATTGGAAAATCTGATGCTTTCCCATTCCTTCAGAAAAAGGGGGTTGTAAAACACTTGGATGAATGCGTGTGCGGGGAAAAATTTCAATAGACCCCCGGTTTGGGGTTGTTTTTGCGTATAATCGTACCGAACCTATTTAATAAATTCCGAGCAATCTCATTAAGTTTTTGGTTTCAACTGTCTGACAATTTTCTGCCCCGTGTTGGCCGGGTGAAAGTGTAAGGCCCGAGTGACATTTGCCCCCGAATTTGCCATCCAAGGGGAGCAGCAAGTTGGGTTTAATTCTTTCGGGAGGATTTGATAAAAGAATTAACATTCATGAATTTGGTATATGGGAATGAAGGGCTCAGAGATGTACTTGCCTGTATGTTATGATGGGTCTCATTGCTTATGTTTTTAATGTAATTTTAATCTGCAACTCATCCACTTTGTCTTTTTTTTGGGCATTTCTCCACACTTTCTCCTAAATTTCTTATCCCCTATCCTTCAATTTCCTTCGAAAGTTTTTCCACTCCTCGGTTTAACACCCGACCTTTCGGTTTTTAAGTTCCTTTCCTCTTTGTGGAAGTACCCTTGGATCGGAATCACCCCCCGAGAAGACTTTTTAGGCTTGCTCTAATATTACCAACATTTTTTAAAATTTAGTAAAAACAAACATCACCCAATGAACCCCTGAAAAAAATTGACTGACTAAACTTATTTTTCATCCCCTTCTTTTCTCCAACCACCCACCCCTGGATCAACCATTTACTTGTTTTGGTCCTTTTTCAAATTTGAACTTTTCATCTGTCTTGCCATTTTTAAAAAAATTTCACTTCCCTTTCCTCTTGCCCTTTCTCTTCACCTCCTTTTTAAATTCGTCTTTGCAAACGGATTGTTTCGCGAAAAATTGGCGTTTAATAAACAATTTCGGTTAACGGTCCCGGCCCAAAAATAAACCGGGTTTGGGTTCGATTGCCCCCCTTTCTTAACATTGAAAAACCCACTCTTTAAAGTTTTGATGAGCATAAACCAAAAAACAGTGAAACGCGAATTTTTTTTCACTTAAACCCGGGCCCTTTAAAAAGGCCCCTTGGCCGTGGAACAATGCTTCCCAAAAACCCCCCCACCACTAAAAAAAAAAAAGCACAAAACCAAAAATACCCCCATTTTAAAAAAAGGGTTTTATCAAACTGATTTGTATGTTTAAGTTTAAAAAAATTTATAATTATTATTTTTTATTTAAAAAACAGGGGTTCGGCCCGCTTAAGCTGATGACACATGGATAACTAAAGCCAAACAGAAAAGAAGTGTTTTTTTACCTTACATGAAGTCAAAGGTGATTTGGTGTATGTGGTGGGTGGGAAACTAAAGTAGTTGTTTTAAGTGAAGACAGTGGTTTTTCCGGTGCCCCGGCAGGCGTTTTATGCAATTTTGGCATCATGGATTGGGGACCTTTGTGGTTTTAAAAAAGGGTCAGTTGTGTTGTTTAGTGTTTAATTGGTTTTAGTTTGGGGTGAAAGGCCCCATCTGTGTTCACGTCGGGGGATTTTGGGTGGTTTTTTATAAAACTTTTCATACAAATTTCCCACAAGTTTGTATGTTTTTGTGAAATGGTGGTACGGTTGTTTTTGTTGTGTTTTTGAAATTGTTTTGTTTCTTGTAGATTTTTTCTGAAATTATCAAAGGTAGTGTTGTCTTCTGCATCTCGTTTGTATGGGCCGTTTTTACATTCATCACAAATTTTCGGTTTATTGATGTCCCTGCAGAATGGTAAAACAAGTTGGGGATGGAAAATTTTTTTTTTTGCCTTTTTTTAAGATTCCAGGGACACCGTGCGGGTCAATGATTTTGGGCAGGGTTTAAAAGAGGGAATTTATAGATTAACCCAACAATGGGGGAGGTAACGATATAGAGAGTGCGGGAAATTTCCAAAAAAAGGAAATCACAGGGTTTGAAGAAAACGGAAACATGAAAAGTGATATGGGGGGAGCTTTTTTCTTTTTTTGTTTTTTTTATTGGTAATCAAGGTTCAAGAATTTTTGAAGTCGTTTCCAGAAGGTACCATTAACTCGGGTAAGTCTATGCTCAGGGATTTAAGTTAATTTTAATTTTGTATAATTTGTGTGTTATCTGGGATATGTACAAGTTGTTTTAAAAGGGGTTTTTGCAGTGTCTAGGGTTGTACCCGTTTAAATGTTGTACATTTTTGAAAAACGATATTTTTGTGGGTTACATTTAACGCGTAAATTTGGGAATTTTTCCATTCATCGTTTTGGTGGGTGTAGGCTGTTTAAACCCGGCAAAACCCAAGCCTTGCCGAAATGGTTTTTCCACATTCCCAAATCTGACCCCTTTTTTTTTTTGTCAGCACACACTAAATTCATGAACATAACCCCCAACCCAACAAAATCACACCACACAACCCCCAAAAAAATTGGAACAGGTTTTTTTTAATTACCCGAATTTAAACTATTTAATAATCGGTGCCTTTTTAAAAAAAAACCTTCATGACCACTGTGAAGAAACTTTTAAACACGTACATTTCTTTTGGGGTTTTGGCTGTTTCAATTAAAATATTTTTCTTTTTTTTACTTATTTTTTAAACTTTTTTTTAAATTTTTTTTTTTTTTAAATTTTTTATTTGAAAGAATTTTGGGGAAATTTCCCCCCTGGCTATAAAAAAAAAAATGTTTTTGGGTTGTTTTTAAAAAAAACAGGTCTGTCACCCCCCCGGCCAAAGGACAAAAAATTCGAGGGAAAATTTGGATGGCTTTTACCCCGCCCGGGGGAACGCCTACAGGGCACTTGCAATTTAAACCCGTCCCCCCGAGGGTACATGTTCCCTTTAAAAAATAACAAAATTTAAAATTCCCTTTTTTTAAAAAAGCTGGTGGTTTCCAACCCAAAAAAAAAAAGGGTCATTTCCTTGATGCCATTTTTGAACGCTTTTTATCTTTAGTTTTTTTTTTTTTCTTTCTTTTTCTCTTTTTGTTTTTTTTTTTGAAAAGGGAAACAAAAAAAAAAACTGAAACCGGGTTTTACCCATTTTAAATCGAGGTGGAGGGGTTAAATTTAGGGGGTTAATCTGAGGTGAAAAAGTTTTTAAAAGAGGGGGTATTTTGGGTTTTGAACTGGGGGAGGTGGGTAAGAGTTTATGTTTGGGGTGAAGTTGGTAGATGGGAAAGTGTTTTTTTTGGTTGTGGTCTGGGGAAGGTGAAAGAGTTTTGGTTGGTTGTGAGTCTGATAGGTTTTTAAGGGGTTTGGGTGGGAATTGAGTAGAGGTTTAGACGTGTTTTTTTTGTGAAGGAGGGGAAAATTGAAAATCTTATTTTGGGTGTTTTTCCCGGGACCATCCAATCTGAGGTGAAGGTGTGTAAAGTTTATGGTTGGTGTTAAAGTCGGGGTGAAGGTGGTGAAAAGATGTTATGTTTGGTGTGTGAAGTCTGGGTAGGGGTGGTTAAAGTGTAGGTTGGTGTGTAAGTTGGGGGTAAGGGTGGTGTAAGGTTTAGGTTGGTTTTGGAAGTCTGGGGGAAGGGGGTTTAAGATGTTTTTTTGGGGTTGAAGTCGAGGGAGAGGGGGTGAAGAGTGTTGGGGTTGGTGTGTGAAGTCTGGGTGAGAGGGGTTAAGAGTGTTATGGTTGGTGTGAAAAGTTTTTAGGTGAGAGGTGTTGGGGTTATGGTTGGGTGTGAAGTCGGGGTAAGGGGTGAAAGAGTGTTAGGGTTGGGTTTTTGGAAGTTGGGTAAGGTGGTGTAAAGCGTGTTATGTTTGGTTTTTTCCCTGGACTTGCGGGTCTGGGTGAGAGTGGTGAAAATTTTATGGTTGGGTGTGAAGTCAGGTAGAGGGGGTGTAAAATTTTTATGTTTGGTTTTTTTCCTGGATTGCGGGGAAGTTGGGGAAAGGGGGTGGAAGATGACAGAAGTGCAAGTAGAATTATCTGTATTTACTTTAATACCGCAACAAAAGAAACCCTTTGAATTTTTTTGGGGTTTTTTTTTTTTATGTGTAAAATTTTAAATCATTTGTTTTTTTGTGTTTTTGATGAAGCGTAACATTTTTTTTTCAATTTCCTTGTCAAGGGGACCTTTATTGTTTTAACTTTAAAAATTTTTTTTTTCCCTTTTTTTAAAAATTTTTATTTTTTGGTGGGAGTTTCTGTTTTTCTTTTGTTGGGTTTTGGGTGGCCGCCCCGGGGTTTCCGGGGGAAACCCGGGAAAACAAACCGGGAAAAATCAGCTTGGCCCACCCAGGAGGTACTTTGAATGGCAGGGTTTTGACTCCCTTTTAATTTCTGTGAACCTTTCCCTGTTTAAAAAGCCAAAAAGGTTCAGGAGGGTTAAAAAAGGGGCAACAAGTAAATCTGAGGGTTTTGGGTTATTCGCACCCCCCCTTTTTTCCCCGTTTGAAAAAAATTTGGAATGAATGAAATTCTTCAGTTGAGCTTAATGAAGCCCACGAACCCACAGAACATCTTGCCCGTAAAGTTTTTTTTGAAAATTTTCCTTTGGGGAGGAAAAGAAAAAAAAAAAAAAAAAACCCAAAACCCCACCAATTTCTTTTTCCTTGGGGGTTTAAAGGTTGGGGAAAAAAGGTTTGAAAAAACCAATCTTAAATCAGACTTTTTTAAAAAAAAAAAAAAAAAAAATCCCCCCCAAAAAAACCAAAAAAAAAACCCCCCCCCCAAAAACAACCCCCCCCCCCAAAAAAACCCAACCCCTTCCAACCCCCAAAGGGGCATTTTTCTTAATTTGCCCTCAAGGTTTTTTCCATTCTGTTTTTTATTGGCCCTTCCCCTTCCCTTTTTTTGTTGGACCCCTTTCTTTTGTTTCCACCACTCAATTAAAAAAAAAACTTTTTTTTTCCTCAACCAGAATTTTCTTTAACCCTTTTTGTTTTTTTTTCTTTAAAAGGCCCCTTTTTTAAAATTTTTTTGTTTGTTTTTTTGGGGGGGGTTTTTTTAAAATTTTAAAAAATGCCCTAAAAAAAAAATGGGGTTTTAGAAAACCCCCTTTTTCCCTTGACAAAAAAAACAACTAATTAAAATTTTAAAAAAATGACCCTTTTCAAACAAAGGTTCTTTGTTTTAAAACCTGTTTGCTTTTGGAAAAAAAGGTTTGGGGGGGAAAAAAAAAAAAAAAACAACCCGATGGTTTTTTGGGATTAAGTTAAAAGGGATGGTAAAGGGGGGGGGGGGGGGGGGGGGGGGGGGGGGGAAAGGGGGGGGGGGGGGGGGGGGGGGTTTTTTTTTGGGGGGGGGGGGGTTTTTTTTTTTTTTTTTGGGGGGGGGGGGGGGGGGGGGGGGGGGGGGGGGGGGGGGGGGGGTTTTTGGGGGGGGGGGGGGGGGGGGGGGGGGGGGGGGGGGGGGGGGGGGGGGGGGGGGAAAAAAGGGGTTCCCCAAAAAAAGGGCCCCCGGGGTGAAAAAAAAAAAAAATTTTTTGTCAAAAAAAGGAAATTTTTAAAATTAAAAAAAAATTTTTTTGGGGGGTTTTTTGGGGTTTTTTTTTAAAAAGGGGGAAACAAAAGGGGGGGTTTTTTAAAAAAAATTTTTTTTTTTTTTTTTTTTTTTTTTTTTTTTTTTTTTTGGGGGTTTTTTTTTTTTTTTTTTTTTAAAAAATTTTTAAAAAAATTTTTAAAAACCCCGGCCCCGGGGGAAAAAATTTAGGGTTTTTTTAAAAAAAAAGAATACTTTTTTTTGGGGGTTTTTGTGTTTCGGGAAGGGTTTCTTTTGGGGTTAAAATTTTATAAATTTTTTTTTTCCCCTGGTTTTGGAAAAAAATTTATATTTAAAAAAAAGGGTTTCAATTTTAAAAAAAATTTTTTTTTTTTCATTTTTTAAAAAAAATTTATTAAAAACTTTTTTTTTCTTCAAAGTAAAAAAGGATTTTTTTTGGTTTTTTTTTTAAAAAAAAGAAAAAAAAGGGGTTTTCTTAAAAATTTTTGGGGGCCTTTTTGGGTTTGTTAGTTGGTTTTTGGGTGTTTGGGGCTTTAAATTTTTTTAAAAACCGTTTTCCCAAATTTCCCTTTTTTGGGAAGAAAACTTTATGGTATTTTTTTTTAATTTTTTTAATAAGTAAAATTAAATTTTTTTTTTTTTTTGGGTTTTTTTTGGTTTTTTTATTTGCCAAAAGGATTTTTCTTCCCGATTTAAATGGGCCCCGGTGATTCTTGGGTTTTGGGGCCCTTGTTTTTGGGGGGTGGGGGTTTGGGGGTTGGGGTGGGTTGGGGTTTGGGGGGGTTGGGGGGTTTTCCCCTTTTTTTGGGGGCCCTTTTTTGGGGGGGAAACCCTTTTTAAAAAATGTAATTTGTTTTTTAAAAAAAAAAAAATTTTATTTTAAAATTTTAAAAAAAGGGAAAAAAAAAATAAATGAATTTTTTGGGTTCTGGGTTTTTAGTTTTTTCAGGTCTGGGAATTTTTTTGAGGGTTTTAGAAACCCCGGAAGGAAAAAATTTTTTTTAAAAAAAAATCTGGGGCCCAAAAAATTTTTTTGGAAAGGAAAACCCCTTTGGGTTGGGGAAAACTTTTTTGTAAATTTCATTTTAAAAAATTATAAATTTTAATTTCTTTTTTTTTCCTAAAAATGGAATTGAAATTTAGGGGTTTTTTAAAAAAATTTTTTGAAAATTAAAAAAAAAAAATTTTTTAAAAGGGAAGGTTTTTCCCAAAAATTTTAAAGAATTTTTAAAAAAAAAGAAAATTTTTTATAAAAAAGGGGAAAAAGGGGGTTTCGTGTGGGAATGTCAGGTGATGTTTCATGTATGCCCAGTGACGTGAGTGTTCGGTAGGACACAGTGAATTGATGTTTCAGGTAGGACACAGTGACGGTACTGTGTTCGTGTAGGACACGGGAAATAGATGTGTTCAGTGTAGCACAGTGCGGGTACTTTGTTCTTTGGAAAAAAAGTGACAGGTACTGTGTTCAGTGTAGGCCTCGACATATGAGTGACAATGAGGACAAGTGACTGATTGTTCTTTGGGACTTAAGTAAAAGTGTGTGTGCATTGTTCCCCTCATTTCTTGCAAGGTATGTATCTAAAAATTTTTTCCCCTTCTTTAACCGTGGCAGTGGCTGTATAGTTCAGAAAATGAAAAGATTTAAAGAGTCAGATTTTAATGATAAAAAAATTTGGGATGATTGAACAGAATTAAACAATGAAAAAAAACAGGTTTTAATGGGTGTGATTCAGAGCTCAAGTGTTGGATATCCAATTTGAGGGGACTGTTCTGAGAAGCCACATGGATAGGAAGAAACACAGACTTCAAATGAAATTGACAGTAGAAATTCCTCGGGGTCAGCCTTGTCAATAGAGAGGTTTCAAGTCTTTGAAAGAGAATTTCTCTTTGTGTTGGGATAATGAAAGTCTTTGTATTCGTAAATCTCAAGTGTCATCAAATATAAAACAAGCCCATTTGATAATGTGATGTGATAAATAGAGCTTGTAGTTCTTTCCTATTCAAAGCCAGCATGGGAGACTGCTGATAGTATCGATAGGGCTGCAAACACGCCATTTTTGCCAAAATGTGGTAGATTTGGGGGGAGGCGTGAACACGCCATTTTTGTGAAAATTTTGGGTTTAGAGTTGGGGAGGCATCCCACACGCCATTTTTGCCGATAATTTGATAAAGTTGGGGAGGCATGCAACACGCCACTTTTGCCGATAATTTGATAAAGTTGGGGAGGCATGCATACCCCAAATTTTTGCCGAAAATTTTGGTTAAGTGATTTTCCGCCCCCACCCTTCCTTTTGGTGACATGGACTGGGAGAATTTTTGTTTCAAGTTTGAGTCTGGAAAATATTTAAAAGAGTCTGGAAAAGGTGGGGAAAAAAAAAATGGTTGTAATTTTGTGAAGTAGAACTTTAGTGTAAAAAATATCATTAACACAACCAAAAAAATCCCCCACCTCGTTATGTAAAAATTTTCAGCATTTATACGACAAAAAACCTCGCTATGAATAACATGAGCAGTAACAACACAAACCCTGGTTATGTTGATAATTATCAGCAGTACCGGACAGAAAGCTGACCAGAGAGTGGGTGTGTTGCAGTGCTCAGTTCTGGAAGTTTGCCGTGACTGGTTGCAACAAGAACCAGGAGCTGAAGGTGTGGAGCTGTGAGACTTGGAACTGTCTACAGGTCATCAGGTAACTTTGTCTGTCGCTGTCTGTTCTGCCTGTGCTGTCTGTAGTGTCTGTACTTGCTGTCTGTTCCTGTCTATACTGTGCTGTCTGTTCTTGTCTGTAGTGTGTTGTCTGTACTGTCTGCGCTGTTTGTTCTGTCTGTGCTGTGCTGTCTGTACTGTCTGCGCTGTTTGTTCTGTCTGTGCTGTTCTGTCTGTTGCTGTCTGTACTGTCTGCGCTGTTTGTTCTGTCTGTACTGTGTTGTCTGCGCTGTATGTTCTGTCTGTACTGTCTGTGCTGTATGTTCTGTCTGTGCTGTTTGTTCTGTCTGTTCTGTCTGTACTGTCTGCGCTGTCTGTACTGTGCTGTCTGTACTGTCTGCACTGTTTGTTCTGTCTGTACTGTGTTGTCTGTACTGTCTGCGCTGTTTGTTCTGTCTGTACTGTGTTGTCTGTGCTGTCTGCGCTGTTTGTTCTGACTGTGCTGTGCTGTCTGTTGCTGTCTGTACTGTCTGCGCTGTTTGTTTTGTACTATCTGCTCTGTCTGTACTATGTGCTCTGTCTGTAGTGTCTGTTCTGTCTGTAGTGTCTGTTCAGCCTGTGCTGTCTGTTCTGTTTGTCCCGTCTGTTGCTGTATGTACTGTCTGCGCTGTTTGTTCTGTCTGTTGCTGTCTGTACTGTACTGTTCTGTCCGTCCTGTCTGTTGCTGTCTGTACTGTCTGCACTGTTTGTTCTGTCTGTACTGTGCTGTCTGTACTGTGCTGTCTGTCCCATCTGTGCTGTGCTGTCTGCGCTGTCTGTCTTATCTGTTTTGTCTGTGCTGTGCTGTATCATCTGTGAAACTGGCTGCAGACCATAAAGTATCCACATGTTTACGGTAATCTGTCAAAACTGGTGTGTTGTGTCATGATGTGTTGTCTTTTGTGTTGTGTTGCAATGTGTTGTGATGTGTGTTGCAGTGTGTTGTTGTCTGTTGGGATGTATGTGTGTTGTGATGGGTTGCCTGCGTGTTGTAATTTGTTTTTGTCTGTGAGTTGCGATGTGTTATGTGTTTTGTGGTGTGTGTGTGTGTGGCATTTGGACTTGTTAGAACTATTACTTGCTATTGGTTGCATGACTGTGTAAGAATGAGTTGAGTGCAAGCGCTTTGATTTGTCTGTGCAAGATACAGCGCTATATAAATTCCATTTATTATTATTATTATTATTATTTTGTGATGTGTGTTATGATGTGTTGTATACATGTTGTCTGTGTGCTGTGAGTCCTGGAACTGGCTGCTATCAGGTCCACAGACAAGTGTACTAAGTGTGTTGCCAGCACAGTGTGATGGGTTGTTTATCTGTTGTGTGTTTGTAGTGTGTTTATCAGCTGTACTGTACTGAACCAGTGTAGTGTTTATCAGCAGTACTGTTACAAACCAGTGTAGTGTTTATCAGCAGTACTGTTACAAACCAGTGTAGTGTTTATCAGCAGTACTGTTACAAACCAGTGTAGTGTTTGTCAGCAGTACTGTTACAAACCAGTGTAGTGTTTGTCAGCAGTACTGTTACAAACCAGCGTGGTGTGTTCACTTCTGTACAGTGCCACACCTGTCACTGTGTTCATGTATCTTGTATCTGAGCAGGCTGTGTGTGTGTGTGTGTGTGTGTGTGTGAGGGTGAGGTCATACATGTAGATGTTTATTGCACTGTTTGCCTGTGGATCAGGTTTCTGGCGCCTCCTGTGGGCCCAGAACTGGAGCCCATCGTCATGAAGGCAGGCATCGACCTCAGTGCCCGCTACATCATCCTTTCCGACAAAACCAACATGGTGAGTATGATGATTATCTTGTGTGGTTTTTACATCGTGCCTTGTCTGGTGGCTGTGGTCTGTCCTGTATGTCATGGTGAACCATGCAGTATGGGATGTTACAACACAAGTTCGGGTCACGGCAGAAGTGATGCTGTTCATGACTGGTCCTTGTAGTTGTGCTGCTTCCTTCTTGACTGGTCCTCTGTGTGTGTGTGTGTGTGTGTGTGTGTGTGTGTGAATGCTCATGTGTGCATGCGTGGCCCACTTTCTCAATAATTTTATTTTTGGTAGAGTGAAAGCTGTGAGCGCAGGGCATTGGTTTTGCTAAGGAAGATGTTGTGCTTGAAAAAAAACCTGACTCATGGTCATGATCGGAAGTTGTGTGTGTGGAGCGGGGACTGCTGTAGTGTGGGTGGCTGACCCTTGGCAGGTGCTGTCGTGCTGCAAGGTACCAGGACGCCCTGACGGGCCGCGCCACACGTCAGCTCCAAAAGCCAGCTTCCCTCTGACACAGCCCTGTCTCAGCTTCGCCATCTCGACGCCTTTCCCCAAGAGGTTTAGACCTCCCTCAACGATTCACACCCGGGTGATATCACCACAGGTGAGGGGGGTCTAAAACCTGCCCTCTGCTGGGTCCCCCTCTGTGTCACTGTTTTTTTGTTTAACCCTTATGTTTCTGAGGGTTGTGATGTTGTACATTTGAGTGTTTTCCTGTAACTTTTTTACCCTCAGGGTTTTTTCATGCCAGTCACACTGAAATACCATTTTAGCCTCTTAACTTCCTAGGGTTGTGATTTTGTACATTTGAGATGCTTTACTTGATCCATTACCCCCAGGGGTTAAATTTTATGCTAATCACACTGAAGTCCCATTTTAACTCTTAATGCTGAGTGCAAGTGCACCCTATATGCCGAAGAATAAAATTCTTATGTACCACTTGCTAGTTCATGTCCCTCTTACTCGGGAAAATTCTAAATGGGAAAAATCCTGATAGTCTTCCAATGACAGTATATGTATTGTAGATTTCTTTGAGGCAAGCTCAGAATAGTTAGCAGATATTTCACTATGAAAATATATTTCAATGTTAAAAATCGACAAAAAAATACACTTTCTCATCACCACTGTCATTCTGAGTACCCCCACCTCAATAACGCCCCCACATAAGTCAAGGCAAAATCTCGTCTTTTTAAAAAAAATTTTTAAATGCACTATTTCCTGAATCATACATGATTTATTTCATAACTGTCAGGATTATCAAATGTTTTTTTTGCCACTTTCAGCTGTGTAAAGTTATGATACCTTCAACAAGAAGTGTCGGCCATTTTGAACAAGAACTGCCCAAGCAGTCATGCATAATAATACAAAATACGAGCTAAAAAACGATTGTTTTTGCCACGGTTTTTGCAGCTGGATGGTGCCAAGCAACTGGAGAGTGATCTCCACTCATTTTGGAGTTCTTTCCCTTAACTGTAGTCAAGGAAGCTGGCTTGTTTACTTTGGTTCGAAACCCTGGAAATTGTCCTGGATGTTGGCGTATAGAGTGCACATTTAGTCACAGAAAATTTCCGGGGTGGGGCAGTCAAAGGTTAAAAGAAGCAGATTTTGTGATTTTCAGTAGGTGGTGATTAGAAAAAATATAAACCCTCCTGACCCCATATAATGTAGTGCTTATATGACTAAGAGAACTGCGCCAAAAAGAAATAACTTCACAAGTTGTGTACGCTCACTACAAAAAATAGAAATGTGCATTTTTCTTTTAAATCACCAACTGCATAAAATTGATGAAAAAATTCCGAAGACATCACTGCACCCAAAACAGTAATTTGTTCTCCCTAGTAGTAACTGGTATGGGAGAAAAAAAAATCTAAATCAGCAACAGAGGATCGTTTTTCAGAACGGGTTTGGTATAAAAGGTCGTGATCAACCAACCCCA
>CM054149.1:25298999-25368999 GCA_028751875.1 Rapana venosa
CTCTCCTCTCTCTCTCTCTCTTTCTCTCTCTCTCTCTCTTTCTCTCTCTTTCTTTCTTTCTTTCTTTCTTTGTAATCCTCTCATCGCATAACTTTTAAAAATGCTTGTTATAATATTTCTGTAAGTGAATGTTGGTGTACTCAGACCAGTGATATTACTATGTTACTATGCCGTATATGTTGGCTGATATTGTTCAAGCTTTGCCTACAGGCTCACATTGCCAAGTGCATTGTGTCCTTATTTCTTTCTTTTTCAACCCTGGGATTCAAGCATTATCTGGTACTTGTCTAAGAAGAAGAAAAGAAGAAAATATACTGTGATCAACCATTGATACTTTGTTGCACAGGGAAAACTGGGTTGCACATAATATGATACACAGTCTTCATCACATTATGATCATTTTCTTTCCTTCCCCCCACCCCTCTTTCTCTCACAGACCAGTCTCTATCTGTCTCCGTCTCTTTCTGTCTGTCTGTCTGTCTCTCTCTCTCTCTCTCTCTCTCTCTCTCTCTCTCTCTCTCTCTCTCTCTCTCTCTCTCTCTCTCTCTCTAGCAAGCAAGCAATTAGACACAGAATCACGCACACCCACTCTCTCTCTCTCTCTCTCTCTCTCTCTCTCTCTCTCTCTCTCTCCCTCTGAGAAAGAAAGGGGGATTTCAATAAACAAACTTGCAGAACTGCTGTATACAAAGAATAGCTAAAGTGATAGGCAGTACTGTCATATTTTGACATAGAACAGTAGATTTTGTATTCAATGACTAACTTTCATAGTAGGCTTGTATTCATGAGAATGTCGCCATTTTTTCTTCTTGTTTCACAGAAACCAATAAACAGTGATTACAGCTTCATTTAACAGTTACTTTTTATGAGGGATATGATCTGTCCACGTTTTTTTAAAAAAATGGTCAGTTGATTAAAAGTGAGTCCAGTTTTCTTGTTCTCTTCAGGTGCATGATCAGAAAAGGGGGAAGATTTCCTCCTTCCTCCCCTCTGCAGTTTTCATTGTTTTTATGTCAGTATGTTTGTATTATCAACTGTTTTTGTCTTCATTCAGTATAAACAAATATTTAGTATCCCTTTTCTGCATTTTGAAGATGTGTTTTAAAAATGACTTTGTCAATAAACAGAGTAGCAAGTATTAGGCCCCCTTGCCCGATGTTCTGTGTACGGTATAGTGCAGGGCAATGACTTGCATTATTATCATGATTTGTGGTGTGGTGTGGTTAGAAGAGATACAGGACAAGTATTTTTGGTCAGAGTGCTTTTTTTCCCTTTTTTGCTGGATGACTTGAATGTGTGAGTTTGGGTAGTCTATATGTGCATGCGCATATGCGCACTCACACACACATTCACACACAAACACGCTTTGGGTAGTCTATATGTGCATGCGCATATGCGCACTCACACACACATTCACACACAAACACGCGTGTACGCGCACACACACACACACACACACACACACACACACCTCTGCATTCATTTCCTCCCCCTCCTCCCCCTCAATTCTTTGTGGACCTTCTGTCTAATACCACTACATAGAAAGACTTCCAAAGATGAGAAGAAACATGTCTAGTAACACACTTGAGCTGGGTTTGTTTTTTTTCTCCCCTTCTCTTTTCGATTGATCTACAAGTCATAGTGTGAGGAAGTGATCATCACAGAATGAGACAATATCGTACACCTAGTTCCTGTCTGTAACATGCACTGAACACACGATAAATGACCAACAACAACAAGAGCATCTGGTAAAGTTCTGTGCTAAAATTGCAATCTGACAGTATCTTTATTTTTTTAATTTTCATTTCTCAGCTAGAGCTCCAAGGTTCGGCAGTGGTGAGATTTTTTGCATTGAATACATCTGTTTTTGCTCACCATTCAGGTAACCACATTTTGACTTCGGGGATGATGTCTAAGCATGACACCAGTGTGCTTGAGCATATGCTTTTTTAAAAAAATGTCATCCATTCTTACCAGCACACAATGGCCTGCTCTTCCAAAAAGCAGAATGAGTTTTAATCTGAGTGCAAGGTGGTCTGTGTGCATTCACACAGTCATGGGATCTCAGTTTATAGTATCATCTGAAGAACTTTTGGGGAAGTGGTGCCAGTTCTGGTGTTAACTCCAAGGATGGAAATCCCCCCCCCCCCCCCAAATAGATGCCTCTGTGGTGGCTTGAACGAGGGCCGTGGGATCACAAGCTCAACACATTAACCACTAAGCTATCCCAATCCCAAAGTAAAGTGTCTACATTAACAATAGTGTTGGGTAAAGTTGTGTGCTCCAATCCCTCTCTCTGTGTAAGTCATCTTTGCAGACAGGAAATGAAGAGAAGAAAAAAAACACACAAAAAACACTTGTGATGTTGCACTGTTGTCATATTCTCCCCTAGGGAGAGAGCAGCTGAAATTCCACACAAAGGAATCAGATTATCACTTCAGTCAGTCATCACTGTCATCATTACTATCACCAACAGCAGCAGCATCCTCGATCATAAAGTACAAATATTTTCTACCAGTCTTGTTATAAACAGATAAAAGCAGGCTGTATGGTCCATATCTTTTCATGGGACACACAGTGCATATGTGTCACAGCCTCCAGGGGCCTGAAAAGACCCAACAAAGAAAAACCAACAAAAATACAAAATAAGATACAAATAAACAAAAGAGAGCTTATCAATGCAGCAGCAACAAACTGCACACCACACAGCTACTTGCATCAGCAAGGATTCCAAGCTTCACCAGTGGTGAGATTTTGTATATGTGACCTTTTGCCCACCATTAAGGTAGCCGCATTCCAACTTTACAAATGGTGTCAACTACAAACATGACACCTGTATGCACGCTTTTTTTTTTTTTTTAAATTTAATCATCCGTTCTGACAGGCATGAAATGGTCTAATCTTCTGAAAAAGCAGAATGGGTTTTAACACGAGTACTAGATTTTCTGTTTGCATTCACACACAGGACCTTGGTTTGTAATCTCATCTGAAGTACTTTTAGGGGTAGTGGAGTTGGTATTGATGTTAATACCAGGGGGAAAATCCTCTCAAATCTGGGCCATCAGATCATGTGCCCAACACTCTTAACCACTAGGCTATCCAGCCCCCATGGTGGGTTTGTTGTTTTAATTAACCAAAAAACAACCAGGAGTGCCAGAGTGCCACAGATATCATGCTGGCTAGGAAGGCTGTACAAAAGACTGTATGGAAGACTGCACAGGTTCTTCATACCAAACTCCAGAGACACAAACAGGCCTCCTACAAGTGTGAAAGAAAAGATCAAGTAAGACCCCAAAACAATCTTCCAATGAGATCCACTGGGTATGATTGGGGGGGGAGACACCCAGAACACTGAAGTTGCCACATTTAGTGCCATTGTCACTGTTGTACAACAACCTGTAGGGATGCTTTGGGAGTAACAAAGCCCACAGGGAAAATGTCTCTCCAGAAATCCAGATGGTGGTGAGAAATGGACAACATGTGAGCACAGAAAAGGGTATTTCAGAAACAGCTGAAGATTGCCCCAGCTTTGGAGAGGCCTGAGGTAGACAGCTGTGGTGGAGTGACCTGACAGCAAAGCACCATGTCTGCAGGACGGCAAGCATCTGCAAGAGAAGAAAGTGTATAGCTTAGACACAAGTACACTGCAGAAATTTTTTCCACTTTGCCAGAAAACCATATCAACAACCAAGGAACACTCGCAGCAGATAAAGATGTTCTTGAACATCTCAGGAAAACATTCTGACCCACAAAGTGCTCAGGGTACTGCTGAGTGGTTAAGACCGTTCCACTTCAATCCCATGGGTCCACAAAGTCATGAGTTCAAATCCCAGTGGCATCTGGTGAATTAAGGGTGGGAGGTTTTTAATCTTCCAGGTCAACTTCAATAGCAGACCTGCCAGTGCCTTAATTTTCTTCAGGTACATACACATGCAGAAGATTGAAAAAAAAAGAGCATTAAAGATAGACCTGCCAGTGGATTAATTCCCATCGAGTATATACACATGCAGAAGATCAATGCACGTTAAAGATCCCGTAATTCATGTCAGTGCTCGGTGAGTTACAGAAACACGAACAGACCTATCCTCAAAGTCAGAATGTGGCTACCTTCATGGTGGGCAAAAATTATCCCATACCCAAAACCTCACCATTGGTGAACCTCAAGAGTTCTAGCTGAGTAACAAAACACCCCCCTCAAAAAGGTCCCTTAATTGGCTAGTCCTGATGGTGCACATAAAAGATCTGTTTGCCACCATCTTCACAAGAAGCTGCAGCCTGTTGGACGATTTCTTCTTATATAATGAGAGACTGTGTCAGGCTTTAACCAACCAAGAGACTTGATGCCCATTAGGACGTGCCCTTGGTTTTTGTACTCAAAAAGCCTGCCTCTGAGCCTATGGCAGAGATGATCATTCAACGAGTGACATTCAGGACTTATGTCCTCCTTGCCCAGGTGTCAGGTGCAAGAAGGAATGAAGGTCACACTCTAAGTGTCTCCAGGGTGGTGTTGCATTCTTCTGGGACCAATCGATTCTGTTATTTTTTCATTACCTCCTGGTGAAGTCTCGGACCCCAAGCTATCTTACCCAGGATATTTGGATTAGGAAAGTAATACATTCTAGGATTCTGTAAAAGCTGAGGGAGAAGTCTACTGGGCCCATTACAAACATTGAGGTACGATGCAGATTATTCAAAGGTGTTCCCATGACTATGGGTCACACCTAACATCCTACAACTATGCGACAAGCGTAGAGAGTTGAAGAAAAAGAAAAATGAAACAAAAGAAAGAGCAGAATAAAGGGCAGTCAACAAAAGAATCAGGAAGTCCATGACGGAGGCAAAAGAGAAATGGATGGGTGAACAGTGCCAAGACATTGAAGAGAACTTCAAGAAAAACAATAGCAAGAAAGCATATCAGCTGGTGAAAGACCTGACTAGCACAAAACAGGGAAAAGGTTTAACAATCCAAGACAAAAATGGGAAGTGTCTCACTGACGACCAGGATATTCTGAACAGATGGACAAAATACTGCTCCGACCTGTATAACTATAGAACCGCAGGAGATCCAGATGTCCTTAATGTACCAGCAAGCAAAGACACAGTCACCCTATCCTCCGAGAAGAAGTGGAAACAGCAGTCAGATCGCTGAAAAAGGGAAAGTCAGCAGGGGCTGACAACATTCCAGCTGAGTTGGTTCAAGCTGGAGGGGAAGCCATGATCAGCGCCCTACTAAGAATCTGCTACAAGATCTGCCAGACAGGAAAATGGCCAACACCATGGACACAGTCACTCATCATCACCCTCCCCAAGAAAGGAAATCTACAAAAATGCCATAATTACCGCACAATCAGCCTCATATGCCACCCAAGCAAGGTCATGCTGCAGATAATATTGAATAGACTGAAGCCACAAGTAGAGACCATCATTGCTGAGGAACAAGCAGGTTTCAGAGCAGGGCGCAGCACAACCGAACAGATATTCAACCTCAGCATACTATGTGAGCGGTACCTTCAACATCAACAAGACCTTTACCACATATTTATCTTTATCGATTTTAAGAAGGCATTTGACAGGGTGTGGCATGCAGCTTTGTGGGCAACCATGAATTTGTACAGCATCAATGCAAACCTGATCAGAGTCATCAAACAGCTGTACAGCGAGGCCACCAGTGCAGTGTACTACAACAACAACATTGGAGAATGGTTTCGAACAACAGTTGGAGTAAGGCAGGGCTGTCTACTCTCACCCACTCTTTTCAACGTCTTCCTTGAGAGAATCATGGCTGATGCACTGGAACATCATGAAGGATCAGTCAGCATTGGTGGCAGAACGATCACAAACCTCCGCTTCGCAGATGACATTGATGGAATAGCAGGATCAGAAAAAGAGCTTGCCAGCCTAACAGAACACTTGAATAAGGCCTCCAAAACATACGGCATGGAAATCAGTGCAGAGAAGACCAAACTGATGACTAATAACACCAACGGCATTAGCACTGATATCGGGGTTAATGACCAGAAGCTGGAAACAGTTCAAAGCTTCAAGTACCTGGGAGCCATTGTATCAGACCAGGGATCCAAGCCAGAAGTAGTATGCAGGACTGCACAGACAATAACAGCTTTGTCAAAACTAAACACCATCTGGAGAGATAAAAATATCTCACTTATCTCCAAGATCAGACTAATGCGCTCCCTTGTCATATCCATATTTCTGTATGCCTGTGAATCATGGACCCTGACTGCAGATTTGGAGAGAAGAGTACAGGCAGTGGAGATGAGATGCTTTCGGAGACTCCTTGGCATCTCCTACAAAGACCACATAAGCAACGAAAGCGTGCATAACAGAATCCAGCAAACCATTGGACCCTATGAGAACCTTCTAACGATCGTGAAAAAACGTAAACTTAAATGGTATGGGCACGTCACAAGATCCAAAGGACTTGCAAAGACAGTTTTACAAGGCACTGTCCAGGGAGGAAGAAGAAGAGGCAGACCAAGGAAGAGCTGGGAGGATAACATCAGCGAATGGACAGGCCTAGAACTCAACAAAACCCTGAGAAAGGCAGAACAGAGAGAGGAATGGAGGGAACTGGTTGTTGAGTCTTTGAGGGTGCCCCCACGGTGGTCAGACTACGGGACAGATAGATAGATAGAGTTCCCATGACTATGCAGTCATTTGGGAGTGAGGTGTCAGAACCCTCAGTTTATCTAGGGGCCAGCATGTTGAGGGCTGTGCCCATCTCCTCTCCCTTGCTGCTTTACCTTTCATGTCCCTTAAGAAGGCAGGTACCCATAGCTGACATTTGTGACTTACAACAGGTTGAAGTTATATTATAGTCCCAGCGGGGATATCTGATTTAGGGACTGTGGTCGCAAGTCATCCCACTTTGGCGCCGCAGACACCCTAAAAATAGTAAATTTTCGAAGCAACAGTGCTATGCAAGCATAATGATAATATTATGTTTAGGACCAGCCAGTCTTTGTCCAATTTTTAGGGAGTGCTAAGCAATTTGGCTTGAATTCGTATCTTTGGATAGCCTTCAATGTGGTGCTCTCTCCAGAAAAGATAAAGATAGTTTACTCGTGATAAACTATCTTCATTTTGGTTGTTGGCAATGAAGGTACTTGTATATAATGAATAAAACTTGCGCATTTCAATAAATAAACTGTGTATACAACGAGCCAGCTTTGTTGATGAGTTCTCACCTGAGCGAGACAAGGTTTGCCGCCATATTTAGAACTTCTCAGAACGAGTTTCGGTTCCTGTGACAGGCATGATCTGAATGTACACGTTTGTATTGGGTATTTGTTTTGAAGTGGGATTGAAATAATCTGAAGACACCCCTGTTTTGATTCTGAGCAGTGTTGATATTTCTCAATGCAGTCATGAGCGACGAAGATGGTGCAGGTTCATCCTTGAATAGCACGGACACAAGTCGGTTCTTGCGAGAATTGGAAGCTTTGAACAGTGGTCCTAGTGGTGAGTAGGCCTAGACTATAGTATAAATAATTCTTGAGTTATAACGCACATCTAGTATACTAAACTCTTGAACCCATTCATTTCCCAAAAGGCCATCACCATTGGCCACCAATCGGCCTTATTAAGTTATTTTCTTTATGAACCGAAAATTAGTCATCATATCATTAAACATCGATTTAACCCCTTGACTGCTGAGTGCTGATGCGCCCGATATGCTAGGGATAAAATTCTTATTTACCACTTGCTATATTCATGTCCCTATAACTCAGAACTACTAGAAAAATAATCTTGATGTTCGGCCCAATGGCACTACAGAGTACAGTATATTATATCTAATATATTGCAGATTGCTTTCAGGCAAGCTCAAACTCAAAATAGTTAACATGATTATTTCACACCCCAAAAAATCAAGATTAAAAAATAGATTAAAATACACTTTATTCATCACCACTGGCATTCTGAGTACCCCCCATCCATATCAACAGTGTCACATATTTGTAAAGGTGTCCCATAATCTGCATGTGGTTGTAGGGGAGTGAGGCATCAGACTGATCAGAGACCTCAGCTCAACTTCTCAAGGGGTCAGCATATTGAAGGCACCACCCATCTCCTCTCCCTCGCTGCTTTACCTTCCCTGACCCTAAAGAGACAGGTACCCATTTACAGCTGGGTGAACTGGGGTCTGTACAGTGTACTGAAGCCAAGGTGCGCATACTGAAGCCAAGGCACGCAAACGGTCACCCATCCAAATGGTAACCATGCTCGATGCTGCTTAACCTTAGCTGGAGAAAGTAAGTGCTCTAACCACTGAGCTATCCCGTCCCCTTGAACGGCAAAATCTCACTCATTTTTTTCATCTTCACTATTACTATTACTAGTATTAGTATTACCTGAATCGTACGACTACAAGTCGTTTTTATCACTTGTGAGGATCTAAAATCTCATTTGCCACTTCTTCATCTGTGTAAAGTCATGGATGCATTCAATGAGAAGACTCAGCCATTTTGAAGAACAATCCAAGCAGTCATGCAAAATAGCACAAAATATGAGCTAAAAGATGATTGTTTTTGCCACATTTTTGTAGCAAAAGGAGAGTGATCTCCACTAATTTTGGAGTTCTTTCCCTTTAACTGTAGTCAAGGAAGCTGGCTTGTTTACGTCAAGCTGTTACCCTGGAAATGTTCCGGGTTGCTGGCATATATATATATATATAGTGCACATTTTGCCCCGGAAAATTTCCAGGCAGGGGCAGTCAACCTTTTCCCTATGGGTAACCTGCTATTGGGCGACCAATCATCTACTATCCTTCCCTATGTATCACCCACTACTAGGTTACCATAGCATACTAATGTGCTTTTTATATGTGTGCTGGGAAAGACAGGTTATCTCCTGTAACGTAGGGAAAGTGTTAAGGCGCATAATTTATGTATGTGTAAACACATAGTTAGTCTGCTGTTTTAGTATATAACACCAGGAAACTCCCATCAATTACGAAAGTAGAGTTAATCGAATGCACTGTAAACACACTAGAAAATTGCATTTGCTGATTTGGTGGCCCAGCAGTTTTCCCCTTGGTTTCACTGTGAGAGTTTTTGCACATTATAACTTAAGACATAGGCGTAGGCCCCTAATCCAGTTACCAAAAATAAGGCCAGTTGGCAGCCCTTAGCTTTGGTAAGGATAGCAGATGATATCCAAGTGCTTAGAATCAATTTTAATATGCTTGTGTTCTGCTCGCATATATTGTTTAAATTGCATACAAGACCTTAGTTTATAGTCTTTATCTGAAAGACTTTCAAGTTCAAGGGAATGGAGTTGTTTATAAAAGATGTTAATTCCAGGGGTAAAATCCAAGTAACACATACAGTGACACACACACACACACACACACAATCTGTTTCACACACACACGCGCATACACACTCACAATCACACACACACAATCATACATGTGTACACACATACACAAACACACAATCTGTGAATCACGCATGCACACACGCATGCACACACGCATGCACGCACACACATACACACATGTCACACACACAAACACACACACACAAACACACACACTCACATGCACATTCATTCACACACAATCACTCACACACAATCTGTGTCACACACACAAACACACTCACAAACACACACTCCCATGCACACTCATTCACACACAATCACACACACACAATCACACACACACAATCTGTCAGACAGACACACAATCACACACACAATCATACACGCACACACACACACACAATAATAATAATAATAAAACATGGAATTTATATAGCGCCATATCTTGCAAAAACAAATCAAAGCACGCACGTACACACATACACACATATCATGTGCACACAAACACAATGATAGTTGATACATACACACATCACACACAGACGCACACAATCACTCGTACACACACTCTCACACATGCATGCACACACACACAAACACATGCACACACACCCTTGGTGGATACTCAAACAGGTTATACCTTTAAATTTAATAACGATCAGATCACAATTATGATGCTCAAACCATTACTATTACTGCTATTAGGTTGTAGACGGGCCTCTCCTATTAAAATAAAAATCTCTGTCCGAGAGTGAATACTGGCTTCCTATTTTCTAATTTAGTATTTTACCTGTTCTATATAGTGAAGATTGATACTAACCTACTAATATATATACTAATAAGTAACTCAGTAACTGAGGACCTTTCATTTTCATTGCAGATGACAGATAATGATAAACCACCTTTTCTCATGAGTCATTGTTTGTTTTTTCTCATTGCATGTTGGGTTCTAGAAATAAAATATATATATATCCGGATCAATTTTATGTGTGTGTCACTGTGTGTGTGTCTGTGCGTGTGTGCTTGTACATATGTATATTAGCAGCAGAAAATAGTAGTAGCAGTAGTACTAGTAGTAGTAGTAGTAGTAGTGGTGGTGTGGGGTTCTCAGTGCTTCAACATTTTGTTATAATAATACTAATTATAGCTGTGATATTAGATGGAGGAAGAGGGAGAGATCTATACGACTATAAAGGGGGGGGGGGGGGGGGGGGGGAGTTTGCATAATTCATTTATTGTGTGTGTCACTGTGTGTGTGTGTGCCTGCTTTCATGTACTTGTGAATATGAGTGTGCATAATGATATGATCATGTAACTGACGTAAGCTGTGCACAAATCGCAAAAAAAAAATCCACCCAAAAAACCCAGACTACACAATCAGTAGTTGTGTGATGGGGCTGGAACTGCAGCTGACACAGGTGACAGTCCTTCGTGTTAACTACCCACTCCTGCCTTAAGTTAAGAACCAAGAAGGAAATAAATGTTGAAGGCTTGTCGCTTTTACCTTTGGAGGGAATGAGGTCACAAGGTCATGCCAGTCATGAATGGCCTCACCAAAACTAAAGTAGTGGCGAGTAGAACTTAGAAACAATAAAACTTAGGAGTTAGAGAAGAATCAGCAGCAGGTAAAGTACAACTTGACAAGATAAGCTGGAAATGTCACAGTGCAGATGTCTTGTCCTAGTCGGCATGATCTGAAAAATGAATATACAATGTGTGCATACATGTGCATATATATCCTTATTTTAAATGAAGAGGCCATCTAACTTGGTAAAATCCTCACTGTTATTAAGATCACAACAGTGTGTGTCGCTGTGTGTGTGTGTGCACTGTGTCACAGTGTGTATGAAGATGTATGATTATATTTAATATAATGTCATCAGTCATACTGCAAATGAGAAACATGGAAGTGAGAGATCTGTGGTTCTGTTCATCATTTATTTATTTATTCTTTTATATTGAGGATAATGGAATAAGCACCCATGTGCTTTTTTACATCCAGTCCCCGTGTGTATGCGGTTTGTAAATTCTGTCATCTGTTCCCACCGGCACACAATGGCCTACTCTTACGAAAAGCGGAACAGGATTTAACGTGTGCGCAAGATGTTCTGCGTGCGTTCGCACACGGGACCTCGGTTTATAGTCTCATCAGGACTTTTGGGGAGAGTGGAGTTTGCACTGATGTTAACTCCAGGGGAAAATATATCCCTTTGAACGGGAATCGAACCTGGGTCGTCAGATTGTGAGCGCAATGTTCTGACCACTAGGCTGTCCCGTCCCCCACAGTGTCACGACACGGCTAGAAACCAGGGCATTGTCTGTCGGCTAAGGTGAGGGTTTACACTTTATTTAAGTTGAAACCTTCGGCAGTTCAAGCTATGTGTGCTGTAGTAGGCTGTAGCTGTCAACATTATTCTCTCAAGTAATTGATTATGCTCCATCACTGATCATGTCAGGCTTGGAGTGGGCAGAACTTTATTCCTTGCTTTGACACAGTTTGTGTCACAAACATGTTTACATAGTCAGTTTTTTCCTCAGATTGATTATCTGAGCATACATTATTGATTAAAATAATAAAAATGATCAGTAGTTGAAGAGGCTTGTACCGATTTTAGTTTTTGGCTGGATAAATCATGAGCTGTACTCTGCATGTGAAATGCATACACTGATACTGGTATATACATTATACAGTATACTGATCATTACTATAGTGTACAAGTGATTCAGTTTTTCATTGTTTTAGTTAAAAATGTTTTAAGTTATAAAATAAACATTAACACTGTTTAAAATCATAATTTTTTTTGGTATTAACTTTACTGTTTACATTGATTTTTTTTTTACCAAGTGTATAATTATGATACAAAAAAAATGATGATTTCATCTTTGATCTTTCAGATTCGTCGTCTGCTATTGTCCAATCAGCTGAAATGTGAGTACAGTTAATCTTCATGTGATTGTTTTTATCGAAAAAAAAAAGTTGACAAAATAAACTAAGTATTTCAGTTGATATCAGGCTGATCTACTTCTTGTTAGCTGTCAGTGATGAATTGAAACATGTCATTGTGTGGTAACGTGACAGCTTTCTAGGGAGGATACTCACACCCACTGCCTTAGTTTTAGTCTTACTCTTAGTCACAGACACCAACCCTTCGCACTGTTCATCCATTCGCTATTTTTATTGATATCCCTAAAATTTCATGTGCTAAAGGTGTACAATATATTTTTTTTCTATCTTAGGTGTGTGTGTGTGTGCATGTTTTTGCATGTGTGTGTGCATGTGTGTGTGTGTGTGTGCATGTGTACCACTGTATGTGCTTGTGTGTACCACTGTGTCACAGTGTGTGTGCCTGTGTGTACATGTATGAACATGTATTTTGCATTCTGAGGAGCATGGTGTTACTGTTACAGTGTTAGTGTGTGTATATTCGCCTACCTCTGAAGTGTTATGACGAAAGTAGAATGCTCCTGTTTCAGAGTAAGAAAACAACCCCCTCCCCCCAGAAAACAACAACAAAACAAACCAAAACAGAAGAGAGAGAGAGAGGGAGAGAATGTTTCAAGGTATTCAGTATTCTTGTCAAGGATCGTGGAGTCAATGTTATGATCATGACTGAAGTTGAGATTTACTTGAAAGGGTTTTTGTTACTGTTTTTCACCCCACCCCCCCCATCCCCTCCTGTTTAACAGATCTATGGAAGTCTGACAATATTATGAATAATTTCTTCCCCTACTGGAGGTTCTTTGTTGTAAATTTTGTTTCTGCTTTGCCTTTTCAGTTTTCTTTGTGTTTGTGTCCTTGCTATGTACACTGTTTTCTCTGTCCATTTTTCCTGCCTTCAGAAAGCCTGACATTAGTGACAATTTCTTTTGGCTTAACCAGATGTTTATTCAGAAAAGAAACACGGTGTACAGTTTCTTTTTCTGGTCACTGTTTGCAGGTAACTCACAGGTACTGAACGAAGGAGATAAGACATCTTTTCAACAATCAGTCTACACACTTAAAAAGTTTGGAAATGCTTCAGGACTTACCATGAATACAGTAGAACTCGGTTATAAGGAGTGCTCGGGGACCGAAAATTTTACTCCTTATAACCGAGGTTCCTTATAACAGAGTTCTCGGATATAAGGAGTACCCAAGCCCAACTACCTTATAACCGGACTTTTGCCGTTTTTCGGTGTCAGAATCCGCAACTCTCTCTCTCTCTCTCTCTCTCTCTCTCTCTCTCTCTCTCTCTCTCGTACAATGAAACAACAATCTGATGAAAATTACTCAAACAGCTATATTCATCTTTTTTTAAAAAAAATTCAAAACAAAACAAAACAAAAACATAAAACGCACACTTTGTTAAACTGAAAGCGAGTGTAGTAACCAAACAAAAAGAAGCAAAAAGGACGCTAAACAACCCCGTTTAGAACAACAAAACCTGAATCCTGAAAGTAAAACAAATGGTAGCAGTAAGTACAGAATTATTGTTAATCGTTGAAACGATAAGTCCTTTATGAGGCCATAGGCACTTCACTTGGTGAATTCAGTCATGTTGATTGGCTTTACCTACTGGAATACATCATCTGGCGTGGTACTGCGTATGATTGAATCAAAATGTGATACGAAATGAAAAAAAAAGTCATTTAGTGTAGTAACGTAGATCTAACTAAAAATAACATTTTGTAAACGTTCATGAAAAAAAGTTAAAAACACACCAAACTAAGAGCACTTTGGCAACTTTTGATATGGTGCTGTGACTACATACAGATGTGTATGTCCATGTCCACTTTGCGTTGATCCGAAGGTCAAGGTCCCTCAACAGTGACATATGGTGACATAGCTCAAAGGATACTTGACACTCTTTCAAAATGTCCGCATAAGTTTCGGAGATAAATCTTTTCCTCGAAGTGTGGGGCATGTGGAATTCGGAAGAGCGGATTGTGGGTCAGCCATTTCCTGGAGAAAGGGGTGATGGCCATGTAGACAACCACGGTTGTCTGAAGGAGCGTTGCGGCGGCAAAGATCTCAACATCAGACCCCCATGCCCTGGCCTGCATTGTATGTTGCGTCAGATAACTCCCAAGGTCACCACCAACATATCCCGCAAATGTTTCCTGGTTTTCAAGCATGAAATCTAGCAGCATCTCCTTCAGGCGCTCGTGTTGGTCCTGTGTCCCGCAAAGCTCAAAGCTAAGTGCCCTGTAGAGACAATTTCCGTCTCCAGCAATTTTGTCCACCTCATAAGGTGGGCGAAGCTGTTGCTTGATTTCTCTGTCGGGTAGGACTTTGGGATAGGGAAAGCCTAATCTTTTACATTGCTCTTTTCGCCATTCTTTATTAGTCGGGTGGAATCGATCTGGCTCAGGATTTTGTACCTTGGTGATTTCTATGCCCGTGTATGCATCATCACGTTCTTTTCTCGCTTCATTTCCATCGTCATCTTCTCTCCTTCCTTGCACTCTTTCACCTTCATCTCTCTTTCCTGTTTCTTCCTCTGTGGGTCGACTCCATCCACCCCCCCCACTCTTCTCTACTCATCCCCCCTACTCCTCCATATTCACTGCTGCAAGCTTTTTCTCCACCTCTGCCTACGTCTTTTCCATCCCTTCTCTTTTTAATCGGTGTTTGCATGCTTCTCTTTTCCTCTCTTTCAGTGAAGTCATCTTCTCTCGGATCTGAATCATCTTTTGTTCCCTGTGATGGTAAATGATGCAATAATGTAGTGTCTTAGTATAATCATTACGAAATTTGTTCTTAGATAGATGGCTTGATAAAAAAAAGCAAATGCATTGCTTATTCAATGTACCATCTGGAAATAAAATTTTGACTTGACTTGACTTGACTTGTTCATCCCCTTCTCCCTTTCTTTCAAACCACCCACCCTTCCCTCCTGAGGGTTCCGAATCTGTCTTTTTACGTTTCCGCCCTTCTGTTTCTCTTGTCATGTCTGTCTCTTCATCCTTCTTCCGTGCATTCTCCCCTTCGCATTTTTCCTTCATCTCTCTTTCTTTCGTTTCGCTTGCTTTCTCTTTTTCACATTTCGCCCCTGTTCTTGTTCTGACATCTTGGAGACAAACGGAATTGAGTTTCGCGAAAGCAAAGGCCTATGAAATAACTCAACCTACTTTCGGTTTCAAGCTGGTGCAGTCGGCACTCCTTATAACCGGGCTCAGGGTCGATTTGGGGCAATATTTTTCACTCCTTATAAACGAGGTATCGTATAACCGAGCTCCTTATAACCGAGTTTTCGCAAGTCATAACAAAGAACAAAGTAAATCGGGGATTTTTTTTTTGCTCCTTATAACCGAGGTACCTTATAACCGAGCTCCTTATAACCGGGCCCGACTGTAGTAACAACTGCCCTTCCCACAACCCCCCCCCCTCCCTCCCCCCACACACACACACCACCAACATTGCCACACAAAACAACAAAAAAGTACCCACCCCCCACTAAAACTAGGTGTGTTTGTAGTTCAAAATGTACTATGTAGTGTATATTTTGTGTTGTTAATTATGTAAATGACTAAATGACATGTTTATAAATCTGTGAACAGCGGGGGTTCAGGAGACGCGACAATAACTCAGCTGATGAGCACCATGTATAACTCACAGCCAAAACAGAAAATGTAAGAATGCTTTTCCTTTCTTCACTCTACATGCATTGTCAAAGGCTGGAGTGTGTGTATGTGTGTGTGTGTGTTCGTTCTTGTATCGTCTGTTCACTATAAGTGATATTGGACAGATTTGTGTGTGTGTGCGCGCGCGCGTATGTGTGCGTGTGCGTACGTGCATGTGTGTGCATGCATGCATGTGTGCGTGTACACATGTATGTGTGTGATAGAGAGAATGAGAGAAAAATCTAAGCTTTATGTATGGATTCAAGATGTCATTTCATGGAATTGCTAGTTCTGAGGGCTGGAAGTGGACTATACTATCTGGTGTTCATGCGCTCATGCTGACAATTTCTGGGTGGTTTTACCATTCAGGAACGTCTGCAGTGCTTTCCCAGTTACCATTTCAGCCAGCAGGCTTTGTATAGAACTATGCTTTGGATGACATTGCTGTGTGTACAAGCTGTTATGTTATCATTGTTGATGATATTCTGAAGTTTGTGTGGGGGTTGTTTTGCTGTTATGATTTATCTGTAGCTGATATCTGATTTCAAGTAAGAGTTCTGTGAGCTGTAATGTCTAGCAGTCCTACAGTTGTTTTTGGTGTCTAGCTGCTCTGACAAGTGTTTGACTGTTCCCCAGAGTGTTCACTGACAGAGAGGATGAGGAGAACAACGTTGGGGTGTATGGCCGAGAGGTGGACATTTTTGTGACCCCCTTTGAGGATGAAGACAGTCCACGGGCAGGCAGCAACAAGGTGAGGGAGTGAAGGGGTCAGGGATACAGGAAGAGGGAGTCTGATATCATACAGAATTAGGGAGTCAGGTATACAGAATGAGGAAGTCGGGTATATTGCCCCAAATGAAGGTACTCAGAATGAAGAGTCGGGTACATTGCTCTGTAGTGTGTAGGTGGATGTGGAGTAGCTCATTGCTTGGAATGTTGTGGTTAGATAGTGAAGTGGTTAAATCGTGCAGACTCAAGTCCCACTGAGGTGTCTTGTTTTAGGGGCATTTTTCTCCAGGAGTTAATACACTTTTCTCCTGAAATTAATGT
The DNA here is from genome assembly GCA_028751875.1 of Rapana venosa. Classification (NCBI taxonomy): domain Eukaryota; kingdom Metazoa; phylum Mollusca; class Gastropoda; order Neogastropoda; family Muricidae; genus Rapana; species Rapana venosa. Next base: position 25,315,995 of record CM054149.1, read on the forward strand.
GTATCTGACTTTATTCTCTTGCAAGTCCTTCAGATAAGTCTGTAAGCCAAGGTCTCGAGTGTGAGAACACGCGTAACACATTGTGCGCACATTGAAGTCCCATGGGCCATCTTTTGTTGGAAGAGTAGGCCGGCTGTGGGCAGTGACAGGAAGGACACCAACACACCCAGCACGTAGCCAGAGACCTGTTGTGGGATGGGCTCTGCCATCTTCAACTTTTACCAGACACACTGCTGAAATTAAAATTTCAGTGCAGACACACACATACACATACACACACCAATTGGGAACACAATGTTATAATAACCATTGACTAGAAAGACATATAAACTTATTATTTATGCATGCACATATGCGTGTGTGTGCGTGCGCAGACACACCCATGCACACCCATGCACATACACCGATGAATGAATACAGTGTTTTAAGGATCACAGTGTGCAATTCGAACATAATTTCATCTAAGGTCTGTGGCCAGTGTTAAAAATTAGTGCACCCCTTCCCTTTACCCTCATGTGCCACCATTTTCTTCTTCACCCTCCAGGTTTTTAAAGTGCGGTCTGTTTCTGCTATGTACGGTCCGTTTCTGCTATAAAGTGTGGTCTGTTTTTGCTATAGGAAGGAAGGTGGCAGGATGGTTAAGACGTTTGCCTGCCAACAAGTAAACCGTGAGGTTCTGGGTTCGATTCCCAGCCTCGCCCTTTCTTCCCAGTTTGACCAAAAAATCGAACTGAATGTCAAAGTCCTTTGGATGAGACTATAAACCGAGGCCCCGTGTGCAAACGCATGCAGAACATCTTGCGCACACATTAAATCCTGTTCCGCTTTTCAAAAGAGTAGGCCATTGTGTGCCGGTGGGAACAGATGACAAAATTTACAAAACCGCATACACACGGGGACTGGATGTAAAAAAAAAAAGCACATGAGTGCTTATTCCATTATCCTCGATATTTAAAAAAAAGAAGTCATCTGAGCACTTTGATTTGTTGCTTTACAAGATTCAGCGCTAAATAAATTCCATACATTATTATTATTATTATTAAATACACAATTTACACTTGCTGGCCTCGGCTGAGCTGGGATGGGATCACATGGATAGCAGCTGAGAGAAGCTGAAAGCAGGGGAAACTGACAGCTGTGGGATGTGATGTGTGACCTTACAGGTGAAGGTCAGGGAATGTGTGTCATTTGGATGTATGACCTGACAGGTGAGGGTCAAGGAAGATGCGTAATGTGGATGTGTGCTTGTTATGTGACCTGACAGGTGAAGATCAAAACTGTGGTGCATCACCTTTGGGACCAGCGTTATTACAATGGCAACCTGGTGGCGATACATCAGGATGGAGGCTTTGTGGCCTTCTCTGTCAAAAGTCAGTCTCTGTGTGTGTCGGGTGTGTGTGTGTGAGTGAGTGGGTGAGTGTGTGTGTGAGTGTGTGTGAGTGTGTGTGTGCTGTGTGTGTTGTGTGTGTTGTGTGTGTTGTTGTATACTACTTTTTCATAACAGATTTTTCTACATGAAATTTGTACAAGTGTGGTGTGAGAGTGGGTGTATCTGGGTGTCTGTGTGTTCGTGCGTGCGTGTGTGTGTGTGTGAGTTGTATACTGCTTTCGGTCGCAACAGATTTTTCTACATGAAATTCATGCACATGTGTGTGTGTGTGAGTGTGTGTGCGTGTGCTTGCATGCATGCGTGTGTGTATGTTTCTGTGTTGTATACTGCTTTCAGTCACAGCAGATTTTTCTGTGTGAAATTTAGGATGCCCTCCCTTGGCAGAATGTGTCACCACAAGAGCAGGGTCACTGATTAAAAAATTTTTTTTTTCATTTGCATGTGTGGCTTTTTTTTCCTACAGATTTTTGCCAGGGACTCTTGTTGCTGTGGATTCTTTTACATGCACTTTTAGTACATGTTGCACACAAGACCTTGGTTTATCATTTCATCCAAGCGACTAGCACCCAGATCACCATGGTGTGGATGGTGGAAAGGCTCATGTCATAGGGCAATGTAGTGCTGACAGTTCTTCATAGACAAGACTGGACAGATCATCACGGGGTGTTTGATGATAACCCTACTGAAAACACTGATTCAGCAGTGACTTCATGGTGGATGTCTTTCTTTCTTTTTTCTTTTGTTTCTTTTTATTTGGCTACAGCTTCAAGGTTTTCCAAGTGAGATTTTTGCATATGCTTCTGTTTTTGCCCACTGTTAAGGTAGCCGCATTCCAACTTCAGGGATGAATGTCTTCATGGCCACAGAGGCTACTAATTAAACAGGGTTAGATATAGTATGTATGTATGTATATGTGTGTGTGTGTGTACTCATGGGTTTGAGTGTGTGTACATGTGTGTATGAATAAAAGGGTGTGTGTGTGCGAGTGTGCGTGAGTGTGTGTGTGTGTACTCACGTGTTTGAGTGTGTGTACATGTGTGTGTGAATAAGCGTGTGTGTGTGTGTAGCAGTGCACTTGCAGAAGTATGATTTTTGGTGAAGGTTTCTCCTCTCTTCTCAGTGTCGCTTATTGGGTGGGATGTGTAGTGCCTGGTCTTCTCCTGTGCTTGTAACTCTGCAAGCTGTCTGCCCACTGGCCTTTGTCAACACATTGCAACTTCTGAGCAGCTTTTTTTGTTTTTTTTGGTGCAGCACACATGCTGGGAATGTTCATGTATCTATAACTCGCCCAGACGCCAACATAAATCACGGGATCTTCAACATGCTTATTTGATCTTCTGCGTGTCTATATAGTAGGGTTGAATTAGTTAAGGCAATGGCAGGTCTGTTCTTTAAGTTGACCTTGGAGATTTAAAATCTCCCCACTCTTAATAGATGCGGCTGCCATGATTTAAACCTATGCCTTCATGGACCTACTGGGTTGAAGTCAAACGGTCTTAACCACAGCTGTAGCATCTGTCTTGGTGAGGGTTTAGGGCTGGGTAATTCAGCATAAGCTAACACATGATTTGTCATTGATATTATTTTCATCATTATTGGTATTAATCATTACTATTTATTATTTTGATTTGATGATGATTATTATTGTGATGATGATGATGATGCAACATCACTCCCACTGGCTGTATCATCATACAACAATAATCTGTGTTGTTGTTGTTGTTGTAACAGAGAACATGGTGCGTGTGATGCACACGACGACGGCAGACAGGAAGCTGATCAAAGGATTCGGAGGGAATGTGGTGGATGTGGCTTTTGCACACAGCCCTGAAGTGATGATGGCTGCCGTGGACGATGTGGGCACTCTGCAAGTGTACGCCTGTAAACTGGGGCCGCAGGGAGATATCATGTATCCTTGACGCTGTGTGTGTGTGTCACACACACTGGGTCTGTAGCGCAGGAGTCATTTACGCTGCTGGCACTGCTCATTTTTAGAGAGCGCTTGATCCCAGGCTCTGTTAGCTTCTCTCTTGGTTTTTTTGGGGGTTTTTTTTGCTTTCTTTTTTGTGTTGCTTTTTGAAAGAGGGAACACAAGTAAAAAAAAAATCCAGTAGATAGATACCTGTGTGTTTGGCATCTCCATAGTCTTCCGAGACTGAAGGCTGCCAAACAGGTAACTCCGTCTGCCAATCTTCCTGTCAACTATTCCTGATCTATTTTTTTTTCCTGTTTATCTGTCTGTCATAGTTTTTCTTTCTCTTACAGGGAAACCATTTGTCATAGTTTTTCTTTCTCTTACAGGGAAACTAATGGTTCAAATGGGGTCTCTTTCTGGTACTTCATACTCAGAGGAATGATGGTGCCATCAGTATAAGATGCATTTTCTCTTTGTTTTGGGCAGACAGATTTTTTGGTTTTTAAAATTTTTTTGCAAACACAGATACTATGGTTTTATGTAGAAAACAAAGAAAAAGAACTGTGAAAAATTAAGGGCAGGTTAACAACAGTATTATTATAGTCTTTATTGGTCCAAGACAAAGCTCCTTAACCTGATGGAAGTCACACCCCTGTGTTGCACGTGCAGCTGTCGAAGAACAAAGTGTGTGCCTACAACCGTGTGGTATGGTGTCCATACTGGCCGGATGAAACTGAAGATAATGAGGGCAACCTGAACCTGCAGGACTCCTCCAAGGTCCTTGCCTGCATCTTTGAAGGGCAGGTCAGTGATATAGTCAGGTCAGTCAGGTCAGTGATATAGTCAGGTCAGTGATGTAGGTCAGGCCAGGGATATAGTCAGGTCAGTGATGTAGGTCAGGTCAGTGATGTAGGTCAGGTCAGTGATAATAGTCAGGTCTGTGGTTTAGGGAAGTCAGGTCAATGATCAAGATGACATAGCAGAGGGATAGAAAAATCTTCACACAGTGCGCATATCCAACATAACTCAGTCAAGGGTCCAGGGCCCAGTGCAAAAATAAGCCCCTTCCTTTTACCAAGTCCCAAGTGCGGTCAGTTTCTGCTATACTTAGCACCAACTGGGCTCGGATGGATAACCCGCTGAGAGTAGCTGAATGTGTGGAAAGCTGACAGCTGTGTTCACTGACTTTGAGAAGCAAAGTAGACATGGGTATTTCATGTGGTCTTGTGGCTTTCTTGGAGAAGCCTGTCGTGTAGAGGTGTGGTTTTCTACACTTTAGTCATCAGCTGCCAGTCTGACATCCCCAGCCCTCCCAGTATCAGTATCCCAGCATCACAGAGGACCTCGAGTGAAACTGGAAAATTGTTTAGTTATGACGCGTATTAGATCTGTTGTTTTTGAAAAGTGAAGGGAAAAAAGGACAATCTGAAACATAGAATGGACATTGATGCTTCTGTCAGTTTTACTCCTGGTTTAAGCCAGCTGAGAGGGCTGGGGTGAGGTGGTGTAAGAGTGTTATGGTTGGTGTGTGAAGTCTGAGGTGAGAGCTGGTGTAAGAGTGTTATGGTTGGTGTGTGAAGTCTGAGGTGAGAGGTGTGTAAGAGTGTTATGGTTGGTGTGTGAAGTCTGAGGTGAGAGGTGGTGTAAGAGTGTTATGGTTGGTGTGTGAAGTCTGAGGTGAGAGGTGGTGTAAGAGTGTTATGTTTGGTGTGTGAAGTCTGAGGTGAGAGGTGGTGTAAGAGTGTTATGTTTGGTGTGTGAAGTCTGAGGTGAGAGGTGGTGTAAGAGTGTTATGGTTGGTGTGTGAAGTCTGAGGTGAGAGTTGGTGTAAGAGTGTTATGTTTGGTGTGTGAAGTCTGAGGTGAGAGGTGGTGTAGGAGTCAGTGTTATGGTTGGTGTGTGAAGTCTGAGGTAAGAGGTGGTGTAAGAGTCAGTGTTATGTTTGGTGTTTTCCTGGACATTGCTGGGAAGTCTGAGGTGAGAGCTGGTGTAAGTGTTATGGTTGGTGTGTGAAGTCTGAGGTGAGAGGTGGTGTAAAAGTGTTATGTTTGGTGTTTTCCTGGGCATTGCTGGGAAGTCTGAGGTGAGAGGTGGTGAGCAAGATGACAGAAGTGCAAGATAGAATTATCTGTATTTACTTTAATACCGCAACACAAGTAACCTTGAATCTTTTGGAGGGTTTTTTTTTATGTGTAAAACTTAAATCATTTTGTTTTGTTTGTGTTTTTGACTGAGAGCTGTAGACATTTTTTTTTCAATTTTCCATGTCAGATGGACCTTTTATTGTTTTAACTCTGCTAGATGACATATTTTTTTCCTTTTCTAAAATATTTATTTAGTTTTGGATGACGTAGTTTCTGTTTTCTCTGTTAGTTGGATGTGTTAGCGGTGGACACGGTCACCCGAGACTGTGGACCGGGGCCAATCGACCTGGAGAACATCGAGTCCGGAAGAATCAGCTTGGTCCCTACCCAGGAGGTACTGTGCTGTCAGCATGTAGTGTCAGGCTTTAGACTCCTCTGTCTTGTACATGTTCTCTGTGAAGCCATCTCATGTTGAACTAACTGCCAAGAAGGAAGGTTACAGGATGGTTAAGACGTTCGCGTGCCAACAAGTAAATCGTGAGGTTCTGGGTTTGATTCGCAGCCTCGCCCTTTCTTCCCAGTTTGAAGAAAACTTTGGAACTGAATGTTAAATTTCTTCAGTTGAGGCTATAAACTGAAGCCCCATGTGCGAACGCACACAGAACATCTTGCGCATGCGTTAGTAACACGTTCTGCCTTTTGGAAGAGTAGGCCATTGTGTGCTGGTAGGAACAGATGACAAAAATAAAAAAACCAGAACCAGAACCAGCATGCACACAGGTGCCGTGTTTAGACACCATTCCCGTGGTCGGAATGCGGCTATCTAAACGGTTGGGGAAAAAATGGTTGCACATGCAAAAATCTCACCATCATTGAACCTCAGAGCTTTAGCTGAGAAACAAAAAAATCCCCTAACAAAAACAAACCAGCAAACTAACACCACCCAGAAAAACCAAAAAACCAAAATCCCCATCCCAAACAAGACAAAAAAGCAAACCCATCCCCACCCTTCCCAAAAGTCAACCCGTGAGCCTGTAATTCCTGTCTCAAAGGGAGCATCATTGGCTTCCATTTACATGTTGTTGCCAGTGCAAGGCTGCAGTTCTTCCATTCTGTTCTTTTGATTGGATCATCTCTCCTGTCTCTCAGCTTCACTGTGTTCGCACCAACTGTGCAGTCTTTTTGTTCTTCCACTGAACAGCTGTTACATCTCTCTCTCTCCACATGCAGACTGGAGACAGTAGAACAGGAACATTGTTTTCATAGTAGTAGTAGTAGTTCTTCATTTAACGTCCTTCCACTAATAGTGATATCAGACTGGAAAGTTGTGTGTGGTGTGTCTAGCGAGGGGCACAAGTTACTTCAAACAGATTCCCTTAATTTATTAAGATTTTCAAAAGAGTAGGCCATTGTGTGCCGGTGGGAACAGATGACAAAATTTACAAAACCGCATACACACGGGGACTGGTTGTAAAAAAAAAAAAGCACATGAGTGCTTATTCCATTATCCTCGATATTTAAAAAAAAGAAGTCATCTGAGCACTTTGATTTGTTGCTTTACAAGATTCAGCGCTAAATAAATTCCATACATTATTATTATTATTATTAAATACACAATTTACACTTGCTGGCCTCGGCTGAGCTGGGATGGGATCACATGGATAGCAGCTGAGAGAAGCTGAAAGCAGGGGAAACTGACAGCTGTGGGATGTGATGTGTGACCTTACAGGTGAAGGTCAGGGAATGTGTGTCATTTGGATGTATGACCTGACAGGTGAGGGTCAAGGAAGATGCGTAATGTGGATGTGTGCTTGTTATGTGACCTGACAGGTGAAGATCAAAACTGTGGTGCATCACCTTTGGGACCAGCGTTATTACAATGGCAACCTGGTGGCGATACATCAGGATGGAGGCTTTGTGGCCTTCTCTGTCAAAAGTCAGTCTCTGTGTGTGTCGGGGGTGTGTGTGTGTGTTTGTGAGTGGGTGTATATGTGTGTGTGTGAGTGTGTGTGTGTGTGCATGCCTGCATGCATGTGTGCGTACGTGCGTGTGTGTGTGTGTGTGTGTGTGTGTGTGTTGTATACTACTTTTTCATAACAGATTTTTCTACATGAAATTTGTACAAGTGTGTGTGTGTGTGTGAGAGTGGGTGTATCTGGGTGTGTGTGTGCGTGCGTGTGTGTGTGTGTGTGAGTTGTATACTGCTTTCGGTCGCAACAGATTTTTCTACATGAAATTCATGCACACGTGTGTGAGTGTGTGTGCGTGTGCTTGCATGCATGCGTGTGTGTATGTGTCCGTGTTATATACTACTTTCAGTCACAGCAGATTTTTCTGTGTGAAATTTAGGATGCCCTCCCTTGGCAGAATGTGTCACCACAAGAGCAGCGTCACTGATTAAATTTTTTTTTTTAATTTGCATGTGTGGCTTTTTTTTCTACAGATTTTTGCCAGGGACAACTCTTGTTGCTGTGGCTTCTTTTACATGCACTTTTAGTACATGTTGCACACAAGACCTTGGTTTATCATTTCATCCAAGCAACTAGCACCCAGATCACCATGGTGTGGATGGTGGAAAGGGCTCATGTCATAGGGCAATGTAGTGCTGACAGTTCTTCATAGACAAGACTGGACAGATCATCACGGGGTGTTTGATGATAACCCTACTGAAAACACTGATTCAGCAGTGACTTCATGGTGGATGTCTTTCTTTCTTTTTTCTTTTGTTTCTTTTTATTTGGCTACAGCTTCAAGGTTTTCCAAGTGAGATTTTTGCATATGCTTCTGTTTTTGCCCATCGTTAAGGTAGCCACATTCCAACTTCAGGGATGAATGTCTTTATGGCTACAGAGGCTACTATTTAAACAGGGTTAGATATAGTATGTATGTATGTATATGTGTGTGTGTGTACTCATGGGTTTGAGTGTGTGTACATGTGTGTATGAATAAAAGGGTGTGTGTGTGCGAGTGTGCGTGAGTGTGTGTGTGTGTACTCACGTGTTTGAGTGTGTGTACATGTGTGTGTGAATAAGCGTGTATGTGTGTGTGTGTGTGTGTGTGTAGCAGTGCACTTGCAGAAGTATGATTTTTGGTGAAGGTTTCTCCTCTCTTCTCAGTGTCGCTTATTGGGTGGGATGTGTAGTGCCTGGTCTTCTCCTGTGCTTGTAACTCTGCAAGCTGTCTGCCCACTGGCCTTTGTCAACACATTCCAACTTCTGAGCAGCTTTTTTTGTTTTTTTTGGTGCAGCACACATGCTGGGAATGTTCATGTATCTATAACTCGCCCAGACGCCAACATAAATCACGGGATCTTCAACATGCTTATTTGATCTTCTGCGTGTCTATATAGTAGGGTTGAATTAGTTAAGGCAATGGCAGGTCTGTTCTTTAAGTTGACCTTGGAGATTTAAAATCTCCCCACTCTTAATAGATGCGGCTGCCATGATTTAAACCTATGCCTTCATGGACCTACTGGGTTGAAGTCAAACGGTCTTAACCACAGCTGTAGCATCTGTCTTGGTGAGGGTTTAGGGCTGGGTAATTCAGCATAAGCTAACACATGATTTGTCATTGATATTATTTTCATCATTATTGGTATTAATCATTACTATTTATTATTTTGATTTGATGATGATTATTTATTATTGTGATGATGATGATGATGCAACATCACTCCCACTGGCTGTATCATCATACAACAATAATCTGTGTTGTTGTTGTTGTTGTTGTAACAGAAAACATGGTGCGTGTGATGCACACGACGACGGCAGACAGGAAGCTGATCAAAGGATTCGGAGGGAATGTGGTGGATGTGGCTTTTGCACACAGCCCTGAAGTGATGATGGCTGCCGTGGACGATGTGGGCACTCTGCAAGTGTACGCCTGTAAACTGGGGCCGCAGGGAGATATCATGTATCCTTAACAATAACAAAAATAATTTTAATTCAGTTTTTGCATGTATCCTTGACGCTGTGTGTGTGTCACACACACACACACTGGGTCTGTAGCTCAGGAGTCATTTACGCTGCTGGCACTGCTCATTTTTAGAGATCGCTTGATCCCAGGCTCTGTTAGCTTCTCTCTTTTTTTTTTTCTGTTCTTTTCGCTTTCTTTTTCGTTTTGCTTTTTGAAAGAGGGAACACAAATAAAAAATCCAGTAGATACCTGTGTGTTTGGCATCTCCATAGTCTTCCGAGACTGAAGGCTGCCAAACAGGTACCTCAGTCTGCCAATCTTCCTGTCAACCATTCCTGATCTTTCTTTTTTTTTCTTCTGTTTGTCTGTCTGTCATAGTTTTTCTTTCTCTTACAGGGAAACTATTTGTCATAGTTTTTCTTTCTCTTACAGGAAAACTAATGGTTCAAATGGGGTCTCTTTCTGGTACTTCATACTCAGAGGAATGATGGTGCTATCAGTATAAGATGCATTTTCTCTTTGTTTTCGGCAGACAGATTTTTTTGGTTTTTAAAATTTTTTTGCAAACACAGATGCTATGGTTTTATGTAGAAAAAGAAAAAGAACTGTGAAAAATTAAGGGCAGTTTAACAACAGTATTTTTATAGTCTTTATTGGTCCAAGACAAAGCTCCTTAACCTGATGGAAGTCACACCCCTGTGTTGCACGTGCAGCTGTCGAAGAACAAAGTGTGTGCCTACAACCGTGTGGTATGGTGTCCATACTGGCCGGATGAAACTGAAGATAATGAGGGCAACCTGAACCTGCAGGACTCCTCCAAGGTCCTTGCCTGCATCTTTGAGGGGCAGGTCAGTGATGATATAGTCAGGTCAGTGATGTAGGTCAGTCAGGTCAGTGATATAGTCAGGTCAGTGATATAGTCAGGTCAGGGATATAGTCAGGTCAGTGATGTAGGTCAGGTCAGTGATGTAGGTCAGGTCAGTGATATAGTCAGGTCTGTGGTTTCGGGAAGTCAGGTCAATGATCAAGATGACATAGCAGAGGGTTAGAAAAATCTTCACACAGCGCGCATATCCAACATAACTCAGTCAAGGGTCCAGGGCCCAGTGCAAAAATAAGCCCCTTCCTTTTACCAAGTCCCAAGTGCGGTCATTTTCTGCTATACTTAGCACCAACTGGGCTGGGATGGATAGCGCGCTGAGAGTAGCTGAAATGTGTGGAAAGCTGACAGCTGTGTTCACTGACTTTGAGAAGCAAAGTAGACATGGGTATTTTATGTGGTCCTGTGGGTTTCTTGGAGAAGCCTGTCGTGTAGAGGTGTGGTTTTCTACACAGTCATCAGCTGCCAGTCTGACATCCCTAGCCCTTCCAGTATCAGTATCCCAGCATCACAGAGGACCTCGAGTGAAACTGGAAAATTGTTTAGTTATGACGCGTATTAGATCTGTTGGGTTTTTTTAAAAGTGAAGGGAAAAAAGGACAATCTGAAACATAGAATGGACATTGATGCTTCTGTCGGTTTTACTCCTGGTTTAAGCCAGCCGATAAGTCTGAGGTGAGAGGTGGTGTAAGAGTGTTATGGTTGGTGTATGAAGTCTGAGGTGAGAGGTGGTGTAAGAGTCAGTGTTATGTTTGGTGTTTTCCTGGACATTGCTGGAAAGTCTGGGGTGAGAGGTGGTGTAAGAGTGTTATGGTTGGTGTGTGAAGTCTGAGGTGAGAGGTGGTGTAAGAGTGTTATGTTTGGTGTTTTCCTGGACATTGCTGGGAAGTCTGAGGTGAGAGGTGGTGAGCAAGATGACAGAAGTGCAAGATAGAATTATCTGTATTTACTTTAATACCGCAACACAAGTAACCTTGAATCTTTTGGAGGTTTTTTTTTTTATGTGTAAAACTTTAATCATTTTGTTTTGTTTGTGTTTTTGACTGAGAGCTGTATACATTTTTTTTTTCTCCAATTTTCCTTGTCATATGGACCTTTTATTGTTTTAACTCTGCTAGATGACATATTTTTTTCCTTTTCTAAAATATTTATTTAGTTTTGGATGACGTAGTTTCTGTTTTCTCTGTTAGTTGGATGTGTTAGCAGTGGACATGGTCACCCGAGACTGTGGACCGGGGCCAATCGACCTGGAGAACATCGAGTCCGGAAGAATCAGCTTGGTCCCTACCCAGGAGGTACTGTGCTGTCAGCATGTAGTGTCAGGCCTTAGACTCCTCTTTCTCATACATGTTCTCTGTGAAGCCGTCTCATGTTGGAACTAACCGCCAAGAAGGAAGGTTGCAGGATGGTTAAGACATTTGTATGCCAACAAGTAAATCGTGAGGTTCTGGGTTTGATTCGCAGCCTCACCCTTTCTTCCCAGTTTGATGAAAAAAATTGGAACTGAATGTCAAATTCCTTCAGTTGAGGCTATAAACTGAAGCCCCATGTGCGAACGCACACAGAACATCTTGCGCACGCGTTAGTAACACGTTCTGCCTTTTGGAAGAGTAGGCCATTGTGTGCTGGTAGGAACAGACGACAAAAATAAAAAAACAGAACCAGCATGCACACAGGTGTCGTGTTTAGACACCATTCCTGTGGTCGGAATGCGGCTATCTAAATGGTTGGGGAAAAAATGGTTGCACATGCAAAAATCTCACCATCATTGAACCTCAGAGCTTTAGCTGAGAAACAAAAAAATCCCCTAACAAAAACAAACCAGCAAACTAACACCACCCAGAAAAACCAAAAAACCAAAATCCCCATCCCAAACAAGACAAAAAAGCAAACCCATCCCCCACCCTTCCCAAAAGTCAACCCGTGAGCCTGTAATTCCTGTCTCAAAGGGAGCATCATTGGCTTCCATTTACATGTTGTTGCCAGTGCAAGGCTGCAGTTCTTCCATTCTGTTCTTTTGATTGGATCATCTCTCCCTGTCTCTCAGCTTCACTGTGTTCGCACCAACTGTGCAGTCTTTTTGTTCTTCCACTGAACAGCTGTTACATCTCTCTCTCTCCACATGCAGACTGGAGACAGTAGAACAGGAACATGTTTTCAGTAGTAGTAGTAGTAGTTCTTCAGTTTAACGTCCTTCCACTAAATAGTGATATCAGACTGGAAAGTGTGTGTGTGTGTGTGTTAGTAGGGAGAGGGGTTTGCACATACTTAAAAATCAATCGCAATAAACAAATATGAAAAAAAGCATAAACAAGAATTCTGAACAGAAAAAAAAAATGAACAGTTAAAATATTAACGTTGCAATTCATATAACTAGAAGCTATCCTCATATTAAAGGAGTCTAAAAATAGGAGTATGACTTAATGACAAAACAATTTGTTTCATTAATGGAATGTCTTGTAGAATTTGCTGTAAGCTACGGACTGGGAAGGCAGGTAAAACGTTTTTCAGATCTCTGCATCCTAAAAAAAATATCATTGGTAAGATTTTCACCACAGATACATGTTGCTTTTTTTGAAAATTTAGTTTTAAAAGCATTGAGCTTAAACCTGTAGATAATAGATACAACATTTCTATATTCATGTAAATTACGACATTTGATCTTATCAAAAGATAATACATGGTTACATCATCACTCCAGGAATAACTGGTACCTTGTAGCTTCTTTTAAAAGTGTTTCCAACATGCATTTTGTAACATGTTATAGCCCTCGTGGATGGATAGAGGAACACTTATGCTGCAAGACCCATCCCTATGTTCAGCTCCACCTTTTGCTATTCTGTCAACTTTTTCATTAAAGTAGATACCACAGTGCGAGGGTATCCAGCAAAAGGTAACACCAGTGCCTCGTATCATCAGAAAATGAATTAGATGACTAATTTCAATTATGAGATCTTGTCTCACTTTTGAACTGAAATTTCTCAGAGCAACTAAGACTGACCTAGAATCAACACAGAAAAGCGTTTGAAATATGTCTTTAGGAAAATCTAGAAGATAATATAAAGCCATCAAAATAGCAGATAATTCAGCTGTAAATATAGATCGATTTTTCCCAATAGAAAATGATCTCTCTACTTTCAAAGATGGAATGACAAAAGCTGCACCCGCCTCATTGTTGTTCAAAAGGGAATCATCTGTGTATATTTTTAAATTATTTGGATATGTAGTTTGTATATATTCTTTTACTGATGAGCTAAGGATATTTTCATTACCTTTTTTAGTTAAAGAGGAATAATTTTCGTCAAAATTAGCTCTCTTAAGTTCCCATGGGGGACAAGGTGAGGAGTGAATCTTTGATTTAGCTATTTTTGTGGGAAATATTTCTGCTTTATCAAATAATTGAGAAGTATAGGTTCTAGCTGTGGTGACTGAGCGAATAGAATGTGCTCTTTTAGGAAAGTTGACATCGGATCTTATACTAATTTCGTTGTCCACATTGGTTTCTTGTGTTGAACAACGTAAGAGATATTTAGCCACAGCCAGTTGTCGATATTTGTCTAATGGCAAAATTTCCTATTTCCTTGTAGGTTTTCAGTGTCACTGCAACCAGAACTTTTCAACTTGCAACATTCCTTGTATGTCTCTGCATTTACTACCAGTTTCAGGACACAGTTACTTCAACAGGCTTTCCCTTGGATTTTATTGCTTTGTTTTGTGAAGGTTGTATATTTAAGAAGGAGGGTGGCAGGATGCTTAAGACGTTCACCTGCCAATAAGTAAGCCGTGAGATTCTGGGTTTGATTCCCAGCCTTGCCCTTTCTTCCCAGTTTGACCAACAACAAAAATCGAACTGAATTTCAAATTCCTTTGGATGAGACTATAAACTGAGGCCCTGCATGGGAACACACAGAGAATATCTTGTGCACATGTTATTTATTTATTTATTCTTTTATATTAAGGATAATGGAATAAGCACTCATGTGCTTTTTTACATCCAGTCCCCGTGTGTATGTGGTTTTGTAAATTTTGTCATGTTTCCACCAGCACACGATGGTCTACTCTTCCGAAAAGCGGAACAGGATTTAACGTGTGCGCACGATGTTCTGCATGCGTTCGAACACTGGGCCTCGGTTTATAGTCTCATCTGAAGGACCTGTTCTGCTTTTCGGAGAAGTAGGCCATTGTGTGCTAGTAGGAACGGATGACAGGAAAAAACCCAGCATTCACACAGATGTGTTTAGATGCATCCCCGAAGTTGGAATGCAGCTATGTAAATGGGGGTGGGGGGGGGGGCGAGGGATGGTCACATATGCATAAATCTCACCATTGGTGAACCCTGAAGCTCTATGAAAAGATATATAAATAATAAAATTTTATACATTTCTTGTATACTACTAAGAGAAATATATTCATTTATATATGACTATGAATGTGTGTGTGTGCGTGTGTGTGTGTGTGTATGTGCATGTGCATGGGCACAGCCAATCGTGGAGGCAGTGTTCTCCCCTGATGGATCAGCACTGGCTTCAGCGTCGATGGACGGGGAAGTTAAATTTTTCCAGATAAACTGGAACCTCTGCGGAGACAAACCGGAGTGAGTGGTTCCTCTGAGTGTGATAATGGTCGTAATCACTGCTGTCTGTTCATATGGGGGGGTATTGCTGTTGTACGTCAGGTATGGGGTTAATACAGTGCTTAGAGGGATTAATACAGTGCTTAGTACAAAAGTGTTGTTATTGTGGTCAGGTATGTTATACTAATGAAAATAATGGTGATGATGTTAATAGTAGTGATAATATCAGTGGTGTTTATAATAAAAAGAGATGAGTACTTGTGCTTCTTTATCAGTAATAATGATAATATGAAGGATATTTATAATAAAAAGAGGCGAATACTTGTGCTTCTTTTTCAGAAATAATGATAATATAAAGGATATTTATAATAAAAAGAGATGAATACTTGTGCTTCTTTTTCAGTAATAATGATAATATAAAGGATATTTATAATAAAAAGATATGAATACGTGTGCTTCTTTTTTAAGCTTGATGATAGTCAGTGTTGTCGTGGTGGTAGTGCTGTTATTATTGATATGGTACAGATGATTATGATATTGTTGTTATTACAGTTTCATCTACCATAGTGTTAACTGCTGTTACCTTTGTGGTCAGGTATGAATGGACGTCTCACCATGGTCAATACTGTCACAGTGTTGTGGTTCAGTAACGTCATTGCTACATTGTTTGTTATCACACAGTGTTGTTATTATTATCATCATTGTGGTCAGGTGTCTGCATGAGTGGAAACCACATGATGGTCAACCCTTGTCGTTCTTTGCCTTCCTGGACGATCTGAAAAACATGAGTCCTGAGTGAGTTGCCTCTGTGTGTGTGTGTGCGTGTGTGTGTGTGTGTGTGTGCGTGTGTGTGTGTGTGTGTGTGTGTGTGCGGTGTGTGTGTGTGTGTGTGCATGTGTGTGTGCGTGTGTGTGTGCGCGTGTGTGCACGCGCCTTCCTCTGTCACTTGTTATCTTGATGTGTCAGTGTTATGTATCAGAGTTATGTGTAAGTGTGCTGAGGTGGTGTGTTCAGTATGAAATGTCACAAGTGATCGTGTTCAGTGTAGGACACAGTGACAGGTGATGTGTTCAGTGTAGGACACAGTGACAGGTGATGTGTTCAGTGTAGGACACAGTGACAGGTGATGTGTTCAGTGTAGGACACAGTGACAGGTGATGTGTTCAGTGTAGGACACAGTGACAGGTGATGTGTTCAGTGTAGGACACAGTGACAGGTGATGTGTTATAATAATAATAATAATAATAATGTATGGAATTTATATAGCGCTGAATCTTGTAAAGCAACAAATCAAAGCGCTCAGATTTCATTTCATACCACTTTAAGTCACGGCAGATTTCTCCGTGAAATTCGGGCTGCTCTCCCCGGGGAGAGCGCGTCGCCACAAGCGCTGCGCCCCCCTTTTTTTTTTTTTTTTTTTTTTTTTTTTTTTCATGTCTGCAACTGTATTTGTTTCCCTATCAGAGTGGCTTTTTTCTAAGAATTTTGCCAGGGACAACTCTCTTGTTGCCGTGGTTTTTTTTACGTGCGCTAAATAATTACGTGTAACACACGGGACCTCGGTTTATCGTCTCATCCGAAAGACTAGCGCCCAGACCACCACTCATGGTCTAATGGATGGGGGAAAAGTTTCCGGTCCAAACGGGGTACGAACCGCCGCACACTTCAGACCCGGACTTTTCGCTTTCTAGACAGGCGCGTTACCTCTAGACCACCGATCCACCATGTGATGTGTTCAGTGACATGTGATGTGTTCAGTGTAGGACACAGTGATATATGATGTGTTCAGTGTAGGACACAGTGACAGGTAATGTGTTCAGTGTAGGACACAGTGACATATGATGTGTTCAGTGTAGGACACAGTGACGTATGATGGTGTTCAGTGTAGGACACTTCTTCTTATTCCTTATAGCTCCTAGGGAGGCACCGTGGTCGAGTGGTTTAGGCAGTCAACTCGTGATCCAGAGGTCGCGGGTTCGATCCCCGCTCGGCTCGGTGTTGTGTCCTTGGGAAAGACACTTTACTCCTATTTTCCCCACTCCACCCAGGTGTACAAGTGGGTACCAGTTCTGCTGGGGAAGTATCTGGCGACAGACTAGTGTCCTGTCACAGGGGTGGTGAAAAACCATCAGTTCGCGTAACGCTACAGAAACCGGGATAAGCTCCGGCTCTATGGGCCTTCTGGCTCGAAAGAACATACTTATAGCTCCTAGCGGAGCATAGGGCCTCAACAGCGTCCCTCCACCTTCTCCTGTCTCTGGCAAGGGTCTTAGCCTCTTCCCATGTCAGGCTGGAGTCTCTCAGCTCACTATGCAGGCTTCTCCTCCAGGTCTGTTTGGGGCGCCCTCTCTTCCTTTTCCCCTGCGGGTTCCACTCGAGCGCTTGTCTGGTGATGTTGCCAGGCTCCTTCCGTAGGGTGTGGCCGACCCAACGCCACTTTCGCCGCCTTACTTGGACTTCCATAGGCTGTTGGTTCGCCCTCATCCACAGGTCGGTTCTTGGCACTCTGTCGAACCATCTGAGATGAAGGATCTGCCGGAGACATCCGTTGATGAAGGTCTGGATCTTGGAGGAGCTGGTGTTGATGACCCGCCAAGTTTCTGACCCGTAGAGAAGCACAGACTTCACGTTGGAGTTGAAGATCCTGAGCTTGGTGGTTGTGGAGATCGCATTTGTTCTCCATACGGGTTTCAAGATGGCAAATGCTTGGCGTGCTTTCTTTATTCTTGCCTTGATGTCTTCGTCTGTGCCTCCTGTCTGGCTTATCTTACTGCCCAGGTACACAAATTCACTGACATCCTCTACTGCTTTCCCAGAGATGGTGACAGGAGCCTCTTGTTGGTTGTTGGTACGCAGTAGCTTGGTCTTCTCTTGACTGATCCTGAGGCCAACACGTCTAGCTGTGGTATCTAGGGCAGTGACTTTGCTTTGGATGTGCTGCAGGCGGTGGGATAGCAGAGCCAGGTCATCGGCAAAATCGAGATCTTCCAGCTTTGTCATGAGGGTCCATTGGATACCTTTCCCGGAACTTGCGTAGGCCGTCCTTGTCACCCAGTCCAGCACCACAAGGAAGAGGAGTGGAGACAACAAGCAGCCCTGTCTGACGCCGGAAGAGATCCCGAAGCTGTCGGAGAGTCTTCCACCGTGGATGACCTGGCAGGAGAATCCTTCGTAAAGTTGTCTAATGATGTTGACAAACTCTGGTGGCACACCATAGTGGAGAAGGATGTTCCAGATTGCTTGTCTGTCCATGCTGTCAAAAGCCTTCTCAAAATCGATGAAGCAGGCGTAGAGAGGTGACTGCCATTCTATGGACTGTTCCACGATGATTCTGAGGGTCGCAATCTGGTCGGTACAGGAACGTTCTTTTCTGAAGCCTGCCTGTTCATCTCGAAGGGTCTTGTCGAGAACATCTTTCATTCGGTCCAGGATGACTCTTGTGAGGACTTTGCTGGGGATGGACAACAGGGTGATACCTCGCCACTTTCCACACTGGGAGAGGTCGCCGTGCTTGGGGAGCTTCACAAGCAGGCCCTTCTTCCATTCTGCTGGCACCTCCCCAGTTGTCCAGATCAGGTTGAGCAAGTGGTGTAACTCGTCAACGATGTTGCCACCCCTTCCTTCAAGGCTTCTGCCGGAATGTTGTCAATGCCAGCAGCCTTGCCGTTCTTCAAGCTGCTGATGGCCTTTCGGATCTCTGTTTTGGTGATCTCTCCAATGTTGAAGTGTAGGACACAGTGACAGGTAATGTGTTCAGTGTAGGACACAGTGACAGGTAATGTGTTCAGTGTAGGACACAGTGACATATGATGTGTTCAATGTAGGACACAGTGACATATGATGTGTTCAGTGTAGGACACAGTGACATATGATGGTGTTCAGTGTAGGACACAGTGACATATGATGTGTTCAGTGTAGGACACAGTGACATATGATGTGTTCAGTGTAGGACACAGTGACATATGATGGTGTTCAGTGTAGGACACAGTGACACATGATGTGTTAAGTGTAGGACACAGTGACAGGTGATGTGTTCAGTGTAGGACACAGTGACAGGTGATGTGTTCAGTGTAGGACACAGTGACATATGATGTGTTCAGTGTAGGACAGTGACGTATGATGGTGTTCAGTGTAGGACACAGTGACAGGTAATGTGTTCAGTGTAGGACACAGTGACATATGATGTGTTCAGTGTAGGACACAGTGACAGGTGATGTGTTTAGTGTAGGACACAGTGACATATGATGGTGTTCAGTGTCGGACACAGTGACAGGTAATGTGTTCAGTGTAGGACACAGTGACATATGATGTGTTCAGTGTAGGACACAGTAACAGGTGGTGTGTGCATTGTTACCTCATTTCTCTGCAAGGTATGTATGCTAAGAAAATGTGACTTCTCCTTCTTTAACAGTGGCAGTGGCTGTATAGTTCAGCAAATAAAAAGATTTAAAGAGTCAGATTTTAATGATAAAAGAATTGGCTGATTGAACAGAATTAAACAATGAACAAAACAGGTTCTTAATGGGTGTGAATTCAGAGCTCAAGTGTTGGATATCCAATTTGAGAGACTGTTCTGAGAAGCCACATGGATAGGAAGAAACACAGACTTCAAATGAAATTGACAGTAGAAATTCCTCGGGGTCAGCCTTGTCAATAGAGAAGGTTTCAAGTCTTTGAAAGAGAATTTCTCTTTGTGTTGGGATAATGAAAGTCTTTGTATTCGTAAATCTCAAGTGTCATCAAATATAAAACAAGCCCATTTGATAATGTGATGTGATGAATAGAGCTTTGTAGTTCTTTCCTATACAAAGCCAGCATGGGAGACTGCTGACTAGTTTCGATAGGAGGCATGCAACACGCCATTTTTGCCAATAATGTGGTAGAGTTGGGGAGGCGTGCAACACGCCATTTTTGTTGATAATTTGGTAGAGTTGGGGAGGCATACTACACGCCATTTTTGCCGATAATTTGATAAAGTTGGGGAGGCATGCAACACGCCACTTTTGCCGATAATTTGGTAGAGTTGGGGAGGCATGCAACACGCCATTTTTTCCGATAATTTGGTTAAGTGATTTTCCGCCCCCACCCTTCCTTTTGGTGACATGGACTGGGAGAATTTTTGTTTCAAGTTTGAGTCTGGAAAATATTTCAAAGAGTCTGGAAAAGGTGTGGAAAAATGGTTGTAATTTTGTGAAGTAGAACTTTAATGTAATAAATATCAACATTAACACAACCAAAAAACCCCCACCTTGTTATGTAATAATTATCAGCAGTAATACGACAAAAAACCTCGCTATGAATAATCATGAGCAGTAACAACAACAAATCCTGGTTATGTTGATAATTATCAGCAGTACCGGACAGAAAGCTGACCAGAGAGTGGGTGTGTTGCAGTGCTCAGTTCTGGAAGTTTGCCGTGACTGGTTGCAACAAGAACCAGGAGCTGAAGGTGTGGAGCTGTGAGACTTGGAACTGTCTACAGGTCATCAGGTAACTGTGTCTGTCACTGTCTGTGTTGTCTGTTGCTGTCTGTTCTGCCTGTGCTGTCTGTTCTGCCTGTGTTGTCTGTGCTGTCTGTTCTGCCTGTGCTGTCTGGTCTGTCTGTGCTGTCTGTTTTGTCTGGTCTGCCTGTGCTGTCTGTTCTGCCTGTGTTGTCTGTGCTGTCTGTTCTGCCTGTGCTGTCTGTTCTGCCTGTGCTGTCTGTTTTGTCTGGTCTGCCTGTGCTGTCTGTTCTGCCTGTGCTGTCTGCTGTCTGTTCTTCCTGTGCTGTCTGTTCTGCCGGTACTGTCTGTGTTGTCTGTTCTGCCTGTGTTGTCTGTTCTGCCTGTGCTGTTTGTGCTGCCTGTTGCTGTCTGTGTTGTCTGTTCTGTCTGTGTTGTCTGTTTTCTCTGTTCTGCCTGTGTTGTCTGATCTGTCTGTGCTGTCTGTTTTCTCTGTTCTGCCTGTGCTGTCTGTTCTGCCTGTCCTGTGCTGTCTGTTTTGTCTGTTCTGTCTGTGTTGTCTCTGCTGCCTGTGCTGTCTGTTCTGCCTGTCCTGTGCTGTCTGTTCTGTCTGTGTTGTCTGTTCTGCCTGTCCTGTGCTGTCTGTTCTGCTTGTGCTGTCTGTTCTGCCTGTGCTGTCTGTTCTGCCTGTGCTGTCTGTTCTGTCTGTTCTGCCTGTGCTGTTCTGTCTGTAGTGTCTTTACTTGCTGTCTGTTCTGTCTGTACTGTCTGCGCTGTTTGTTCTGTCTGTGCTGTCTGTCCTGCCTGTACTGTCCTGCCTGTACTGTCCTGTCTGTGCTGTGTGTACTGTGCTGTCTGTTCTCTGTCTGTTGCTGTCTGTATCGTCTGTGGAACTGGCTGCAGACCATAAAGTATCCACATGTTTACGGTAGTCTGTCAACACTGGTGTGTTGTGTCATGATGTGTTGTCTGTGTGTTGTGTTGCAATGTGTTGTGATGTGTGTTGCAGTGTGTTGTATGTCTGTTGGGATGTATGTGTGTTGTGATGGGTTGCCTGTGTGTTGTAATGTGTTGTCTGTGAGTTGCGATGTGTTACATGTGTTTTGTGATGTGTGTTATGATGTGTTGTATACATGTTGTCTGTGTGCTGTGAGTCCTGGAACTGGCTGCTATCAGGTCCACAGACAAGTGTACTAAGTGTGTTGTCAGCACAGTGTGATGGGTTGTTTATCTGTTGTGTGTTTGTGGTGCGTTTATTAGCTGTGCTGTACTGAACCAGTGTAGTGTTTATCAGCAGTACTGTTACAAACCAGTGTGGCGTGTTCACTTCTGTACAGTGCCACACCTGTCACTGTGTTCATGTATCTTGTATCTGAGCAGACTGTGTGTGTGTGTGTGAGTGAGGGTGAGGTCATACGTGTAGATGTTTATTGCACTGTTTGCCTGTGGATCAGGTTTCTGGCGCCTCCTGTGGGCCCAGAACTGGAGCCCATCGTCATGAAGGCAGGCATCGACCTCAGTGCCCGCTACATCATCCTTTCCGACAAAACCAACATGGTGAGTATGATGATTATCATGTGTGGTTACATCGTGCCTTGTCTGGTGGCTGTGGTCTGTCCTGTATGTCATGGTGATCCATGCAGCATGGGATGTTACAACACAAGTTCACGTCACGGCAGAAGTGATGCTGTTCATGACTGGTCCTTGTAGTTGTGCTGCTTCCTTCTTGACTGGTCCTCGTGTGTGTGTATGTGTATGAATGCTCATGTGTGCATGCGTGGCCCACTTTCTCGGTAATTTTATGTGGTGGAGTGAAAGCTGTGAGCACAGGGCATTGGTTTTGCTAATGGAAGATGTTGTGCTTGGAAAAAAACAAACCTATGGTCATGATCGGAATGTTGTGTGTGTGGAGCGGCACTGCTGTAGTGATGGGTGGCTGACGTTGGCAGGTGCTGTACGTGCTGCAAGTGTACCAGGACGCCCTGACAGGCCGCGCACACGTCAGCTCCATAGCCAGCTTCCCTCTGACACAGCCCTGTCTCAGCTTCGCCATCATCGACGCCTCCACCAAGAGGTTTAGGACCTCCCTCAACGATTCACACCTGGATGATATCACCACAGGTGAGGGATTTCTACACCTGCCCTCTGCTGGGTACTCTCTGTGTCACTGTTTGTTTGTTTAACCCTTTTGTTTCTGAGGGTTGTGATGTTGTTCATTTGAGATGTTTTACCTGTAACCCTTATACCCTCAGGTTATTTCATGCCAATCACACTGAAATCCCATTTTAACCTCTTAACTTCCTAGGGTTGTGATGTTGTACATTTGAGATGCTTTACTTGTATCCCGTATACCCTCAGGTTATTTCATGCTAATCACACTGAAGTCCCATTTTAACCTCTTAACTGTTGAGTGCAAGTGCACCCTATATGCCGGAGAATAAAATTCTTATGTACCACTTGCTATGTTCATGTCCCTCTTACTCGGAAATTACTAAATGAATAATCCTGATAGTCTTCCCGATGACAGTATATGTATTGTAGATTGCTTTGAGGCAAGCTCAGAATAGCATGATATTTCACTATGAAAATATATTTCAAATGTTAAAAATCGACAAAAAATACACTTTCTTCATCACCACTGTAATTCTGAGTACCCCCTACCTCAATAACGCCACACATAAGTCAGGGCAAAATCTTGTCTTTTTAAAAAAAAATTTTAAATGCACTATTTCCTGAATCATACATGATTTATTTCATAACTGTCAGGATTATCAAAAGTTTTATTTGCCACTTTTCAGCTGTGTAAAGTTATTGATACCTTCAACAAGAAGTGTCGGCCATTTTGAACAAGAACTGCCCAAGCAGTCATGCATAATAATACAAAATACGAGCTAAAAAACGATCGTTTTTGCCACATTTTTTGCAGCTGGATGGTGCCAAGCAACTGGAGAGCGATCTCCACTCATTTTGGAGTTCTTTCACTTAACTGTAGTCAAGGAAGCTGGCTTGTTTACTTCGGTTCAAAACCCCGGAAATTTTCTGGGTTGTTGGCGTATAGAGTGCACATTTCTATCTATCTATCTATCTGTCCCGTAGTCTGACGACCGTGGGGGCACCCTCAAAGACTCAGCAACCAGTTCCCTCCATTCCTCTCTCTGTTCTGCCTTTCTCAGGGTTTTGTTGAGTTCTAGGCCTGTCCATTCACTGATGTTATCCTCCCAGCTCTTCTTTGGTCTGCCTCTTCTTCTTCCTCCTTGGACAGTGCCTTGCAAAAATGTCTTTGTAATTCCTTGGGATCTTGTGACATGCCCATACCACTTAAGTTTACGCTTTTTCACGATCGTTAGAAGGTTCTCATAGGGTCCAATGGTTTGCTGGATTCTGTTATGCACACTTTCGTTGCTTATGTGGTCTTTGTAGGAGATGCCAAGGAGTCTCCGAAAGCATCTCATCTCCACTGCCTGTACTCTTCTGTCCAAATCTGCAGTCAGGGTCCATGATTCACAGGCATACAGAAATATGGATATGACAAGGGAGCGCATTAGTCTGATCTTGGAGATAAGTGAGATATTCTTATCTCTCCAGATGGTGTTTAGTTTTGACAAAGCTGTTATTGTCTGTGCAGTCCTCCGAGTGCACATTTAGTCACAGAAAATTTCCGGGGTGGGGCAGTCAAGTGGTTAAAAGAAGCAGATTTTGTGATTTTCAGTAGGTGCTGATTAGAAAAAATATAAACCCTCCTGACCCCATATAATGTAGTGCTTATATGACTAAGAGAACTGCGCCAAAAAGAAATAACTTCACAAGTTGTGTACGCTCACTACAAAAAATAGAAATGTGCATTTTTCTTTTTAATCACCAGCTGCATAAAATTAAGTACAAAATTCCGAAGACATCACTGCACCCAAAACAGTAATTTGTTCTCCATATGTAGTAACTGGTATGGGAGAAGAAAAAAAATCTAAATCAGCAAGCAGAGGATCGTTGTGCAGAACTGGGTCATTGGTCATAACAGGTCGTGATTAACTTCATACTTGTCGCACTTCAAAATTTCCTCACGGGGTTTTTAACCTCCAAAAATACAGAAAGGGTTAAGGGGAGAGTGGTGGTGTGCTGAGGAAAGAAAGGGTTAAGGGGAGAGTGGTGTTGTGCTAAGGAAAGAAGGGTTAAGGGGAGAGTGGTGTTGTAAAGAAAGAAAGGGTTAAGGGGAGAGTGGTGTTGTGCTGAGGAAAGAAAGGGTTAAAGGGAGAGTGGTGTTGTGCTGAGGAAAGAAAGGGTTAAAGGGAGAGTGGTGTTGTGCTGAGGAAAGAAAGGGTTAAAGGGAGAGTGGTTTTTGCTTTGAAAAGAAAGGGCTAAGGAGAGAGTGGTGATGTGTTGAGGACAGAAAGGGTTCAAGGGAGAGTGGTGGTGTGTTGAGGACAGAAAGGGTTAAGGGAGAGTGGTGATGTGTTGAGGACAGAAAGGGTTCAAGGGAGAGTGGTGGTGTGTGTTGAGGACAGAAAGGGTTAAGGAGAGAGTGGTGATGTGTTGAGGACAGAAAGGGTTCAAGGGAGAGTGGTGGTGTGTTGAGGACAGAAAGGGTTAAGGGAGAGTGGTGATGTGTTGAGGAAAGAAAGGGTTAAGGGAGAGTGGTGATGTGTTGAGGAAGAAAGGGTTAAGGGAGAGTGGTGGTGTGTTGAGGACAGAAAGGGTTAAGGGGAGAGTGGTGATGTGTTGAGGAAAGAAAGGGTTAAGGGAGAGTGGTGGTGTGTTGAGGACAGAAAGGGTTAAGGGGAGAGTGGTGATGTGCTTTGAAAAGAAAGCTTTAAAGGGAGAGTGGTGATGTGTTGAGGAAAGAAAGGGTTAAAGGGAGAGTGGTTTTGTGCTGAGGAAAGAAAGGGTTAAGGGAGAGTGGTGGTGTGCTGAGGAAAGAAAGGGTTAAGGGAGAGTGGCGTTGTGCTGAGGAAAGAAAGGGTTAAAGGGAGAGTGGTTTTGTGCTTTGAAAAGAAAGGGCTAAGGAGAGAGTGGTTTTGTGCTGAGGAAAGAAAGGGTTAAGAAGAGAGTGGTGATGTGTCGAGGACAGAAAGGGTTAAGGGAGAGTGGCGTTGTGCTGAGGAAAGAAAGGGTTAAGAAGAGAGTGGTGATGTGTTGAGGACAGAAAGGGTTAAAGGGAGAGTGGTTTTTGCTTTGAAAAGAAAGGGCTAAGGAGAGAGTGGTGATGTGTTGACAGAAAGGGTTCAAGGGAGAGTGGTGGTGTGTTGAGGACAGAAAGGGTTAAGGAGAGAGTGGTGGTGTGTTGAGGACAGAAAGGGTTAAGGGAGAGTGGTGATGTGCTGAGGACAGAAAGGGTTAAAGGGAGAGTGGTGGTGTTTCGAGGACAGAAAGGGTTAAGGGGAGAGTGGTGGTGTGTTGAGGACAGAAAGTGTTAAGGAGAGAATGGTGATGTGTTGAGGACAGAAAGGGTTCAAGGGAGAGTGGTGGTGTTTCGAGGACAGAAAGGGTTCAAGGGAGAGTGGTGGTGTTTCGAGGACAGAAAGGGTTAAAGGGAGAGTGGTGGTGTTTCGAGGACAGAAAGGGTTAAGGGGAGAGTGGTGATGTGTTGAGGACAGAAAGGGTTAAGGGAGAGTGGTGATGTGCTGAGGACAGAAAGGGTTAAGGGGAGAGTGGTGTTGTGCTGAGGACAGAAAGGGTTAAGGAGAGAGTGGTGTTGTGTTGAGGACAGAAAGGGTTAAGGGAGAGTGGTGGTGTGCTAAGGAAAGAAAGGGTTAAGAAGAGAGTGGTGTTGTGCTGAGGACAGAAAGGGTTAAGGAGAGAGTGGTGTTGTGTTGAGGACAGAAAGGGTTAAGGGAGAGTGGTGGTGTGCTAAGGAAAGAAAGGGTTAAGAAGAGAGTGGTGTTGTGCTGAGGACAGAAAGGGTTAAGGAGAGAGTGGTGTTGTGTTGAGGACAGAAAGGGTTAAGGGGAGAGTGGTGGTGGTGTGCTGATGGCAGGTGAGGTGGACCAGGAGGAAGAGGAGGAGGAGGAGGAAGGGGGGCAGGGTGACAACACAGCCGATGACCCTGCAGGCCAGGCCATGATAGGCGTGCAGATCAAATTGTACGCCATCCACCCCAGGTCTGTACCTGTGCGTGTGTGTGTGTGTGTTTGTTTATTTATTTTATTCTTTTATTTCGAGGATAATGGAATAAGCACTCATGTGCTTTTTAAAAAAAATACAGTCTCCGTGTGTATGCCGTTTTGTAAATTTTGTCATCTGTTCCCACTGGCACAGAATGGCCTACTCTTCCGAAAAGTGGA
Organism: Rapana venosa; assembly: GCA_028751875.1. NCBI lineage: Eukaryota > Metazoa > Mollusca > Gastropoda > Neogastropoda > Muricidae > Rapana > Rapana venosa. The sequence continues at coordinate 25,342,468 of CM054149.1, forward strand.
ACAGGTTTTATCATGTGGGCAAGAAGTTACGTGTGCGTTCGCACAAGGGACCTTGAGTTTATAGTCTCATCCGGAGTACTTACGGGGAAGGTGGGGGGGGAGTGGGGAGTGGAGGTGGCACTGTTGTTAACTCCAGAGGAAAAATCCTCTTCAACGAGATTCGAACACGGGTCAGCAGATCACCAGCACAATGCACATCACTTTAACAACCAGGCTATCCCATCCCCCAATCAACTTGTGTGTGTGTTTTGCTGTAATGATATTGTAGGCTGTGTTGATATGGTAACCTGCTGTGTGGACAGAGCGCTGGAGACCTTGGTCATCCACTACCGGCCAGAGTCCACAGTGCCAATGCAGGGCTCTGCTGCCTCCCTGTCCCAAGACACCATCAGTGAGTCACTTCATGTCACTTCATGTCACAGTCACTTCATGTCACAGTCACTTCATGTCACAGTAGACTTGTTGACTTGACGGTATGTATGATTAGATAGTTGATTGGACAGGTTGTTATTGATCAGTTGAGGTGACAGTGTGTTCATCAGTTTATGTAACAGTGTTCATCAGTTGATGTGACAATGTGTTGATCACCACATTGTCACATCAACTGTCATCGACTGATCAACACGCTGTCACATCAGCTTATCAACATACTGTCACATCAACTGATCAACACATCAACTGATTAACAACACACATTATCTGATCAACACAGTAGCTTTGCATTTTTTTTCAAATTTTAACACAAATCCATGACATCTAACCCTGTCTGGAAGTCACTGCAGAGCATGGCTAGGAAACAGTGACTCACAAGCTCCACAGCCCCACCTCAAACAGTACTTGGTCAGTAGTAGCTTTCTTGGTCAGTTCCATTGAAGCCACCACACTTGACCCAGGCCAAGAGCTTTGATGTAAGCTGAGCGCTGTGGCCTACTCTGAAATGTTGTTATGTTTTAAAATGTTATGTTGAGATTCGTCTTCAGCTATGACAAGCTCCTACCATGACAATCTATGCTGTCCTTTAAAGGAGAGAAAAATTGTCTGACGTTTGAGTGTGGCTGCCTGTATGACAAGGTAAAATAGAAAACGGTCATACACGCAATCTTCTTATCCAGTGTGGCCTTATGCTCAGTGATTCCTTGGCAGGATGAATGAGACGGGGGATATATTCTGTGAGACCCCCAGGGTGTTAAGCTGAGGAATGTGAAACAACACCACACCACTTAATGCTGAAACATCATACTTAGTGCCAAGAGTTGCAAAAGGCTATCCTTTTGTTGACAAAATGTCATATTTGGTGTCGTATTACCAGATACCTGAAGTCAGAAATTTTGGAATTTATTTATTTAATTCTTTATATCAAGGATAATGGAATAAGCACTTATGTGCTTTTTTACATCCAGTCCCTGTGTGTATGCGGTTTTGTAAATTCTGTCATCTGTTCCCACCGGCACACAATGGCCTACTCTTACAAAAAGCGGAACAGGATTTAACGTGTGCGCAAGATGTTCTGCGTGCGTTTGCACACGGGGCCTCTGTTTATAGTCTCATCCGAAAGACTTTTGGGGAGAGTGGAGTCTGCACTGATGTTAACTCCAGGGGAAATTATCCCCCTTGAACAGGAATCGAACCCGGGTCGTCAGATTACGAGTGCAACGTTCTGACCACTAGGCTATCCCGTCCCCCCATGTGAACCATGTACAATGAAAACAAGAAGAGAAGGTAGCAGTATAATGAACAGGCAAAAGAAGGCAACGATATGATAACTGTGCAGTGAACATGTAAAGGAAGGCAGTGGTGTAATGATTGTGCAATAAAAATGCAAAAGAAGGCCACAGTGTATTGATTGTGCTATGAACCTGCAAAAAAAGCAGTAGTGTCATGACTGTGCAATGAACATGTAAAGGAAGGCAGCGGTGTAATGATTGTGCAATAAACATGCAAAAGAAAGCCACAGTGTATTGATTGTGCAATGAACCTGCAAAGAAAAAGCAGCAGTGTAATGACTGCAATGAACATGCAAAAAAAGGCCGCAGTGTAATGATTGTACAATGAACCTGCCAAAAAAAAAGCAGCAATGTAAAGACTGTACAGTGAACATATAAAAAAAATGCAGCAGTGTAAAGACTGTACAGTGAACATGTAAAAAAAATGCAGCAGTGTAAAGACTGTACAGTGAACATGTAAAAGAAAGCAGCAGTGGAATGACTGCAATGAACATGCAAAAGAAAGCAGCAGTGTAATGACTGTAGTGAACCTGCAAAAGAAGGAAGCAGTGTAATGACTGTAGTGAACCTGCAAAAGAAGGAAGCAGTGTAATGACTGTAGTGAACCTGCAAAAGAAGGAAGCAGTGTAATGACTGTGCAGTGAACATGTAAAAGAAAGCAGCAATGTAATGAGTGTGCAATGAACACCCCCCCCCCCCCCTCCAAATAAAAAAGCAGTGTAATGGTTGTGCAATGAACATAAATAAAGCAATGGTGCCATGGTTGTGCAATGACCCCCCCCCCCCCCCCACCCCCAATCAGCGCAGTTATTGTGCAATGAACCTGCAAAAGAAGGCAGCGGTGTAATAAATGTGCAATGCACCAACGTAAGAATGAAGCAGTGTAATAAGTGTGCAAAGAAGGTAGTAGTGTAACAACTGTGCAATGAACCTGCAAAAGAAGGTAGCAGTGTAATGACTGTGCAATGAAACTGCAAAAGAAGGCAGCAGTGTTATTTTATTTTTTAAAATTTTATTTTATTCTTTTATATCGAGGATAATGGAACAAGTGTACAATGCTGTGTGTGTGTAGGTCTGAAGGACGGATTGTCAGATGTGAGTGCTGTAGCAGAGACGAGTTTTGTGGAGAGCGATGGTACGGTGGAGAATGTGGTGGTGGTGGAGGAGGAAAATCCTCCCCAACCCTCAGTGGTGTCCCCTGATGCCTTCACCAAGTCTGTCTCCAGGTGAGTCTTGTCTCTTCACCTGCCTGTATCACCTGTCTGTATCACTTGAATTACCTGTTTGTATCACTTGTCTGTACCCCTTGTAGCACCTGCATTACCTGTTTGTATCACCTGTCTGTATCACCTGCATTACCTGTTTGTATCACTTGTCTGTAGCCCTTGTAGCACCTGCATTACCTGTTTGTATCATTTGTCTGTAGCCCTTGTAGCACCTGCATTACCTGTTTGTATCACCTGTATGTAGCCCTTGTAGCACCTGCTGTATCGCCTGTTGTATCATTTGTTTGTATCATGTATCTGTTTTCTCTTGTGTGTATTCCCTGTTTGTATTACCTGTCTGTATCCTCTGCCTATAGTGCCTCTATCACCTGTCTGTGTCTTCTGTCTGCATTACCTGTTTGTATCACCTATCTACCTGTGTCACCTGTCTGTATCTCCTGTATTGTCTGTGTGTATTCCCTGTTTTTTTCTTGAAGATTTCAGAATGCAAAGTAAGGACTGAGTCAAACATTTCTTCATGAAATTTATCTTCATTCTGTAGTGGACTGACCTGCATTTCATTATTGGGAATGGTAGTACTTTGTGTGTAATGCCGTGTGTAAGAACAGCACCCTTTGTGGTACACAACGTTGTAGAAAAACCCATATCCATATAGCATGTCTATCCATATCTGTTGACATCTACATTATTATGTGATCACACTGTGATGCAGAAGACTAGTGTCATCCTCAGTAGCAGCCAACACCATCACAGAAGAGGTGTTATTGTTATAGTATTGTAGTGTTGTGCGTTGCATATAAAATGAAACAATATATCTACATATCACATTAGTGTAGCAGTAGGCAATGCCACTGCAGATTAGGTGTTTTCATGATAGTTTTAAGGTGTTGTGTAATACATATGTCTACATATCTGATCACACTGTGTTGAAGCAAACTAGTTTAGCAACAGGCAATGCCTGGCCACCACAGATTAGGCGTTTTCATTACAGTGTTGAGGTGTTAAACAATACGTATGACTATATATGTGATGCTCCACTATGCAAGGAGTCGCTTTGCACCTGACCCACTTTTCTGCTAGGAGCAATTTTAAGCAGGTGGGGGTCAGGTTGTCGATTTTGAGATTTTGATTGATTATAAAACTAAAGTAATTTTTCTACCTTGTACTGAAGTATCAAGGCATAATTCTGTTTCCTTCAGGTTTAAAAACGCATTTTAAAAACATCCAAGCGCTCGTTTTGACCACCTATTACGATGCAAAACTTTTCAATTTCTCATTTTGCTACTTTTGGGGCGACTATGATTTCAATTTGTAATAACTGTTCATAGAAGCGTCCGATTTATAACCCGTTTTCTCTATTGAATAGCTTATGTATCGCAGATCAAACAACAAGTCAATAACTAAAAAAACTGGCCTCTGACGCAATTGTGGTGGAGCGTCACATACCTGATTACGGCGTGTTGCAGCATACTGGTGTCCCCCTCAGCAGGGGCGAACACCACAGCAGAGGAGGTGCTGTCCAGCACCAGCAGCTTCACCCACGTCACAGGACTAACCGGCCACAACGCCGAGGACCTCCTGCTGTCTCCTGCCAGCTCGGCTGACCACTCGGCCTCTGCGGGCCCTGTCCTCAGCCCCAAGTCGGCACTGGAGACCTCCCTCAAGTCCCCGCTGTCCCCTAAGGGTTCCGGGGCCATCCTGTCCCCGCAGTCTCAGGGTTCCGCGCTGTCGCCCACCTCTACGCTGTCCCCCAAGTCCCCCAAGTTCTCCACGCCGCATGAGGTAGGGGGCAGCGGGGAACTGACCCCCTCTACGGTGCCTCTCCCCCCTGAAGAAGAAGGGGAGCTGGCCACGCCTCAGGATTCCTACATCAGTGAAGACGGCTCGCAGGTGAGTGACGAGTTCTGTGAGGGTGGTGTACAAGGTGGGGTGTGTGAGTCAGTTCTGTGAGGGTGGTTTACAGGTGAGGAGTTCAGTGAGGGTGGTTTACAAGGTGGGGTGTGTGAGTCAGTTCTGTGAGGATGGTTTACAAGGTGGGTGTGTTAGTTCTGTGAGGGTGGTTTACAAGGTGGGTGTGTTAGTTCTGTGAGGGTGGTTTACAGGTGGGGTGTGTCAGTTCTGTGAGGGTGGTGTACAGGTGTGGGAGAGTCAGTTCTGTGAGGATGGTTTACAGGTGTGGGAGAGTCAGTTCTGTGAGGGTTGTTTACAGGTCGGGTGTGTCAGTTCTGTGAGGATGGTTTACAGGTTGGGTGTGTCAGTTCTGTGAGGATGGTTTACAGGTGGGTGTGTCAGTTCTGTGAGGTTGTTTTCAGGTGGTGGTGGTCAGTTCTGTGAGGATGGTTTACAGGGGTGTGGTCAGTTCTGTGAGGTGGTTTACAGGTTGGGTGTGTGCAGTTCTGTGAGGGTGGTTTACAGGTGTGGTGTGTCAGTTCTGTGAGGTGGTTTACAGGTGGGGTGTGTCAGTTCTGTGAGGATGGTTTACAGGTGGGGTGTGTCAGTTCTGTGAGGTTGGTGTTCAGGTGGGGTGTGTTAGTTCTGTGAGGATGGTGTACAGGTGGGGTGTGTCAGTTCTGTGAGGATGGTGTACAGGTGGGGTGTGTTAGTTCTTTGAGGATGGTGTACAGGCGGGGTGTGTCGGTTCTGTGAGGATGGTTTACAGGTGGGGTGTGTTAGTTCTGTGAGGATGGTTTACAGGCGGGTGTGTCGGTTCTGTGAGGGTGGTTTACAGGTAAGGTGTTCAGTGAGGATGGTTTACAGGTGGGTGTATCAGTTCTGTGAGGATGGCTTACAGGTGTATGAGTCAGTTCTGTGAGGATGGTTTACAGGTGGGGTGTGTCAGTTCTGGAGGATGGTTTACAGGTTATGAGTCAGTTCTGTGAGGATGGTTTACAGGAAGGTGTGTCAGTTCCCTGATGATGGTTTACAGGTGTATGAGTCAGTTCTGTGAGGATGGTTTACAGGTGTGTGAGTCAGTTCTGTGAGGATGGTTTACAGGTGGGTGTGTCAGTTCTGTGAGGATGGTTTACAGGCGGGTGTGTCAGTTCTGTGAGGATGGTTTACAGGTGAGTGTCCGTTCTGTGAGGATGGTTTACAGGTGAGTGTCAGTTCTGTGAGGATGGTTTACAGGTGAGTGGTTTACAGACAATTGTTCAGTGAGGATGGTTTACAGGTGAGTCTGTGTGTGTGTAATGATATCACCATGTGTAGAGAACTGCATGTATAATCGGCCACACAATTTCTACTCAACAGATGAGCGAGTGTGTGAGATCCTGCAAGCAAGAGGTAAAGAATGAAAGTATTAAAGGAGGAGTTGATAAGATGAAGCATGATAGGAAGGCAGTAAGACCTGCAGAGGTAGTCATTTGTGTGTGTGTGTGGTTGTGTGTTTGTGTGTGTGTGTGTGTATGTGTGGTTGTGTGTGTGTGTGGTGTGTGTGCGTGCATGCATGTGTGTGTACAGCTTGAGGCCTTGGAAGCCTTCTTCAAGCCCAGTGCATCCTCCTCGTCCTCCCAGCCACAGGCAGAAACCTCCATCAACACCGGCACGTTCGACGTGGACACCCTGTCCAAGGAGTCGCCCGCTGCTGTTGCTGCCCCTGCCCCTGCCACTGCCCCCACTGCTGCTGCTGCTGCCGCTGTTCAGGGGCCTTCAGCCACGACTGATGCCTATGACGAGAATGACCAGGAGGTGAGCGCCTGGGCTGTGGTGATGAACACTTAGGCTGCTGTATCTGTAATGATGGACAAGTTTAGCTGCCCTACACTTTGGCTGCTGTGTCTGCAATGATGGACAAGTTTAGCTGCCCTACACTTTGGCTGCTGTATCTGCAATGATGGACAAGTTTAGCTGCCCTACACTTTGGCTGCTGTATCTGTAATGATGGACAAGTTTAGCTGCCCCTACACTTTGGCTGCTGTATCTGTAATTGATGGAAAAGTTTAGCTGCCCCTACACTTTAGCTGCTGTATCTGTAATGATGGAAAGTTTAGCTGCCCTACACTTTGGCTGCTGTGTCTGTAATGATGGACAAGTTTAGCTGCCCTACACTTTGGCTGCTGTATCTGTAATGATGGACAGTTTAGCTGCCCTACACTTTGGCTTCTGTATCTGTAATGATGGACAAGTTTAGCTGCCCTACACTTTGGCTGCTGTATCTGCAATGATGGACAAGTTTAGCTGCCCTACACTTTGGCTGCTGTATCTGCAGTGATGGAAAGTTTTGCTGCCCCTTTGAAGTCAGGTGTAACATATATATATCTGATAAGCTTTAATTTTGTGTTTCTTTACTGTACTGAAATAATCGCTGCGAGATTTTATCTCGGGCAATGTTATTGCAGTTTTCAGTATTCATTTTATTTCCCTTTGAATTGCTTACACATTTTTCTGACGATTTTGTTTGTGTTCATGCTTTTGTTGTAATTTTGCCATCTCGTAAAGAGTTTACAATGATATAGGGGTACTATGTACAGAAAAGAAACAAACAAAAAAACCCAAACCCCACCATACTAAAAAGTTCTTTGATTGTTCAACTGGCACAAGCTTATATTAGTCTATGCTTCCCATAACACTGGAAGTGCTGTCAATGGAAAGTGCACTTCATTTACTTTTAGAGAAATGTTTGGTTTATATATTTTTCAACCAAAAAAATATAGCCTGTAGAAGTTGTGTAATAACACTAGAACTGTAAGGAGTTGTTATATAATAACAAAGCAGTAAGGAGTTGTGTAATAACTACAACTGTGGGGAGTTGTTACGCGACAGCATTGAAGGTGGCGGGGGTTGGTCAGGTTGCAGAGGTTCTGGGAGAAGATATGGACCAGAGTTACTCCAGCACTGGCAGTGGAGGAGGAGTGACGGCCCCTGCTGATTACAGCGCCCCTCATGCAGAAGAAGAGGAGGATCGACCTCACAAACCCTGGCCACGGCCCCCCGACGTACCCGCCTCTGAACAGTCCGTGTCTGGCCTGGCCCCGCCTTTGCCTCAAGCGTGAGTAGATGTTCCCTTTTCTGTCGCATCTTCAGAGCTCATCACCTCTACCATTTTGGTGTAGCAGGCTCCGATTGTGGCCGTCTTACTACGTTGCTAACGGCACTTCTACAAATCTTCTGATTCTTCTGTGAGTTTATAGCGCTGCTTCAAATGTGGGTGAATGTGCAGATTGCAGTATTCAAGGAAGATAATGACAGTGTGTTGTGTGTGTGTCACAGGATGTTGTGTAATTGCCCCATCTGGATGGATTTGTGTGTGTCAAAAAACCAAAACGACCACACACACAAAAATCCCTACAAAGCAAGGCAGAAATGTTGTGTCACTGACATGGATGGATCGGTGGTCTAGAGGTAACGCGCCTGTCTAGAAAGCGAAAAGTCCGGGTCGGAAGTGTGTGGTGGTTCGTATCCCGTCTGGGCCCGAAACTTTTCCCCCATCCATTAGACCATGAGTGGTGGTCTGGGCGCTAGTCTTTCGGATGAGACGATAAACTGAGGTCTCGTGTGTTACAGAAAATTATGCAGCGCACGTAAAAGAACCCACGGCAACAAGAGAGTTGTCCCTGGCAAAATTCTTAGAAAAAAAGCCACTCTGATAGGGAAAGAAATACAGTTGCAGACCAAAAAAAAAAAAAAAGGGTGGCGCTGCTCTTGTGGCAACGTGCTCTCCCCGGGGAGAGCAGCCCGAATTTCACGCAGAGAAATCTCGTGACTTAAAGTGGTATAAATGAAATAAAATGAAATGAAAATAAGCTAAGTTCAAAGACTACACTAGCGAAGACAGTAGTTGATATGAAACACAAAAAAAAAGCAACTAGAGAGAGTCGATGCAACTAGCGCTCAACACTCTGAACAGTTTTATTTTACTGATTTTGGTTGTAATGGCCTAGTGGTTCTTGAGGTCGTGATCTGATGGCGAAGGTTCAAACCACCACTGGCAGCCATACTTCATGGGATCTTTTTCTTTTAATCGAGAATGACAGTACAGTACAGTGTAGTACAGTACAGTATTGTGTAGTACAGTGCAATACAGTACAGTTCAGTGCATTGCAGTACAATGCAGTGTAGCTCAGTACAGTTCAGAAAAGAACAGTACAACTCGTAACAATGCAGAACAGAACAAGGGAATTTGATACAAATCAAGACAGTGTGTTCGATCGCAAAGCGTAGTTTCATAGATAGATAGATGTGTGTGTGTGTATATCTATATATCTATCTATATATTTATATCTATCTATCTATATAAAAATATATATATACATATACATGTATATATATTGCAGACTGGATGAAGCCATCATCACCCAGGAGACAGGTGACCGTGATGATGATGACGATGACGACGATAATTCTGAAGACCAGAATGAAGCAGAGGTGGAGGAGGAAATAGAGGAGGTGCTGGAGGAGGCTGATGATGACGATGACAACGACGAGGAGGAGGAAGAAGGGGAAGATTTCAGGAAGACATACAGGGAGGTGGAAAGGGGGCGCGGGCAGGTGAAGGTCATTAAGGAGGTGATGGATCCCTCTGTGCTAGCCCAGGTGAGTGAGAGAATGGGCGGTGGGGGGGGGGGGGATTTGAACCCTCTTTTGTGTATACACACTTAGACACACATATGCTCATTTTGTTGAGAGAAATATGTATGCGTGTATGTGTGTGTGTATATATATATATATATATATATAGAGAGAGAGAGAGAGAGAGAGAGAGAGATTCACAATACCTATTTAGAAAGACATATACACAACACTGTACATCCAGGAATGACAGGCGATAACCAGGAAATGATGTAGCATTTTTCACGGTCTTCGAACATCTGGCAATTGAAGACATTTGCTGTGTTTGTATGTGAACAGCTGCAGGAAAGCATTATGAACTTGGGCATGGAGGTCAGCCGACAACATGAACACCTCTGTCGCCTGCAGCAGCAGATGGCGGAACAGCATCACCTGCAGGTGGATCTGCAGCGACAACAGCTAGAGCAAGCATCCATGCGCAGCGCTGCGCAGCCAAGCAAGGACTTAGAGCAGCAGTTGGGTCGAGTTCAGAATGTTGTTGCGTCCAGAGTGGAGCGTGCCCTGTTGACAACATTGCAGAAAGAAAGTATCCTTTTACATACAGATGTGTTTCTGTTTTATTGCTGAAAAAAATAAAATCGTTTTATATAGATATATCTATATATCTATCTATATATATACACACACATATATATACACATATACACACACACCAATGTGTGTGTGTTTATATGTAGGTATGTATATGTGTACCTTTTGACCCTTGACTTTGTATTTTGCCAGTACACCAGTAGACTACAGACCTTGGGTTGTTTGTTTGGTTTTTTTGTTTTAATGTTGAACTTCCTTAACAAATTGGGGTATTGTCTGTAAAAAATATTACTAAGAAGAACTGTTTGACAGAATGACATCAAATTTTCAACCAAATCTCTTACATATATTTTAGACATAGGTGAAACATCTTGTGTACCTGGATTTTTATAAACCTATATTTACCTGAAAACACACCTGCGTTAGTAAGATTGATAGTGGAGATGACATAATCCTTCGTTAATACTAACAGATTTGATAGCTGTATGTTCTCTTCTGGAGGCACCGTGGTCGAGTGGTTTAGGCGGTCAACTCGTGATCCAGAGGTCGCGGGTTCGATCCCCGCTCGGCTCGGTGTTGTGTCCTTGGGAAAGACACTTTACTCCTATTTTCCTCACTCCACCCAGGTGTACAAGTGGGTACCAGCTCTGCTGGGGAAGTATCTGGCGACAGACTAGCGTCCTGTCACAGGGGTGGTGAAAAACCATCAGTTTGCTTAACGCTACAGAAACCGGGATAAGCTCTGGCTCTATGGGCCTTCTGGCTCGAAAACATACATGTTCTCTTCTGCTTCTAAAAAAAAGCCAACAAACTGTGGAGTTTTTTTTAACTGTTAGTGGTCAGTCAAGTATAGGAAAGCCATGTAAAAAATGTCAAAAGGTTTTTGTTATAAAAGTTTTACACAATTACACAGGCAACTTCCAACATTCCAATTGATCAGAATGATTTGAAATTTGCACAAGACATTTCAGGGCCCACTTTTTATTATGCTTGAGTTATTTTGTTGTTTTTTTATGATTTTTTTTTTTCATCTTGTCTACACCTCTCTCTATGCGGTGAAAAAAAATCCTCTGTACAAATAGATGAAGAAAATATGCAAGAATAAGAACACAAAACAACAGAGAATATTCTTGTTCATGTTTTATGCAAGGTGGCATGGCAATTCTTCAATAAGAACCACAAGCTCGGGCACATTTGTCAGGGTTCACACACTTCCATGAAACTTTGCTTACAGTTTTGCAGCTGGCCTAAGCTTTTTGTTGTTGTTGTTTGACAAGTTATATCCAGTCATATCCACCTCACTTGACTTGAACAGACCAGTCCCCCCTCCAATTGTCATTCTGCCCCTGTTTGTTAGCATCGATGTCTGACTCGTTCCTGTAGCTAATTTTTTCATCAGTAAGCACATCAGCAATTCATCCACTGGTGCACTAACTACTCAAGTAAAAGTCCTTCGGATGAGACTGTAAACCAAGGTTCCATGTGTGGACACATGCAGAACTTGCGCACACATTAAAACCCGTTCTGCTTTTTGGAAGAGTAGGCCACTGTGTGCCGGTGGGAATGGATGACAAAATTACACAACTGCGTACACATGGGGACTAGATGTAAAAAAAAAAAGCACATGAATGCTTATTCCATTATCTTCAAAATAAAAGAATAAATAATCAATCTGTCAGTTTAGGCATGTCAAGTTCTCTCTAGGTTGACAATCACAACAACAACAAAACTTCCCCCCCCCCCGAAATTCTATATAAGCACACAAGTATTCACAGTTTCACAGCAGAGTGGGAGAAGAAAAGCAACTCTGATGTGCTGATGCTGTTCAGAAATGCAAAACGAAGCTAAAGCACTTAGATACAGTGGTACTTTCCTAAGATCAGATGTAGGAGGCAGTTGTGGCTGCGAGGGTTTGAACAGGAACGAAGGGGGGCAATTGAAGGTCCTTTATTTATTTTAATTTTATTCTTTTATATCGAGGATAATGGAATAAGCACTTAAGTCCTTTTTTTACATCCAGTCCCCATGTGTATGCGTTTTTGTAAAGTTTGTGATCTACCAGCTCACAATGGCCTACTCTTACGAAAAGCAGAACAGGATTTAATGTGTGTGCAAGATGTTATGCATGTGTTCGAACACGGGGCCTCTGTTTATAGTCTCATCCGAAGGACTTTTGGAGAGAGTGGAGTCTGCACTGATGTTAACTCCAGGGGAAAATATCCCCTTGAACGGGAAGCAAACCCGGGTCATCAAATTGCAAGCGCAATGTTCTAACCACTAGGCTATCCCGTCCCCCTTAAGGTTAATAAAGATGTATTATGCACTCCTGAATTCTCAAAAACAAAACCCTTAAACTTATAATTATTTGAATCCCTGTTAATAATAATAATACATGAAATTTATATAGCGCTATATCTTGCAAAAAAACAAATCAAAGCGCTTTCATTCATCCTAGTCATTCACATGCAGCCAGTTATAATTAATAGGGTTTTAAAAATTTTTTTATTTTTACAAATTTGAATGTATACACACCCGCTCGCATACACACACGGACGCACACATACACACGCACACTCACACATACACATAAAAAGGTTAGTGTATGATCGTGGATCCTTCGCCAAAGATCTTGTGAGATGACACTAAGGAGGGAGGCGGTGTGTCAAGGAGAATGTTTGCCTTGACCTTGGGTCAGCCAGACTGCTGCATGACCGGCTGACGTCCAGCGACACGCGACAGACGACGTATATGGACTCCCTGCAGAAATCGGTCACCCACACCGTCACCACCTCTGTCCACAAGGCCATGGACACTGTGGTCAAGAATGAGTTCAAACACACCATCTCCCCATGTCAGTCACACTTTGGGATACATCATGCTTTAGTAGTGGGTTTTATGGGGTGGGGTTATTTTGGGTTTGTTGTTGGTTTTTTTCCTGTTTTGGAGGGTGGGTTGGAGTACCGTTTTAGCTGATGGTGTGCAAATGTACGGGTACTTGCTCTGGTTTGATATTCATCTTCTTTGTTTCTTTCATTGTTGTATTCATTTTCTTAAGTGGAGCATTGGATGTGAGAAGAGGAGGAAGAAGAAACAGGAGCTTGCTTTTTTTTTGAATGACAAACTGAATTACCTGTATTCGCACGACTGTCGTGAAATGACCTGTGCACGTAGCAGAGCCTCCTCCACATTCCCCCCCACTGTTCTGATAGCGATAGTGGTCAGCAGTTGGGGGTTGTTCCGGAGTTCTAAGGGCGGTCCAGTATCTCCACTCCACTGGGTAGTGTGTAATGAGCAGATTCTGTGAAACTGCTGCTGATAAAAATGATGTACTTTTGGTGTCATATAATTCATCAGTCTCCCTCTGTAAGGAGTGATGTGTCATACATTCATCAGTCTCCCTCTGTATGGAGTGATGTATCCACATACATTCATCGGTCTCCCTCTGTATGGAGTGATGTATCTACGGTGTCATACATTCATCAGTCTCCCTCTGTATGGAGTAATGTATCCATTCATGAGTCTCCCTCTGTATGGAGTGATGTATCTATTGTGTCATACATTCATCAGTCTCCCTCTGTACGGAGTAATGTATCCATTCATGAGTCTCCCTCTGTATGGAGTGATGTATCTATTGTGTCATACATTCATCAGTCTCCCTCTGTACAGAGTAATGTATCCATTCATGAGCCTCCCTCTGTATGGAGTGATGTATCTATTGTGTCATACATTCATCAGTCTCCCTCTGTACGGAGTAATGTATCCATTCATGAGTCTCCCTCTGTATGGAGTGATGTATCTATTGTGTCATACATTCATCAGTCTCCCTCTGTACAGAGTAATGTATCCATTCAATGAGCTCCCTCTGTATGGAGTGATGTATCTATTGTGTCATACATTCATCAGTCTCCCTCTGTAACGGATAATGTATCCATTCATGAGCCTCCCTCTGTATGGAGTGATGTATCTATTGTGTCATACATTCATCAGTGAACCTCTGTATGGAGTGATGTATCCTTGGTGTCTTACAATTTGACAGTCCCCCTCTGCATATAGTGATGTGTCTGTGGTGTCATACATTCATCACTCCCTCTCCGTAAGGAATGATGTTATACATTCATCAGTGCCCCTCTGTAAGGAGTGATGTGTCATACATTCATCAGTGCCCCTCTGTAAGGAGTGATGTGTCATACATTCATCAGTGCCCCTCTGTAAGGAGTGATGTGTCATACATTCATCAGTGCCCCTCTGTAAGGAGTGATGTGTCATACATTCATCAGTGCCCCTCTGTAAGGAGTGATGTGGCGTACATTCATCAGTGCCCCTCTGTAAGGAGTGATGTGTCGTACATTCATCAGTGCCCCTCTGTAAGGAGTGATGTGTCGTACATTCATCAGTGCCCCTCTGTAAGGAGTGATGTGTCATACATTCATCATCCCCCTCCATAAGGAGTGATGTGTCACAGGTGTCATACATTCATCATCCCCTCTATAAGGAGTGATGTATCACTGGTGGCATACATTCATCATCCCCCTCTGTAAGGAGTGATGTGTCACACATTCATCAGTTAAGGTGTGATGTGTCACGTATTCATCAGTTAAGGAGTGATCTGTTACATATTCATCAGTTAAGGAGGGATGTGCCACATATTCATCAGTTAAGGAGGGATGTGTCACACATTCATCAGCTAAGGAGTGATGTGCTACACATTCATCAGTTAAGGGGTGATGTCACACATTCATCAGTTAAGGAGTGATGTGTCACACATTCATCAGTTAAGGAGTGATGTGCTACACATTCATCAGTTAAGGGGTGATGTGTCGCACATTCATCAGTTAAGGAGTGATGTGTCACACATTCATCAGTTAAGGGGTGACGTGTCACGCATTCATCAGTTAAGGAGTGGTGTGTCACACATTCACCAGTGTCCGTTTGTTGCAGCGATGGCCAGAGCCACAGAGCAGATGAAGAACCAGCTGCACTCAGACACCGCACAGAAACTGGCTGCCATGGAAACTGTCGTCAAAGATCAGATTGGCAAGCTTGTGCGCTCACGGGTAAGTCATGTTTTTGTTGGTGATAGTGTGGGGTGTGTGCTTTTTGTTTTATTTAAACAGGGAGGGAAGGACTGAGAAGGGTTATGTATAGTTTTCCTTCATGCGTGTAGGTGTGTGTGTGTGTCTGTGCTTGGGTGCGTGCATGGTTTTTGTCGAGTTGTTGTAAAAATGTCTTTACTTGTATCTCATGTAAATGTTTGCTTTGCATGACAGGGACTCTGTTCTGGTACAGAAAACACACAGGTCGTGTGTGTTTGTGTGTGTGTTTGTGGCGTATGTATGTGTGTGTCAACATGTGTGTATGTGCGTGTATGTGGGTGTGTGATGTGGGTGTGTGGAGGCTTTGATGATGTTTGGGTAGTGTGTAATGAAGAGATGACAACAGAGGCAATGATGATGATAATAGCAATGATTATTTTGTTGCTTGTAATGAACAGATGATGACCGAGACAATAACGATGACAATAATAATGACAATAATAATGATTATTTTGTTGTGTGTCATGAACGGATGACAGCAACAGAAGCGATGATGATGACGATGATAATGATTGAATATGTTGTTGTGTGTAACACCACCAGGCGGTGACCGACGCAGTAAGCCAGGGCATGAGCAATGCCATGTTCAGTCATGGGGAGGGGCTGATGAGGGACCTGGTGGACAAACGCATCATCCCTTCCTTCTCCCAGAGCGTGGACGTCATGATCACCCAGATCAATGCCATTTTCCAGTCAGGCACTACAGAATGTGAGTGATTTTTATTTCCCTTTACTTTCTTTTTTGTGTTTTTGCTGCCTCTTCTTCTCTGACGTTCCTGTCCTGCTGTTCCCACAGCCGCTCGTTTCAATCTCACCCTCCAAGCCATACCCAGATTCGTTATGTCGCATCCTCAGGGGGTTGGAAGTCCACAGGGAGCCCACACTGTCAGGCCACCGTAGAACCACCAGTCCAGAGGGGCCCTGCACTGCTGCTGGGTCACTTTGGTGGTGGTCAGTGGTGCCTGTTCTAATGTACGCAGGACACCACCTACTAAACCCCTTACTGACGACAGTATTAGCTCGTTAGCTCAGTCACTGAGCTAGACTGAGTGAGTCACCCCACTCGAGGTGGCGACCACCACAGTGTGCCTCCAAAGACCATCCCCCGTCATATGTGTGTTGTGCGGTATTGTGTCGTGTTTTTTGGTCATGTGTTTTGTGGTCTTGTGTCATGTTAGTTATGTGTGGTCTTGTGTGGAATTATGTCATCCGTTATGTTGTGTGTGGTGTGTGCAGATGTCAATCACCTGAAGAAGCAGATAGACAAGGTGCGGCAGGAGCAGGAGTCAGGGCGTGACCCCCTGATACAGCAGCTGCAGGGTTTGGTGGACAACTTCCAACGGCACAGTCACCACATCACCTCGCAGCTGGCCCAGGTTGTCAGTCATGAAGTCAGCCACCAGATCAAAACCTCACTCTCCGGGTAATCACTGTCATTATCCTCATAGTCATTTTTCTCATCGTCTTTGTCGTCATTATTATCATTGTTATTGTTATGGGTGACAATTTGCATGCCTTGGCTTCAGTATAGTCCCCCATTTCACCCAGCTGTAAAGGTGTACCTGCCTCTTAGAAGGAAGGTGGCAGGATGGTTAAGACGTTCGCCTGCCAACAAGTAAACCGTGAGGTTCTGGATTCGATTCCCAGCCTCGCCCTTTCTTCCCAGTTTGACAAAAAAAATCGAAGTGAATGTCAAAGTCCTTCGGATGAGACTATAAATCGAGGCCCCGTGTTCGAACGCATGCAGAACATCTTGCGCACATGTTAAATCCTGTTCCGCTTTTTGGAAGAGTAGGCCAATGTGTGCCGGTGGAAACAGATGACAAAATTTACACAACCGCATACACACGGGGATTAGATGTAAAAAAGCACATGAGTGCTTATTCCATTATCTTCGATATAAAAGAATAAATAAATTTTTATTTTAAAAAAAAGGGAAGGTAAAGCAGCGAGGGAGAGAGATGGGCGCTGCTCTCAATATGCTGGCCCCTAGAGAACTGAGGTCTGTGACACCTCGCTCCCCTACGACCTTATAGGTTATGGGACACCTTTACCTTTTTTTTGCCATCATTGTTATCTGGCCACCTGGGGTCCTGCACTGCTGCTGGGTCACTTACGACACCATCTACCAAGCCCCCTACTAGCTCAGTCGCGGAGCCAGACTGAGTGTGTTGTCCACCTGAGGTGGCGTTCTCAACAACGTCCCTCCAACGACCGTCCCCCGTGAACCTCCAAATCCAAAGGCTTTGACACAAACTTCCCACAGGCACAGACGTGTATGCCTCACCCCTGATTTTTCTGTGTGATATCTTGCGGAGAAAGAGTAGTTCATTAGTGTACTGGCTGATATGATTTCAAACGGTGCTCCGGCCCAGTAGGTTTCTGATAGATATCTACCACTGTGCAAAGGCTGTGTGTTCATGTGTAGTTATAAAAATATGAAGGCATACAGTATGAGCGAAAAAGAGCAGTCTTGTTACATGAAAGGTATTTCATTTTTTAAGACATACAGAGATAACCCTGCAAACTAAATCGTACGCCCCACGAGAGAAGCTGGAAAGGACTTGCCACTATTTCTCCCAAACACATCTGACGGTGTAAAAAGCAAACAAGAGTGGAGAAGGAAGACTTTTGAGACGTTAGGAGTCTACTTTGAAATGTACTGAAATAATGATGTTGCTTCTTTTGGCTGATAAAGTACTGTGAGATTGATTTCGGATGAGACTATAAACCGAGGCCCCATGTGCGAACATCTTGTGCACACGTTAAATCCTGTTCCGCTTTTCAAAAGAGTAGGCCATTGTGTGCCGATGGGAACAGATGACAAAATTTACAAAACTGCATACACACGTGGACTGGATGTAAAAAAAAAAGCACAGGAGTGCTTATTCCATTATCCTTGATATTAAAAAAAAAAAAAAGTCATCTGAGCGCTTTGATTTGTTGCTTTACAAGATTCAGGGCTATATAAATTCCATACATTTTTATTATTATTATTTATTAAATGTTTGTGTGTAAATATGTATGTGCGTGCGTGCGTGTGTGTGTGTGTGTGACAGTTTCCAGGAGCAGCTGATGTCGGGGGTCCGGGCGGCGGTGCGTGAGGAGGTGAGCTCAGCGCTGAGGGAGCAGGGCACCAAGATGACGGACAGCCTGGCCTCCTACCTGCGGTCAGGGGCAGGCACTCCGGTGCCTGGGGCAATGCCCCCCGACACCCCCACCATGCTGTCTCCCCAGGACCAGGTCAAGCAGCTGGTCAGCCGACGACGCTTCGACAAAGCTTTCCAGATGGTTGGTGACTCTGTGTGTGTGTGTGTGTGTGTGTGTGTGGTTCTAGTCAAGTCAAGTCAAGTCAAAAACACTTTATTAATCATCCCATGAAGGGCAGTTATAATACTGACAGGCGCATTGACACGTATCATCATCTCGAAAGACGCAAGAAAGCTACGTTTCATATTGGTATAAACATTCCAGGATTATTATTCCACGATTGGTTATATATAATATAATATAATAATGTATGGAATTTATATAGCGCTGAATCTTGTAAAGCAACAAATCAAAGCGCTCAGATTTTATTTCATACCACTTAAAGTCACGGCAGATTTCTCTCCGTGAAATTCGGGCTGCTCTCCCCGGGGAGAGCGGGAGAACGCGTCGCCACTTAGCGCTGCGCCACCCTTTCACCTTTTTTTTTTTTTTTTTTTTTTTTTGCAGCTGTATTTGTTTCCCTATCAGAGTGGCTTTTTTCTAAGAATTTTGCCAGGGACAACTCTCTTGTTGCCGTGGTTTTTTTTACGTGCGCTAAATAATTACGTGTAACACACGGGACCTCGGTTTATCGTCTCATCCGAAAGACTAGCGCCCAGACCACCACTCATGGTCTAATGGATGGGGGAAAAATTTCCGGTCCAAACGGGGTACGAACCGCCGCACACTTCAGACCCGGACTTTTCGCTTTCTAGACAGGCGCGTTACCTCTAGACCACCGATCCACCGTGTGAGTGGTGAACTTTTTGGAGTGGTGGTGTAGCTGCAGCTGTGGCAGTCCTGACATCAAAAGGTGACATGGTGTTTGCCTACCCATAGCACATTTCATATTGTAACATTTTTCATGATAAACATCTTTCAGTGAAAAGGAGACTGCTCAAGCTGTTAACCCAACATTTTCTCTCGGCAAGAGTTCATTTGCTTTTAACTATGAATTTTAGCTGATGAGTAATGGCTTAGCAACTGTGCGTGAAATCCATCTTATTCTTTTTTCTGTATTAGCTGTTGGATACTTGCGTTATGTGAAAGTTCAGTATATGAATGTGTTGGCAGTTTTTTGTTGTTATTTTTTAGCATTCACTGACTTAGTTGAACGGGATGTGATAGCCTGGTGGTTAGAGATGCTGTTGCGCTGGCTATCTGACAGCCTGGGTTCGAGCCACACCTATTCACAGGGATTTTTCCCCTGAAAGTCTTTTGGATGAGACTGTAAACCAATGTCCTGTGTGCGAATACTTATACATGCAGAGCATTTTGCGCGCATGTTAAAACCTGAGCACCTTTTGGTGGAAAACTAGGCCATTTGTGCTGGTAGGAACAGATGACAAAATTTACAAAACTGCATGCTTGCAGGGACTGGATGTGAAAAGGCACATGAGTGCTTGTTCCATTATCCTCGAAATAAAAGAATAAATGAAAGAGAGAAAACCCACTCACACACAAAGTTATAGATATCTATTGGAAAAAAAATTTTGGAAGCATTAAAAGTACACAAAATAATCTTTACAGTGTAAAGTGGAATTTGACTCTAGTGAGTTAACTTTAGTGCCTGGATAAAGCTTTTCAGATGGTTTGCGTGTGTGAGAGAGGGAGAATATGTATGTGTGTATGCATGTGCATATGATTGGTGTGTGTGTGTGTGTGTTTCTTTTATACTTTATTCTTTTATTTTGAGGATCTTGGTATAAGCAATCATGTGGGTTTGGTTTTTTGGTTGTTTTTTTTTACCTCCAGTCCCCATGCGCATGTGATTTTTGTCAATTTCGTCATCCATTCCCACCGACACAAATGGCCTGCTCTTTCGAGTTTGTGTGTGGGCGCATGTATGTGTGTGTGTGCATGCACATGCTGAGTTAGTGGCAACAGCTACCAAAGAAGCGTGTGACTGTGTTGACAGGCACTGTCGGCTTCTAACCTGGACCTGGTAGTGTACGTGTGTGACCTGGTGGACCCGGCAGAGGTCTTCGGCACCACACCCTGCCTGCTGTCCCAGCCTGTCCTGCTCTCGCTGATCCAGCAGCTGTCTGCAGAACTGGCCTCTTCCTTCAGCACCAAAGTCAGGTCAGTGTGTGTGTAGAGGTACTGCAGTGTGTTCTTTTCTTGCAGCACCAAAGTCAGGTCAGTGTGTGTGTAGCGTTACTGCAGTGTGTTCTTTTTTCTGCAGCACCAAAGTCAGGTCAGTGTGTATGTCATGTTACTGCAGTGTGTTCTTTTCCTTCAGCACCAAAGTCAGGTCAGTGTGTGTGTCATGTTACTGCAGTGTGTTCTTTTCTTGCAGCACCAAAGTCAGGTCAGTGTGTGTGTAGTGTTTCTGCAGTGTGTTCTTTTCTTTCAGCACCAAAGTCAGGTCAGTGTGTGTGTCATGTTACTGCAGTGTGTTCTTTCCCTGCAGCACCAAAGTCAGGTCAGTGTGTGTGTGTCGTGCTACTGCAGTTTAAGTCCAGTGTGGGAGGCTATGACTGTGCTGGGGTAAAGTTATTGTAGCATTTGTAGTTACATGTTGTTATTGTCAGATTTTGTGTAGGGATAATGAAGATTTGGGGGAGTGGGGGTGGATAGCCTAGTGGTTAGAGTGTTGCGCTCGTGAGCTGATGACCAGAGATTGAGCCACCATGGATGCACCTGTTTAGGGAATTTTACCCTGGAGTTAACATTAGTGATGACTCCACTTCCCTTAAAGTCCTTCGGATGAGACTAGAAACCGAGGCCCTATATGCGAATGCACGTAGAACATCTTGCACACATGGTAAAAACCAGTCCCTCCATTGGAAAGAGTAGGTCATTTTGTGCTGGTAGGAACAAATGACAACATTTTTTAAAAAACATGTACAAAGGTGTTGTGTCCAAACATGTACAAAGGTGTACAAAGTTGTCCCTAAAGTCAGAATGAGGTTACCTTAATGGGGGAGGAAAACGGTCAAGTACGTTAAATCTTGTCATTGGGGAAACTGAGGAACAAAGCCAAACAGAAAAAACGAAAGTAAGTAAAGTAGTAATAATAGTGTTGTGTGATGTGTGGTGGTAATAGTATTGTGTGATGTGTGGTGGTGATAGTGTGGTGTGATGTGTAGTGGTGACAGTCTTTCTTATTGCCATACTGTATACTTGTACCTGACAGTCGTAGATAGGAAGGACTCAGTGACACATGAAGACGGTGTTATGTAGTGATATATGATGTGAATACGGCGGTGTATGATGTGACATGTGTTGATACAATACAATGGTGTACGATGTGGTACAGTGATATGTGATACAGTACAATACAAAGATGTCACACATGTGGATACAGTGGTGTATGATGTGGTACAGTTTAAAAAAAAAAAAAAATAATGATGATAATAATAATAATGATAAATGGAATTTAGATAGCCCTGTATCTTACAAAGACAAATCAAAAGCGCTTGCACTCAACCCATTCTTACACAGTCATGCAACCAATAGCAATTAATAGTCCCTACAATCCAAATGTGCACTCACACACACATATATGATACAGTACAGTACAAAACAATACAAAGACGTCACACATGTGGATACTGTGGTGTACGATGTGACGCATGTTGGTACAGCGATACAATTCAACCCAGTCCGGTCGAATCCAATCCAGTCCAATACAACGCAGCACAACACAACACCACAACCCGCAACACAAAACAACACCACAACACAACACCACACCCTGCAACACAACCCAAACACAACACCACAACCCGCAACACAACCTACAACACAACACCACAACCCGCAACACAACACCACAACCCGCAACAACCAAACACCCACAACACAACCGCAACACAACACCACAACCCGCAACACAACACCACAACCCACAACCAACACAACACCAACACAACCCGCAACACAACAACACCACAACCCCAACACAACAACAACAACCAGCACAACACACACTACACACACACTACACACACACACACTACACACACACCACACACACACACACACACACACAACTACAACACACACACACACAACACACACACACACCACACACAACACACACAACACACACACACACAACACACACACAACACACACACACTACACACACACACATCTACACACACACTACCACACACACACAACCCACCAACCCACATAACAGCGCTGTAACTACACGGTCCAGGTACCTGACAGAGGCAGTCACCATCCTGGACAGCAATGACGCAGTGACCCAGGAGCACATCCCTGTGGTGCTGGAGGGCCTGGCCAGCAAACTGCGGACCTACATGGCCTCCCATCCCCCCAGCAGGGACATCCGCCTCCTCCTCATGGCTACCAACTCCCTCCTCGCCACCGCTAGTGCCCCTACGCAGTAGTAGTAGTAGTAGTAGTAGTAGTTGTTGTAGGTGTAGTAGTGCTTTTTTTAGGATTCTTTTGAGTGTGTGTGTGTGTGTTTTGTGTGTGTGTGTTTTGTGTGTGTGTTAGGTATGTGGTGTGTGTGTGTGCGTGTTGTGTGTATGTGTGTTGTGTGTGTGTGTACATGCCTGTGTGTTGTGTGTGTACACATGTGTGTTGTGTGTGTGTGTACGTGCGTGTGTGTGTGTGTGTGTGTTTGTATGCCTGTGTGTTTGTGTGTGTATGCCTGTGTGTTGTGTGTGTTTTGTGTGTGTACACGCGTTTGTGTGTGTACGTATGTGTGCGTTTGTGTGTGTGTGTGTGTGTGTACACGTGTGTGTGATGTGTGTAACAATTGTTTGCTAAATACTGTGACTGAAAATGGAGGTTAGTGTATTTTTGGGGTGGGGTGAAGTTGTTAATGGATTGTGCAGGGTGTTTTTTCACCCCCCCCCCCCCCCCCCCCCCCAACAACTTTGGAAAGCATTTACCTTGTAATCAGCCGTGCTACAGCACGAACGTGCATGTCTGATCATTTTATCTATGAATAGATTCTTTGTGTTGTGTTTGTGTGTGTGTACATGTTTGTTTGTGTGTACATGTTTGTTATGGGGTGTACATATGTATGGGTATGTGCGTGCGTGCATGGTGTGTGTGCGTGCATGGTGTGTGTGTGTGTGTGTGTGTGTGTGGGCAGCCACTGGGCCTTCCCACAGACTCAGCAGTGGTAATCTTGTTGTGTGATCTCCTTGGTGTTACTCTGTGAAGGGGGGGGGGGGGGGGGGGGGGGGGGGGGAGAAGGGGTGGAGGGTGTGTGTGTACCAGCACATAGCTACTCATTCCCAGCACTCACAGGGCAGCACACATTTCCCCACAGTCCCAGGCCAGAGAGAGTGTGTGTGTGGGAAATGTGTGCTGATCTTTGGAGTGTGTGTGGGGAAATGTGTGCTTGCCCTGTGAGTGTGTGTGGGGAAATGTGTGCTTGCCCTGTGAGTGTGAGAATTGTCTGCTAGCCCTGTAAGTTTGAGGAAAGTTTTTGCTGGCAATTAGGGAGGAAAGGAGGGAGGGAGGGATGTGACTCTCAACCACACGAGTTGCGTTGCACAGGAGGTCAATGTTTAATTGTTGTTGACATGTTAGTAATCTGCAATAAAAAGGCTATTCAGTTCCAAAAACAGGTTGAAAATCGAACTGTTCTGTGAACAGTTATCAGAAAGTGAAATGCTATACTGCAGGAAGTGACAAAATGAGAAATTGACATAGTTTAGCATTGTGATAGGTAGCTAGGATGAAGGCTTGGGTGTTTTTAAAGCAAAAGGAGACACAATTACGCCTTGGTACTTTGGCACAAGGTAGAAGAAAGCTTAAAATTGTTTGATGAATCTAATTCTCGTAATCAACAACCTGACCCCCCACCTGCCTAAAATGGCTCTGAGCGGAAAAGTGGGTCAGGTGCAGTGCAGCTCATTTCATCCCTGTCCTATTTCATAGGGGGACGGGATAGCCTAGTGGTTATAACATTGCGCTTGCAATCTGACGACCCGGGTTCGATTCCCATTCAAGGGTATATTTTCCCCTGGAGTTAAAACATCAGTGCAGACTCCACTCTTCTCCAGAGTCCTTCGGATGAGACTATAAACCGAGGCCCCGTGTGCGAACGCATGCAGAACATCTTGCACACACATTAAATCCTGTTCCGCTTTTCGTAAGAGTAGGCCATTGGTGCCGGTGGGAACAGATGACAGAATTTACAAAAATTGCATACACACGGGGACTGGATGTAAAAAAGCACATAAGTGCTTATTCCATATCCTCGATATAAAAGAATGAAAAAAAAAAAATAATAAAATGGTGGAGGGTCAGATATGTGCTAGCCCTGTGTGTGTGTAAAAATGGCTGTGGGCTTTGGATTGTCCTTTTCATGGCTTTAGTCTCTTTGGTTGTATGGTGCTGTATGTCTACTGTATATTTCTGGAGTATTGTCTGTTTAATGGAATGGTTGTGTGTATGGTATTGGTTGTTTGAGTTTGTAGTTTTGTATGGTTTCATAAGAATTCTCAAAATCATAGCCACAACTTTTTTTGTCAAGTGGATTTTTTATACCTTTGTTCAGTCTTTACAGGTCATGAAAGGAAGTTGACTTTTTAAAAAGAAATTATGAAACCATTTTAGTTGCCAGTCGGAGTCACATGGCTGTTTTTTTATTTAAACTTTTATTTTATTGTTGTCTCTGTGTAGTGTTTTGTTTTTAAACTATTTCGTTTTATCGTTATTGTTATTGTGTGGTGATGACCTCTGAAATATTGCAGCTGCCTTCCAGACTTCATTTTTACCCTCCACTGATTTTAATGAAAACTGGCAGGACTGGTGGTACAGTGAGATGTAGATGTAAAAGCCAGTGTCACTGATCTGTCTTTCTGCTTTCACACCAGTCCTTGCAAACAGTGTCTATGGTTCACAGTATTTGCAAAGTGCATTGCAGATGATTGTGAAAGTGTATCCAAAGCGTAAATAAATGATGTTGAAGAGCATGGTTGTGTAGTGGGTTTCTTTCCATCTGACATGAGGGCCAGAGTGAGCTCCCTTGTTGTGTGTGTGTGTGTGTGTGTGTGTGTGTGTGTGTGTTTGGGGATTTTGTTTTGATTTGGGTTTTTTTTGCTGCCTCATCTTCTGTGATGTTCCCTGTCCTGCTGTTCCCACGCCGCTCATTTCAATCTCCCCGCCACAGCCATACCCAGATTTGTTATGTTGCAGCCTCAGGGTTGGTAGTCCACAGGGAGCCCATCACTATCAAGCTGCCATAGGCCACCAGCCAGAGGGGCCCTGCACTGCTATTGGGTCACTTAGGTGGTGTTCAGTGGTGCCTGTTCTGAGCTAACATACACAGGACACCACCTACTAAGCCTCCTACTAACGACAATATTAGCTCAGTCACAGAGCCAGGCTGAGTGAGTTGCCCACCTGAGTGGTGACCACCACAACGTCCATCCAACGACCGTCCCGTTGAACCTCCAACCCCAAAGGCTTTGACACAAACTCACCACAGGCACAGAAGTGTATGGGGAAACAGAATCTGAAGTCACCATGAGACCAGAGCAACTGGGACCATGGAATCAGTCAATTTTTTTTTTCTATTGCATGAAGATCAATGACAATGAGGATGAAGTAATGGTGCTGCTGTGGAGGTGCATGTGCTTTGAGACTACTTGACAGGGTTGTACACTACGCAGCATTAACCGCACCTGAGAGAGATGCAGACACCTGCAGTGTTGGTCAGGTAATTTGAGCTACACTCTCAAACTGGCATCCGTAAAGTGGATGAAGCTCGACTGTGTGGTCCCAGTCTTCCCAATGAGCCCACAGCACACTCACTCTGGGTAGGAGCCGGCTGGACTCTGAAAAATCCCTGTGACAACCAACCAAACAAAACAAGACCAAAAAAACCAAATAAATAATATATGGAATTTATATAGTGCTCAATCTTGTAAAACAAACAAATCGAAAACTGTGCTCTTTTGCAGAGTTAGAAGTGTTTGAAAAGAACACGAACTTTGTTTCTGAACAGACGAATAATTATCAGGGACTGGGTTGGGAGATAATTGTTGAAGAGGAGGAAAGTTCACTTAGGCATGGATTACGTCCCTTAGTCCATGCTTTTTGGGCTGTCAAGTCGGGTGGAAAGGGAACAGGGTAAGGTCTGGGGGACAGCTGCATTAACAGCGGCATGTTCGATTCCCCAATTTTGCGGATGACTTTTTT
>CM054149.1:25373999-25391499 GCA_028751875.1 Rapana venosa
CTTCTCTGGGGAGGAGGTATGTATGTTAGTCCGTCGTGTTCGACGATGACCTCCAAAACAGCAGAGGAGGCAGCTGCTGTTTCCGAAATTGGGCAGAAATTTGATTATAGTGGAGATGCCTTACCCACACTACATCCCCACTCTCTCGGCCAAGTGGGCATAAGGACAGTCAGCGTTGGAGATGTTCTCCAAAGGCCAACTAGCCCCCAGGGCTGCAGCACATAAGGACTGTGCAAGTCAAGCCTCCTAGTCAGAGAGTCATAGTCGATCACTAAAAACCAAGCTGTCAAGTGGAATTCCATGAGTGGAAAAGCCACTCTTGGGGCCTTTTTTTTCTAAGTACAGCACTGTCAAGATTTCATTCGCTATCTTCTTAGCTGCATCAAGCCCCACCACCCCCACCCCATTCACTCCCACCCCCTGTGACTTATAGAATGAGAGCAGCAGCATTTTTTTTGGGGGGGTGGGGGGGGGGGGGGGTGGGAGGAGGTAGTGGTCATCCTAACAAAATGAATAATGGAAGACTTAAAAAGCTGGCAACTTCACTAATTTGTTGTCCACTTTGTTTGTTTCAACTGCTCTTAACAACTTCACCACCTCTTCAGTTGTCACCCCCTACTTAATAATAATAATAATAATAATGTATGGAATTTATATAGCGCTGAATCTTGTAAAGCAACAAATCAAAGCGCTCAGATTTTATTTCATACCACTTTAAGTCACGGCAGATTTCTCTCCGTGAAATTCGGGCTGCTCTCCCCGGGGAGAGCGGGAGAACGCGTCGCCACTTAGCGCTGCGCCACCCTTTCACCCTTTATTTTATTATTTTTTTTCTGCAGCTGTATTTGTTTCCCTATCAGAGTGGCTTTTTTCTAAGAATTTTGCCAGGGACAACTCTCTTGTTGCCGTGGGTTTTTTTACGTGCGCTAAATAATTACGTGTAACACACGGGACCTCGGTTTATCGTCTCATCCGAAAGACTAGCGCCCAGACCACCACTCATGGTCTAATGGATGGGGGAAAAATTTCCGGTCCAAACGGGGTACGAACCGCCGCACACTTCAGACCCGGACTTTTCGCTTTCTAGACAGGCGCGTTACCTCTAGACCACCGATCCACCACTTACCATTCCCACCCCACCATCCTCATCCCCCCCGCCTTTTATTTTCATTTTTATTGTATTTTATGGGTTGGGTTTGTCTTAGTAATCCTCAGGGTGGAGCAGCAGGTGTTTGTGTTGTCGTGAGTGTGTGTGTGTGTGTGTGTGTGTGTTGTCGTGTGTGTGTTGTGGTGTGTGTGTTGTGGTGTGTGTGTGTGTTGTGGTGTGTGTGTGTGTGTTTCGGTGTGTGTGTGTGTGTGTTGTGGTGTGTGTGTGTCGTGGTGGTGTGTGTGTGTGTGTGTGTGTGTGTGTGTGTGTGTGTGTGTGTGTGTGTTGTGGTGTGTGTGTGTTTCGGTGTGTTGTGTCGTGGTGTGTGTTGTCGTGTGTGTGTGTGTTGTGGTTGTGTTGTGTTGTGTGTGTGTGTGTGTTTGTGTGTGTAAGCGTTTCGGTGTGTGTGTGTGTTGTCGTGTGTGTGTGCCTACCTGCCTCGCTGCCTGTATGCGCGCGCGCCTGTGTATGTGTGTGTGTGTACGTGCATGCATACTTTTGTATGTTTGCGCACGTGCATGCATACTTGTGTATATGTGTGTGCGCGTGCGCGCGAGCGCGTGTGTGTATGTGGGCCGACAGAAGTGGTGGTGTAGCCGTCAATACAGCCAGCCTCTTGTGGCCAGGTGACGGGGAGGGGACAGGATGGGGCCTCCCTCCTTTCTCCAGCTGCTGAGGAGGTATCGACCAGTTCCGCCCTGCCCCCCTCAGGCCGCTAGGCTTGGCTGAGAACCTCCGTCCCCCCTCCTGCGCGCTCTCTCTCCCCCCCCCCCCCTCTCTCTCTCTCTCCCCTCGTTTTCCTCTCCCCTCTCTCCCCTCCCTCCCCCTTCTCCCCTCTCTCTCACCCCTCCTCTCTCCCCCCTCCCTCTCTCCCCCTTTTTCCTCCCCCCCCCCCCCTCTCCCTCTCTCTCTCTCCCCTTTCTCTCTCTTCCCCCTCTCTCTCTTCCCCCCCCTTTCCTCTCTCTCCCTCTCTCTCTTCCCTCTCCCCTTCTCTCCCCCCTCTCTCCCTCCCCTCTCTCTCTCTCTCTCTCCCACCTCTCTCCCCTTCCTTTTCCTCTCCCCCTCTCTCTTCTACCCCCTCTTCCCTCCCTCCCTTCTTTCCTCTCTCTCTCCCTCTCTCTCTCTCCCTCTCTCCTCTCTCCCCTCTCTCTCTCCCTCCTCCTCCCCCTCTCTCTCCTCTCTCCCCCTCTCCCTCTCTCTCTCCCTCTCCTTCCCCCCTCTCTCTCCTCCCCTCTCCCTCTCCCTCTCTCTCTCCCCCCCCTTCGCTCCTCCCCCCTCTCTCTCCCTCTCCCTCTCCCCCCCCTCTCTTCCCTCTCCTCTCCTCTCCCCCTCCCTCTCCTCCCCCCTCTCCCCCTCTCCCCCCCCTCTCTCTCTCTCCTCCCCTCTCCCCCCACACACACAGATACACAACAAAATTTTATTTTTTATTTTTTTTCTCTTAGATGGCGACGAAAAAAAAGCAATATTTTGTTTATTCAATGTACCATCTGGAAATAAAATTTGGGGGACTTTGATTTTGACATCCACCCCCACACATACAAACACATACAACACACATACACATACACACACAATATAACACACAACACATACATCCCCAACAAAACCATACACACAACACACACATACATATGCACCACAACACACACACACACAACATGTATACACACACAAAACACCACATACCACATACATACACACACGTATACACACACAACACACACTACCACAACAACCACACAAAAAACAACACACACACACAAAATACACACCATACCCAAATACAACACAACACATAACACACACACACAACACACAACAACACACACACACACACACCACACACAACCACACACACAAACACACCACAATAAACCCCTTTAAGATGTTGAGCGTTTTTGATTTGTTGTTTAACAAATTCAGGCTATATAAATTCCATAATCTTTTTCCCTTTTTAAAATTAAGGGAAAAAGAGTTAAATTAAAGAAGAAACACAACACCCCAACACACACACACGCACACACACACACAACACACACAACACACACACACACACACACACACCCACACAAAACCACAAACAAAAACACAACACACACACACACACACCCCTTCCCTCACCTCCCTCCCCCCCCCTCTTCTCTCCTCCTCTCTCTAGGCCAGCCACCCACAACCGTTGCAGAGGCTTTCCCCGCCACGGGGGGCCCCCTGTGATTTTGGGTTACAGAAGGTTTGGAGTGGGCTATCGAAGGTCAATAAAGTCGAAGAAATGAATGTGTGATTTGAATTCATGGCGAAAAGGCCAATTTTTTCCCCTCTCTGTGGCAAAGGTTTGGGTTTTTTTTTTAGCCACCATGTTAAACTTCAAACAGTCTGAGAGTAGAATTGACCATAGATGTGGGATGTTTGTTGTTTTATTGTAAAAGCACAGATTGGAATTCATAGCGTAAAGCCCATTTCCGCTGTGGCATAACGTTTTAAAAAAAATTAACGAAAATGTTTTTTGGGGGATGAAATTTTTAAAAAAATAATTTTTTTAGCGACCATGTTAAACTTCAACCATCAAAGAGTAGAATTGACCACAGATGTGTGGTGTGTTTGTTGTTTGTTGTTGTTGTTTGTTTTTTGGTTTTTTTTAAAGCACAGATTTGAAATAATAGCGAAAAGCCCATTTCTTCTGTGACAAAGGTATTTTATTTATTTTGATGGAAGTGTAGGGTTCCCCCCCCCCCCTCCCCCTTTAAAATTTTTTTTTTTTTAGCCACTTTGTTAAACTTCAACCGTCAGAGAGTACAGTTGACCACAGATGTGTTTTGATTAAAAGCATAGCTATGCTAACCCTTCCTCCCCCCCCCCCCCCCCCCCCCCCCCTCCGCAACCGCCACCCCACCCAGACCAGTACCCACTCCCCTGCTACTATTCAGATGTCCAGACAGAGGTTGAAGCCGAAATGGGTCAGGACTACACCAGGCACGGTTTGAACAGGGGATCCAGTGTGTGTGTGTGGTGTGTGTGTGTGTGTGTGTGTGTGTGAGAGAGAGAGAGAGAGAGAGAGAGAGAGAGAGAGAGAGAGAGAGAGAGAGAGAGAGAGAGAAAGAGAGAGAGAGAGAGTGTGTGTGTGTGAGTGTGAGAGAGAGAGAGAGAAGAGAGAGAGAGAGAGAGAGTGAGAGAGAGAGAGAAAGAGAGAGAGAGAGAGAGAGAAAGAGAGAGAGAGAGTGTGTGTGTGTGTGTGTGTGTGAGTGTGATGTGTGTGTGTGTGTGAGAGAGAGAGAGAGAGAGAAGAGAGAGAGAGAGAGAAAGAGAGAGAGAGAGAGAGAGAGAGGAGAGAGAGAGAGTGTGTGTGTGTGTGTGAGTTGAGTTGGTGTGTGAGAGAGAGAGAGAGAGAGGAGTAGGAGAGAGAGAGAGAGTGGAGAGAGAGAAAGAGAGAGAGAGAGAGAGAGTAGAGAGGATGCCTGTGTGTGTCTCGTGTCGCTGTGCGTTGTGTGTGTTGTGCGAGAGTAGAGAGAGAGAGAGAGAGAAGGAGAGAGAGAGAGAGTGCGCGGAGAGGTCTGAGTGTAGGTGGTAGAGAGCGGACTAAAAGAGAGAGGTGTTATAGGATAGAGATAGAGTAGTGTCGTTCGTACTTCGGGTTTCGCTCGCGTCTTGCGTCGTCTGCTGTGTCTTGAGTAGATGATATAAGATGAGAATCGAGAGTAGATTGAGAGAGTAAGATATGATCGGTCGCGTCTCTCTCTGCTCTGCTCTTTGCTTGTTCATCTGTTTTTCAGAGAGAAAGAGAGAGAGAGATAGATAGAGGAAGTGATTAGTGATTGAACTCGCTCGCTCACGTGCTTCTCGTCTCTCCGGCTTTTATTATTAGTAGTTGAGATCGTGATAGGAGAGAGATCTGTTCGCTCGTCTCGAGTCGTGAACTGTTTCTAGAAGAGATAGATGAATGTAGAATAAGCTCTTGCTGTCTGTGATGCTCTGTGTCTTAGTGATTATTCTTGATGTAGTTATTATCTTTCTTCTCTTTGGAACGTAGTTATATATATATGAGTAGTATATGATATATTTTATTAGAAATAGATATGATGATATATAGAGATAATAGTATTATCTGCTGCTCTGCTGCTCGATCTGAGATCTATCTATACAAAATATTAGATAATATAGATTCGTTCTCTCTTCTCTCTCGTCTTCGCTTCTCTATCTATTTCTATACTTATATATATCTCTCTCTCTCCTCTCCTCAGTCTTTCTTCCCTCTCCTCTTATTTAAATTTAAACTTCTTGGGTTTTATTATTTTTTGGGGAAGAGAAAGAGGATGAGAAAGAAGGGGGGGCCCCCCCCCGGGGGGGGGTTTTTTTTGGGTTTTTTTTTTAAAAAAAATAAAAAAAGAAGATAGAGATGGGGGGGGGGAGGAAAGTTTGGGTGGATGTGTGGGTGTTGAGGAAGAAAGGGGGGGGGGGGGAGGAGAGGAGAAAGGGGAGTTTTGATGGGGGGGTTTTGGTTGGTGGGGGGGAAAAAGAGGAGGAGAGAGGAAAAGAAGGTGGGGGTGGGGGGTTGTGGGGGTTTTTGGGGTTGGGAGAGGAGGGGGAAGGAGAAGAGAGAGGAAAGGGGGGTGAGTGGTGGGTGTGTTGGTGGGGGGGGGTGGAAGAAGAGAGAGAAGGAAAAAGAGAGAAAGTTGGGGTTTTGGGGGGAGAGAGGGAATGGTGTTTTGGTTGGGTGTGGGTTGGGAGAGAGGGAGAAGGGAGGTTGGTTGGGGGGGTTGAGGAAGAAAAAGGGTTTGGGGGTTGGGGTGTGAGTTGTGTGGATGTTTTGTGTTGGGGTTTGAGAGAAAAAGTGTGTGTTTGGGTGGTGGTTTTTTGGGGGAGAGAGAAAAGGGATGTTTGGGGGTTGGGGAGAAAGAGGAAGGGGGAGGGAGGAAAAAAAAAAAAAAAAAAAAAAAAAAAAAAAAAAAAAAAAAATTTTTTTTTTTTTTTTTTTTTTTTTTTTTTTTTTTTTTTTTTTTTTTTTTTTTTTTTTTTTTTTTTTTTTTTTGGGTGAAGAGAGAGAGAGAGAGAAGAGAGAGGTGAGTGTGTGTTGTGATGTGTGTGTGTGTGTGGAGAGAGAGAGAGAGAGAGAGAGAGAGAGATAGAGATTGGGTGAGTTAGCGGTGAGGAGAGAGAAGAGAGAATGTTAGGTGATGCGTGTGTGTGTGTGAGTGTGTGTGTCTGTGACGAGTTGCGGTGTTAGCTTTGCTCTCTTCTTTCGTTCTCTCTCTCTGAGTTGTATATTATAGTGTATTATATGTGTGTGTTTTTATTGTTTTAATTTTCTCTGTTTTTCCTGTTTTCGTTTTGTTCTTTTTTTTTTATTTTTTTTGGTTTTTTTTTTTAAAATTTTTTTTTTTTTTTTTTTTTTTTTTTTTTTTCTAAATTTTTTTCCCCCCCAAATTTTTTCCCCCACAGGGGTGAGAGGAGAGAAGAGAGGAGAGGAGGAGGGTGTGTGTGAGTGTGGTTTTGTGTGTGTGTGTGTGTGTGTGTGAGAGAGAGAGAGAAAAGGAGGAGAGAGAGAGGAGTGGTGTGTGTGTGTGGGGTGTGGTGTGTGTGTTGTGAGAGAGAGAGAGAGAGAGAGTGAGAGAGAGAGTGAGTGTGTGTGTGTGTGAGTGTGTGTGTGTGTGTGTGTGTGTGTGTGGGTGTGTGTTGGTGTTGTGTGTGTGAGTGTGTGTGTGTGTGAGTGTGTGTGTGTGTGTGTGTGGTGTAGTGTGTGTGTTGTGTTGGTGTTGTGTGAGGAGTGAGAGAGAGAGAGTGTGTGGTGATTTTGTGTGTGTGTGTGAGAGAGAGAGATAGAGAGAGAGGAGAGTGATGTGAGTGTGTGTTGTGTGTGTGTGTGTGTGTGAGGGTAGGTGAGAGAGGAGATGAGAGAGAGAGGATGATGTTTTTGAGTGTGTGTGTGATGTGTATATGTAGTGAGAGAGAGAGAGAGAGAGAGAGAGTGTTTGTGAGATGTGTGTGTGTGTGAGATGATTGTGTCTGTGTGTTGGGAGAGAGTGAGAGAGAGAATGTGTAGTGTGTGTGGTAGTGGTTGTGTGTGTGTGTGTGAGTTGTTGTTATGTGTGAGTGTGTGTGTGTTTTGTGAGTGTTGTTGTTGTTGAGTGTTGTGTGTGTGTGTGTGAGTGTGTGTGTGTGTGTGAGTTTGTGTTGTATGTGTGTTGTGGTGTGTGTGTTGTGTGTTGTGTGATGTGTGTTGTGTGATGTGTGTGTAGTGGTTTGTGATAAGTGTTGGTGATGTAGTGTAGATAAGAGTAGATGTGTGTTGATAGTGTGTGTGTTGTTAGAGTGTGGTGAGGTGATGAGATAAGGAGATGAGTAAATTTGAATGAGGTGTGTGTGTTGGATATGAATGTTGTTGATGTGATAGGACTGTGAGTTGTGTGATAGGTAGTAGAAGTAGTATTAGAACATGTTGATGGTTAATAGTGTGTTGTGCAATTGTGTGTGTTGTGTAGTGTGTAGTGTTGTAGTGTCCTGTGTTTAGAGTGATGAGTGATGGTTATGATAAGACTAAATGTATATACATGATTGAGGACTAGAATTTCTGGTGGTATTCACCCTCACCTACACCCTGTACGGCGACACTCACGCTCCGAGCGGTGACTGTCCTCCCCCTGCCATCGATGGCTCCCCGATTGTGTCACCTCACAAAAAACTACCACCCTTTTTTTCCCCTGTGATGCAACTAATAACCTGTACTACCAATCCTGCATTTGATCCGAAACAAAAATCCCCTCCCTCCCCCCCCCCCCCCCCCCCCCCCATCCCCCTGTCAATCCCAACAAAGATGTTGGAAGAATTTGGTAAACTACAGAAAGCTACTCGGTGTTATCAACAGAAAGCATCAAAGAAAAAGGAACAGGTTGAGTTGATTGATTACCAGCCCACATGACGTGGCTCCTGGCCATATGGCTATAGTCAGAACACCTGACTCCTGGCTATATGGCCATGTTCAGAACACATAATAACTCCTGGCCATATGGCTATAGTCAGAACACCTGACTCCTGGCTATATGGCCATGTTCAGAACACATAATAACTCCTGGCCATATGGCTATAGTCAGAACACCTGACTCCTGGCTATATGGCCATGTTCAGAACACATAATAACTCCTGGCCATATAGGCATAAGTCAGAAAAACATGACTCCTGGTAATGGCCATGTTCAGATACCACATAATAACTCCTGGCCATATGGCTATAGTCAGAACACCTGACTCCTGGCTATATGGCCATGTTCAGAACACATAATGACTCCTGGCTATATGGCCATGTTCAGAACACATAATGACTCCTGGCTACATGGCCATGGTCAGAACACATAATAACTCCTGGCCACATGGCCTTGTCAGAACACATGACTCCTGGCTACATGGCCATGGTCAGAACACATAATGACTCCTGGCTACATGGCCTTGTCAGAACACATAATGACTCCTGGCTACATGGCCATGGTCAGAACACACAATGACTCCTGGTTATATGGCCATGGTTCAGAACACATGACTCCTGGTTATGTGGCCATGGTCAGAACACATAATGACTCCTGGTTATATGGGCATGGTCTGAATACACAGTATGACTCCTGGCCACATGGAAACGATTTTTTTTATGCCTTTTTCTTCACCAAGTTGGGAAGGTGTGATGAAAGAGGTTGCAACACAGTTGCTTTATTCTCCTTGGGTTTTTGTGTGTGTGCAGAACTGTTGATTTAATGTTAATCATAAGCCGCTTTCCCTTTCTTCTTGGTGGCTCCGTTCTCCCTTTCAACCGTTTAGTTTAAATAGATTTTTAATTCAGGAAACATGAATATTATACATACATCATTTGAGAGCAAATAGCTTATAGCATGCTTGGAAAAAAATATTGACTCATTTACTTTGGCAGCTCATGAGCATAAGTAAATCAGAGTAGCAACTGTTTGTTGCTCTGTGTTGTCACCTGCCTATTGGCGGAAGATGAACACAGGATGCTAATATGGCGCATGCGCACGGGCACTACTCTTGTCTTCTAAGAGATTTTGTCCTATTTTCTTAAAATAGCCACCAGTGTCATGAAAATAGCCCTTGGTTCCATAAACAAACGTTGGTGAGCCAGGTATGTGAAGAAGCTGCTGTAAAGTTAAGTATGGTTAAAAATAAACGGTTCAAACTAACCACGGTTTAAGGAACTACCAGTCCAGAAATAAAGGTCCCTGATGGCTGTTTCCATGACCCCCTTCCTTCATCACTGTCAACATCCTCCCCCCCTCCCCCCAACCCTCTCGATCCCCATGTCGTAAACCCAAAGTTCCCTGATATGGCACAAGAAGGGATTTACCTCCCCCTGACAGCCTTGCTTGGAGATGGCAATTAGCGATAAGGGAGACAAGTTACAGGGTGGTCATTACACACATCCCTCTTCTAACTCCCAATCCCCCCCCCCCCCCCCCCCCCCCAACTCCATTTTCTGTGGTCCTCCAACCTCTCTCCCCCCCCCCCCCCCCCCCCCTCTTTCTCTCCTCAACATATTCAGCCGCCTTTCTAGCAGCGGGTGTATGTAGTGAAGAGAAATCTGCTTTATGACCCCAATGGACAACCATAGCTTCCCCCTCTCCCACTCTCCTACTGACTCTGTTGTTGGGTGTGAAACTGTTGAAACATGTCTTGCTTCATGATTTTTCTGACACTTGTATTGTATACCACTTTAAGTCACGGCAGATTTCTCTTGAGTGAAATTCGGGCTGGCTCTCTCCGGGAAGAGCGCGTCGCCACAAGAGCAGCGCCACCCATTCCTTTTTTTTCTTTTCCTGTCTGCATTTGTGTTTGTTTCCCTATAAGAATGGCATTTTCTATAGAATTTTGCTTGGGACAACTCTTTTGTTGCTGTGGGCCCCTTTTACCTGCGCTAAAATTAATGCGCGTTGCAGTCCGGACCTCGGTTTATCGTCTCATCGGAAAGACTAGCACCCAAACCACCACTCACGGTCTAGTGGATGGGGTAAAAGTTTCGGGCACAAACTGGGATCGAACCCGGAACCAGATTGAGCCCGGACGTTTGGCATTTTAGGCAGGTGCGTTAGCTCTAGACCTCTGATGACTTGTACACCTGTAGCCAGGGTTTTACATGAACCTTCTGAAACTCTGCTATTTGTTTTCCATACATGATACTTGAGTCTGATGAAATCATTGTAATTACACGAATCTTATTAAGCATTACTCTCTCTCTCTCTCTCTCGCTCTCTCTCTCTGACTGTTTTCAACGTACATCTGGTGTAAAACAGGGTGGTGTATGCAGTCCTGTTCTCTACTCTCTTCTTATCAGTGAATTAACTTTAAAGGTCGGTGGAAATGGGGAATACCGTACAAATTTCACTGACAATAATTTATGTTAGAGTTAAAGAAACCGAGAGAGGGAGAAATTGGCAGACAGATGGAATGAAAAAGATACAGAGAGAGAGAGAGAGAGAGAGAGAGAGAGAGAGAGAGAGGGAGAGGGGTGGAGAGAGAGAGAGAGAGAGAGAGAGAGAGAGAGGGTGGGAGAGAGAGAGATTGATTGATGATCTTTACTTCCAAGGGTTACAAATTAGTATTAACATACTTTATACAAAAAATGTACCTGGCTCTTGGCCTAAATAGGGGCTATCATTAATTAAAGTAACATCTCAAGTAAACTGAGAGAGACAGAGACAGAGGGAGGGAGACAGACAGACAGACAGACAGACAGAATTGTCAGTGAAAAGAACAATAGTGATTCCATTGTCAGTCCAAATCTGACATTGCCAAAATCAAGTCAATAAGGAAACTGGCATCAATAACCCTGTAATTTTGTACTGAGCACAAGGTTATACTGTTCCGTTGTCTGTGTGCATTTTTAAATTTTATTTTTATTTTATTCTTTTATATCGAGGATAATGGACTAAGCACTTATGTGCTTTTTTTTTACATCCTGTCCCCGGGTGTATGCGGTTTTGGGATTCTGTCATCTGTTCCCACTCGCACACAATGACCTACTCTTCGGCAAGTGTATGCAAGCTTATGGCCAAATAAACACTTCCTCCTTACGTCAGCATGTGTCTAGTTCCCCTGGGTTTGTGTACACGTGTGTATGACCACCTGTGCTTTACAACATTCAGTGGACAGGGATGTTTTTATTTGAAAAAAAAAGTGTACGATAATATGAAGTTGAAAAATGATCTGGGGATATCTTGTATCAGTATAATACTTTTTTGTGGCGGTCTAAAGAATATACTTTGGCAACATTAGACACAGAAGAAATATATTTTTTGAATAATTATTTTGCAGGTTTACCTAATTAACTCCCCTGAAGCTCCGACTTTTATGAATTTTAGTAGTAGCAAAGACGGCAATAGTAACTTTGCCCCCATCCATTAGACATGAGTGGCGCTCTGGGTGCTAGTCTTTCGGATGAGCCGATAAACCGAGGTGTTACACAAAATTATCTAGCGCACGTAAAAGAACCCACGGCGAGAGGAGAATTGTCCTTCGCAAAATTCTGTAGGAAAAAACCACTCTGATAGGGAAACAAATACAGTTGCAGACAGGAAAAGAAAAAAAATCCTGGGTGGCGCTGCTCTTGTGGCGACGCGCTCTCTTCGGGGAGAGCAGCCCGAATTTCACGCAGAGAAATCTGCCGTGACTTAAAGTGGTATTAAAAAAATCTTACATTTGAAAAAATATTATCTGATTACTATAGAATACTCATGTTTGTTGTTAGTAAGCGCATTATAGAATACGAATACGTACTGTTAGTGATAACATTACCCAACAACAAAACCGGAACAAACAAATTTAAAAAAAAATGTTTGAAAGAGGGAAGGGGGAAGGACAGTTTAGACGTTCGCCAGACTAACAATTAAACCGTGGGGTTCTGGGTTCAATTCCCAGCCTTGCCCTTTCTTCCTTGTTTGATGGGAAAATGGAACAAAGTGAAGGCTCTGCCGTGTGCATGTGTGACTTGCGCATGTGAAAAGAACCCACGACAGTTGAAAATCCGAAAGAACAGGGAGGTACCTCCCAACTGTATCCTACACACACACACACACACACACACACACACACACACACACACACACACACACATTCACAGAGAAAATTCCTTTAATGCATGCTCTGCCACTGGTGGTCACTTACTTACACACAGCCACTTGGCTCCGGCCTGCTGTCATGTCATGTCATGTCATGTCATGAATGCATAATTAATGAGGTTAATGTATGCACGGACACCTCTGACCCCGTTACCTGCTGGTCTGGTGGAGAATGGAGTTGGCTTCCATGAATGAAGTCATGGAGTCTCCTGACCATGAAAGTCAAAAAGTTTTCAGTAGTCTACATTCTTCTTCGTGGAATGCTCAGAGAGCAGCTAGTGTTGTCTGTCATATGAGCGAAAATGCCTTGGGCTGCTGTTAACCGCCTGACAAGTCAGCCACCCCTTCCCCTCCCCCTATCAACTTTGGCATATTCAGTACATGAAGTCATAGAGTCTTCAGTTCATGAAGTTACAGAGTATTCAGTTCATGAAGTTATAGAGTATTCAGTACATGAAGTCACAGAGTATTCAGTACATGAAGTCACAGAGTATTCAGTACATGAAGTCATAGAGTTTTCAGTACATGAAGTCATACATTAATTCATAGAGTCTTCGGTACATGGAGTCATAGAGTTTTCAGTTCATGAAGTCATAGAGTTTTCGGTTCATGAAGTCATAGAGTCTTCTATAGATGAAGTCATAGAGTCTTCAGTTCATGAAGTCATAGAGTTTTCAGTTCATGGAGTCATAGAGTTTTCAGTTCATGAAGTCATAGAGTTTTCAGTATATGAAGTAATACAGTCTTCAGTATATGAAGTAATACAGTCTTCAGTATATGAAGTAATAGAGTCTTCAGTATATGAAGAAATAAAGTATTGAGTATATGAAGTCATAGAGTTTTCAGTTCATGAAGTCATAGAGTCTTCTATAGATTAAGTCATAGAGTCTTCAGTACATGAAGTAATACAGTCTTCAGTATATGAAGTCATAGAGTCTTCAGTATATGAAGTAATACAGTCTTCAGTATATGAAGTAATGGAGTCTTCTGTATATGAAGTAATAAAGTATTGAGTATATGAAGTAATACAGTTTTCAGTATATGAAGTAATAGTCTTCAGTACATTAAATCATAGAGTCTTCAGTTCATGAAGTCATAGAGTTTTCAGTTCATGAAGTCATAGTCTTCATTTTATGAAGTCATAGAGTCTTCAGTTCATGAAGTCCAACAGTCTTCAGTTAATCAAAGTCAAAAACTCTTCAGTTCATGAAGTCATAGTCTTCAGTTCATGAAGTCATACAGTCTTCAGCTCATGAAGTCATAGAGTCTTCAGTTCATTAAAGTCAAAAAGTCTTCAGTTCATTAAGTCATAGAGTCTTCAGCTCATTAAGTCAAAGTCTTCAGTTCATGAAGTCATAGAGTCTTCAGTTCATGAAGTCATAGTCTTCAGTTCATGAAGTCATAGTCTTCAGTTCATGAAGTCATAGTCTTCAGTTCATGAAGTCATAGTCTTCAGTTCATGAAGTCATAGTCTTCAGTTCATGAAGTCAGAGTTTTCAGTTCATGAAGTCATAGAGTAATCAATACATGAAGTCATAGAGTTTTCAGTTCATGAAGTCATAGAGTATTCAGTACATGAAGTCATAGAGTCTTCAGTAGAGTATTCAGTACATGAAGTCAAGAAATGAATTATGTTGTTTCTTATGGCTCTGGCTTGACCCAGTGTTTTTTGCACTTTGTAGTAATGATCTTCCTTTACATAGAAATGCTATATTTTTGGTTGTATTAAATGTGAGGTAAACACACACACACACACACACACACACACACACACACACACACACACACACACACACACACACACACACACACACACACACCACACACACACACACACACACACACACACACACTTGCATTGTAAGAAGTAACGTGTAGATATAATGAAACAAAATTAAGCATAATCCCTTGAATAAAACTTGACCAGACAAACTCTCATGCATTTTACAGCATTCTTTCCTCCTGTTAGGAAAAGCAGTCAGCCAGATCACTTTGAAATGCTAACTGAAATTTAAAATGCTAACTTGACATTGAAATGTCAGTGAATTTGGCCTATGACGCAGATTTCCTCCTCCTCCTCTGTCTCTCTGTCTCTCTGTCTGTCTGTCTGTCTGTGTCTGTGTATGTGTCTGTCTGTCTGTCTCTGTCTCTGTCTCTGTCTCTCTGTCTCTCTCCCTCTCTCTCTCTCTCTCGTCTCTCTTGCTAATAACAATGATTCCCATTTTGTGACAAGATAGCCCACAGAGTGTATGTAGCCTAGCACATCACCATACTGCCTTTCAAGAAGGGACAAACAAGTGTGTGTGTCAATACCAATGAAGTCATCAAGACCATGTGTCGTCACTACCCTCCACCCCCACCCCTCACTTTAATGCCTTCCTTCCTCCCAGGGCAGACACACAGACAGACACACAGACAGACGACAGACAGACAGGCCACACCAGAAGTCAGAAGTGTGTCAATGCAAGCGAAGCAAGTCATCAGAGAGCGGGTCAATGGTCACTGGCTTAGGACACCTGATGCTGCCGTCATTTGCATCTTTAGGACTTGCTCCAGCCTGCATCCATTTGCATACTTAGTGGCCACCAGCGGTGTCCAGACAGTGGTCAGGGGCTGGCTGCTATGTGTGTGCTGCTAGGCATTGTGAGATATACAGACAAAGAGGACATGGTCATTGGCATGGACATGGTCAGAGCAGTGGGTGGGGTGGGGGTGGGGGTGGGGGGTAGGGGGGGGGGGGTAATGTCTGCAGAATAACAACGACACCCTTCCCCCTCTTTGTCCTTCCTCCTGTCCAATTCTTTCCTGGTCAGATATAAACTGTAAGTCTTGAGGTTCGTACAGTACGGCAGGGAAATCGATCCATCCCTAAAACATGAAAAAGTATTGACAAATTTAAACACAAACTGTTCATAGCAGGACAAGCAGAGATAACAGAAGGTATGTGTGTGTGTGTGTGTGTGTGTGTGTGTGTGTGTTGTGTGTGTGTGTGTGTGTGTGTGTTGTGTGTGTGTGTGTGTAGCGCGCGTGCGTGCGAGTGCGTGCGTGTATGCGATGCGTGTATGTGTGTGTGTTTATTTTATTTTAAAAAAATCATTTATCTATTTTTTTCATTTCGAGGATATTGGAATAAGCAATCCTAAGCTTAAAAACCCCCCATCTTTTTACAACCAGTCCCTGTGTGCATGCAATTTTGTAATGTTTTCATCCATTCCCCAATACAAAAAGCCTACTCTTCCAAAAGGCGGGGCAGGTTTCAGTGTGCGCAAGATGATCTGCCAATGATTTATTCACAAAAAGGCCATAGGCCCATACATGAAAGGGGGTATCTGACTATTCAGTATTTTAGTAGTTTTTTTTAAATTAAAAAAAGCAACAACAACAACAATAACAACAAAGGCGAAAACAAAAGCAAAATGGAAACCACCAGCAACACACCAAAACAAAGTTGATTTGTAACAAGAATCGTCAGTTACCAGGGCCCCAAGTTAAGATAACAAGGTGTCTATTGTTTTTAAAAGCTTTACAAAAACATAGAACAAGACTGCACCCATCATCCCCAAAAGACGACCAATGGCCTAAAAGAATGAGACTGTCTTTTATGTATGTTACTGGGATATCTGTTTGCCTAACTTCTTCTAAAGCTGGACAACACAACACAAAATGTACCTCATCCTCCTGTGCTTGCTTACATAATGGACAGGGCAGCCTGTGGTCATTTCCATTAATGCCCTTTACATTAAAAATTATGGACATGTATGTCTGATAACCAAGTCTGAATCTAAGAGAGAGAGAGAGAGAGAGAGAGAGAGAGGGAGGGAGGGAGGGAGGAAGAGAGGTTTATTGTGGTAAGCTTTCAAGCCCATTCACAAGGGGACAGTGGGATGGTGACTGGGTACAAACACATATTTAACTAAGACAAAAAACACTTCACAACAGCTCAGATAACCATCAGGACATGGATTCCATATCATGGTTTAACAGCTGCAACAAACACATATATTGTAAACTATGGCTGATTACTGTTTTTGTTTTGTTTTGTTTGTTTTTCGAGCAAAGCGAGAACAATGAACAAAATTTATTGCTGGTAGAGCATATTAGACTGATCTCCAAGTTTTATCATGATAAACCTGGCAGCATTCTTGGCTTTACTTCTGAGATCATTACATGCTGGTGTGAAACTGAGCCTTGTAGAAAATGCTATACCTAGATATCTATAGGCATTGACAACAGACATTTCAACACCACAGGTTAATTAACTATTAGTATTTCCATGTTTCCCTTACTGAAAGATGGCAACCTTTTCTGAATACAGTTATTTTACTTTATCTGAGATAACCTTCAAATCCACAGACTGCTTGCTCTTTGTAAACTATTTAGCTGCTTTTGCAAACTGATAGCTGTTTCAGCTGATAAAACTACATCACTTACTAATAACAAAATGAAGAGTTCAAAATAATCGTTATCAAACAAAGCCCCATGTCTTCCATTTTCAATAACCTCAGTAGCAAGCTAATTGATTATTAATACAAATTAATAAGGAAAATAGACTTGGATTACAATCAAACGTCACCTTGTTTTACACCATAAGTACAACTAATTAAATCTGTCAATTTTGAACTACATCTAACCTTGACTTTCTCACTATGGACATACTTCTAATACAGTTAAACATTTTACCCCTTATCCCATGTTTAAATTTTTTTTAAACGAGAATTTGCCAAAGAATACTATTTAAGGAGTCACAGGCCTTCTCAAAATCTATGAAGGCTACCTATAATTTCCTGTTACAAGAGAACTATTTTTGTACAAAAGTTAACAAAGTGTGTATGTGTGTGTGTATGTGTGTGTGTGTGTGTGAAAGAGAGAGAGAGAGAGAGAGGAGAGAGAGGAGAGAGAGAGAGGAGGAGAGAGAGAGAGAGAGAGAGAGAGAGAGAATCAAAATAAGTCAATGTCTTTCTTGCATGGTGGCAGTTACTTTGCGTGACAAATAGAGAGAATTTTTCAGTCCCCCCCCCCCTAAAAGTGCTGAAGGAGGGGAAGGGAGGGGGGGGGGAGGGAAGGGGATGGAAGTGGCAGGTTGTGTCGCGTGGCCACGCCATGGAGCGTGAAACTGATCCCCACTACACCTGCTGCCAAAGCGCACCAATCAAAATCATTGGTAGGCGGGAACTTTAGCCGAAACTGATCGCTGATTGGTCAAAGGGGGCGGAACCTACGGGAAAAAGGGGCGGAGTCAAGCACCTTTC
>CM054149.1:25396499-25398999 GCA_028751875.1 Rapana venosa
CTTTGCCCCCTGTTCATGGTGGAGTATTTAAAAGTCATTAAAAATATTTTAAGTCATTATGGGGACGGTATAGCTCAGTGGTCGGAGCACTCGCTTTCCCCCAGCCAAAGTTAAGCAGCATCGAGCGTGGTTACCAGTTGGATGGGTGACTGTTTGCGCGCCTTGACTTCAGTATGGTCTCCCCCATTTCACCCAGCTGTAAATGGGTACCTGCCTTCTTTAAGGTCAGGGAAAGTAAAGCAGCGAGGGAGAGGAGATGGGCGCCGCCCTCAATATGCTGGCCCCTCGAGAAGTTGAGGTCTCTGACACCTCGCTCCCCTACGACCACATAGTAGGTTATGGGACACCTTTACCTTTATGTAGTCATTGACAAGTGAGAGGGAAGGTTCACAATACGAGGTGACAGCCCCGATATGGCCTCTGTGGTCGGCGGGGCTATAAACAACAAGATTGGATTGGATTGGAGGGAAGGTTTTCTTTTTCATTCTTTTGTTTTTTCTCTCTCACTTTTCCCCCGCTCATGGTGGAAGTGTGTGTGTGTGTGTGTGTGTGTGTGGTGTGTGTGTGTGTGTGTTTGTGTGTGTGTGTGTGTGTGTTTGTGTGTGTGTGTGTGTGTATGTTTGTTTGTCCGTCGTGTTCGACGATGTGTGTAGCCATTCAGTAATGACAGGAAGTTTTTCCCCACATTTTGCTGTCTACAGATTTTTTTTGGGTCCAATTTCTATACACTCTTGTTGTGAAGAATTGCAACTTCGTCGTGGGTTCTTTTACGCGCACGGTGTATTCTGCAATACAAGGTGGCTTGGTTTATTG
Organism: Rapana venosa; assembly: GCA_028751875.1. Classification (NCBI taxonomy): domain Eukaryota; kingdom Metazoa; phylum Mollusca; class Gastropoda; order Neogastropoda; family Muricidae; genus Rapana; species Rapana venosa. The sequence continues at coordinate 25,397,313 of CM054149.1, forward strand.
TCTCATCTGAAGCACTACCACCCAGCCCACCACTCAAAGTATAATAAACATTTTTGGAAATTTTAGGGGGGAAACTCGTAGTTCTGACTTTAATTCAAATCAGGAAAAAAAAATCACGGAATTAAAAACCAAAACAGAGATAACGAAATGATTGATGTGAGCACAACAGTCCATAAAAACAAGCAAACTACAGCAACATCCCCCCCCCCCCCAACAACAACAACAACAACAACACCCCAAGAAACAAAACAAAACAACCGCCCCCCAAAAAAAAACAACAACAACCACCAAACAAACCCAACAAAACAAACAACATCAACAAAAACAAAACAAACAAAAAAAATCACCCCAAAACAAACGCTGCCAATGAACTTACTAGCAACTCGCAGCTACATAACCTACAATGGTATTGATAATGGTGATGGTAGGAATAATAAAGATAATGATGATAAGACACAAAATTAAAAAGAAAAAGAAAAAGAAAGAAGCCAAACTACTACTGCTACTTATGATGATCGTGTCGATGACGATAACAGTATTGAGAAAATGATAACAGCAGTAAAAAATATCAACGGCAATGACAATAATAACAGTTACAACACCAACATTAATACTGATGATGATGATGATGATGATGATGATGATAATAATCATAACAGCAGCAGCAGCAACATTAGGCCTAACACCAACAACAATAATAATGATGATAATAATTATGATGATAATAATAATAATAATAATAATAATAATAATGATAGCAACAATAACAATTATAACAACAGCAAGTAACAATAAGAGGCAATAACAACAACAACGGCAATAACAATAATAATGCTAACAACAGCAATAACAGTTATCGGCCAATAACATTGAAAAACCAGCAACGATAATAATTATTAGCCTAGTAGAACAATAACAGCAGTGATAACAAAGATAACAGAAACCCATTCAAACTATAAATAACTGAGAGCCCACGCACGCGTTTGTTTGTTCCCTTTCAGAACACAATTGTACCCCCTCCCCTCCCCCCTCACCCCACCCTCCCCCACCCCACCCCACCACCCTCACCCCACCCCCTGCCTTTACCCCAGTCCACAATAGCAAAGTGGCGGAGCGCGTGGCGCTGGTCGCGTGGCACGTACATAGGGGGGGGGGGGGGGGGGGGGGGGGGGGCACACAGGACAGGTGCTGGTGGGACCCTAGCCTTTCCTGTCGGCAGGTGGGAGAGAGGGGGGGGGGGGGGGGGGGAGAGGGGGGGGGAGATAGAGGGGGAGAGAGAGAGAGAGGAGAGGGAGGGAGAGAGAGTGGGGAGGGAGAGAGGATGGAAGGAGAGGGGGAGAGAGATATTTATCATTAGTATTATTGTTATCCTTTTCTTCTTGTTCTTCTTGTTCTTGTTCTTCTGTTCTTGTTCTTCTTGTTCTTATTGTTCTTCTTGTTCTTGTTCTTATTCTTGTTCTTGTTCTTCTTCTCCTTCTTCTTCTTCTTCTTCTTCTTTTATTTTGAGGATGATAGAATAAGCACTCATGAGCTTAAAAATATTTTTTAAAAATTTGTTGACATCCAGTCCCCGTGTGTAGAGAGAAGAGAGGGGGAGAGAGGGAGGAGAGAGAGAAGGAAGAGAGAGAGAGAAGAGGAGAGAGAGAGAGAGAGAGAGAGAGAGAGAGTGAGAGTGAGAGAGAGAGAA
>CM054149.1:25408999-25421499 GCA_028751875.1 Rapana venosa
GGACCTCCCCCCTTCACCTGACCCGCAGCAGGGGAGGACCAGGTCCACCTCCTCCTCCTCCCTGCCCCCCCAGCCCCCGCCCGGCCCCCCGACCCTGACAACCCCCTGTTCCCCCCCTCCCCTCCCCCTCCCCCCCCCTCCCCCTTTCCCGCCCCCCTTCCCCCTCCACCACCCCCCAACCCCCCCGCCGGACGGTCCTCCGCCCCCTTGCGAGGAAGGGGCAACCCCGGTCAGCGAGACCGTCCTGGTCAAAGGGCGGGGGAGGGGAGGTCAAGGTCGTCAACGCGTCCCCCCGCCCGGGAGGCCGTGGCCCAGGGAGGACGCTCCTCCCGGAGGAAGAGGACGTTCCCCTGGGGGGGGTTCCCCTGGTGTTCCCCATGCCGGGAGTGTTGTCTCCCCAGGGGCCCGGGCAGGGGCCCGGCTCGGCTTTTCGGGAGCGGGTCGCGGGCGGCAGCACACCTCGCCAGCGCACAGGAGAGGCGTCGTCCCGGGGCGGGGCCCCAGCGACGTCTCTGAAGGGTTTCCCCCCGGCCAGCAGCCCCGAAAACCCCCGGGGGCGTGGCTGGGGCCCCGCCCCCCCTCTCCCTTCCTGCCGCCCGGTCTGTCCGCCCACCCGCACCCCCAGCTGGCGCCGTTAGGACTTCACTACATGCCCACCATGCACCTGCCCCCCAGCCTGTCCAAGCCCCTGTCGGACCTGCCCTTGCCCTTTCCTTACTCCAAGTCCCTGTCTGAGGGTCTGGACTCCGCCTTCGCCAGTCCGCGTCCTCCTTTCATCCATCCTGCCGCGGCCGCTGCCTACTACTCCTCCCTGAGGACCTCCCTGCCCTTCCCCTTCCCCCTGCCTTCCCTGCCTGTGGACATGGTGACCAAGACCTCCCCCGCTGCAAGGGGGGAGGGCGGCCAGAAGGCGGCAGAGAGGCTGGAGGTGCTGAGGGCGCTGAGGACGGGGTCAGCCGACCCTCTGTCCAAGTATCGCGCCTCCCCGCCTTCCCTCCAGCCCCCTCGCCTGTCCCCCGCCGCAGCCTCAGCCATCCTGTCCCCGCGGACTTCACCCGCGACTCCGGGTCTGCCAGAAGGGGTCAGCGGACGGCCCGCGGATCTCAAGGACCTGTCCCGCACGCTGACAGGCCCCTCTGCCGCGGGGTCCCTGGCCGTGGACGGCAGAGGCCTGAAGCCGCGCCCCAAGGAGCGGGAACCCGTGCGCTATCAGTGCGAGGCCTGCAGCAAGAGCTACTCCACCTTCTCGGGCCTGTCCAAGCACAAGCAGTTCCACTGCACGGCGCAGCTGAAGAAGGAGTTCAGCTGCAAGCACTGCGACAAGACCTACGTGTCCCTGGGCGCGCTCAAGATGCACATCCGCACGCACACGCTGCCCTGCAAGTGCACGGTGTGCGGCAAGGCCTTCTCCCGGCCCTGGCTGCTGCAGGGCCACGTGAGGACCCACACCGGGGAGAAGCCCTTCTCCTGCCCGCACTGCGCCCGCGCCTTCGCCGACCGCTCCAACCTGCGGGCCCACCTGCAGACCCACTCTGACGTCAAGAAGTACAGCTGCCGCCACTGCTCCAAGACCTTCTCCAGGATGTCCCTGCTGCTGAAGCACGAGGACAGCTGCTGCAGCAACGCTCTCTGAGCCTGCAGCCTGCAGCCTGCAGCCTTCCTTCCTTCCACTACTCCTGTAGGACAACGCGAAATATCTTGACGGTTCTTTGACAAGCGTGCTCCTTCTACAGCTGTTGGTTCACTGACCAGTCAGTGTTTGACAAGTGTGCTCCTTCTACAGCTGTTAGTTCACTGACCAGTCAGTGTTTGACAAGCGTGCTCCTTCTACAGCCGTTAGTTCACTGACCAGTCAGTGTTTGACAAGCGTGCTCCTTCTACAGCCGTTAGTTCACTGACCAGTCAGTGTTTGACAAGCGTGCTCCTTCTACAGCTGTTAGTTCACTGACCAGTCAGTGTTTGACAAGTGTGCTCCTTCTACAGCCGTTAGTTCACTGACCGGTCTACTGATGACCTATCTAATGTTGAACCAGCCACACTGACACACGCAGGAACAAAGGAATAGGGCGGACGTACAGAAAGAATCCTGACATTCCGGAGAGACATTGTGCCATTCTTCTGTGTCATGACAAATTATCAGCATGTTGTTGTTTGGGTTATTTTTTGGGGTTTTGTATTGTGGCATGTTGACAACCTCTTTTATCATGTGTGCCAGTCTTCCATACCATGACCATTAAAACCATTCGCGGTACGGCTCTGTGTATGTATGTATGTATGTATGTATGAATATGTGTGTGTATGTATGTATGTATGTATGTATGTATGTATGTATGTATGTATGTATGTATGTATGTATGTATGTATGTATGTATGTATGTATGTATGTATGTATGTATGTATGTGTGTATGTGTGTGTGTGTATGTGTGTGTAGAGCTCTTCATGTTAGTCTGAAAGAAGGGAGTGTTGATAAAAACCAACAACACAATACCAACAATAGTGGTGGACCAGTAACAAATGGTATCTGTCTGACTGTTAGAAGACTTCACAAACCTGATCTCTCCCGTATCTGGGCAATTCATGATGATATTTTGAAATCTTGTTTCAGCATTTTGTTCAGACTGCTAGCAGCCTGATGTGTGTCTGTGGACTGTAAGCTAGGTTGATGAACTAATGTCTGCAGTAGGGCACTAGCCTATCTGTAGCCTGTATCTGTGCCTGCATTATTTGCTGTGCACCATAAAAACTGTCTGCTGACGACCTTTTGGTCATGTTTAGGAAGAAGGCGTAATGATACTTTTAAGGAAGCGTGCTGTGACGTCAGGCACCGTGAATACTTACGTCATAAAGGCTGATGACAGACGATTGTTAGCAACAAGATAAACGCCTGTTGAGTTATCTGGGTCTGTCTCAGCCTTATGGCCATCTTACCCCTCTGATTCCTCATTGTTGATTTTTTTAAATCATTCCTCCCCCTCCCCGCCCCCTCAAACTTCCAGGGACTCAGAGCTTGGGAGATGTGCCATGCTGAGGATGTCTGTGAGCCATGAAAGGAACCAGGCAGACATCCATGCTGAGGATGTCTGTGGCCACATTCCATGCAGTGCGTGCAGACTGTTGTTGAGGGAATGTCCACATCCACTTTTACCTTTATTTTTACATGTCCAGTATCAATCTGAAGCAGTTGCTGTATCTGAATTCCATTATTATCTTAAACATTCACATGTGTTTATTCCGCAGCTCTTATTTTTGTTGTTGATGATGCTGAGTCTTGCTAATGACGGTATGCATTTTGTCATATTTTTTTAGATGATTTTTTTTTCTGTCATTACTATGTAGTCTTAACTTAAACGTATTTTTTGTACAGTTGACTTTCAGGGAAGCGTCACAACTGTCAGTAGTGTTGTGTGTTTTAGAGGAGGGGGTATAATGAACGACAGGATTGGATGGGGAGTGTTCAGAGAGAGAGAGAGGAGGACATGTGGAGAAAGAGGACGCACGCTGATGACACTAGTTATGGGAAGAGATTTACAGAGGACAGTGTATTTCGGTCATGATGTGAGCAGCCGGCAGCAGATTGTCTATCTTCATCAGTGGTCAGGCTCCTGCCATCAGTGCCATGACTGTCACGTCTCCTGCCTCCCTCACCTCACCTCTCTCCTCTTCTCTCCTGCTGCACACGTCCTGCCATACTCCATACCCAGTGTCTTGTTGAGTTGATAGCACAAAAACAATGGCAGTATTCAAGACATGACAGTTTGATAGCGTTGTCACAAAACGTTTGACAAATCTTGGAGATTTTGTTTGTTTGTTAACTTTGTTGTTGATTTTTTTTGTTTTTGTGTTGGTTCTTGTCAGTCATACTTGCCAGTCCCATTTTTTAAAATAAATTTTGTTGTTATTGATATTGATGTTGTTTTTTTCAGTTTTCTATTTTGAAAGTTGTGTTTACATCGGCCAAATGAAGTTTCGTCCATACCTAGATCTACGTCAAACCATCCATTCCGTTCCGTTCTGTTCTGCTCCGTTGGTCCCAGTCAGCTGTTTGGGGTTTTACAACTTCTTGGTCTAGTCTAGAACGTTCCGCCTGATGCCACTTGGGTCAGCTGGGCAGTCGCAGCCTGCTAGTGGCGATGCCCGCTGACACAACTCCTCTTTTCCTGCTGATGCCAATGACGTCACTGTAGTCTCAGTGCCGATGACGTCAATGAAGTCGGTGCCAATGACATCACTTTAGTAGTGTCAGTACCAATGACATCACTTTAGTGTCAGTACCACTGACGTCACTGTAGAGTCAGTGCCAACGACGTCGCTGTAGCGTCAGTGCCAACGACGTCACCGCAGTGTCAGTGCCAATGACGTCGCTGAAGTGTCCGTGCCAATGACGTCACTGTAGTGCCAGTCTAGTCTGAAATCCGCCCACTGTGCTGCATGCACTGCAGCCTTGCTTTTTTGGGGGCAGAACACAACGCCACGTCAGTGTGCCTATTGTTTCTGCGCTGAGGTCAGTTTTGCCTTTTGTTTTTGTGCTGATGCCTTTGGTTTTTTGTTGATTTGGTGACCCATTGTATGGGTTTAATGTTTTTTTGTGGGTTGTTTCTGTATTGTGTTTTTGCTCTTTTGTTTTTTTCCTTTGTTTCTTCAGTTATTTTCAATGTTTGGTAGTTTATGTGTTTCATGATGTATGTCCATTGTAGACGTTGTTCTATTATAGATGTGTCCTTTATCTACGTCTTCCACACATGGCAATTATTGATGTCTCACTGACTGAAGTCTTCCTTCCACCTGCTGCTACTGCTGTACTCATCTCCATTTTCCCATGGTATTATTTATTAATTTATTATTACTATTATTGTTATTATTGATTTGTCTGTTGATTCGTGCATGTCTTCCAAATATTCAGGTTAAAAAAATGAATCTGATGTGTCGCCTGTTTTCATCTCTTTTATTTTCCTGCCCCGTTGACCTTTTATACTGGATGCATGAAGAGTTCTTTCCGTCTCCATAGTCTCCCCCTTTTTTTTTCTGGTGGGGGGAACTCTCTGTGTTGCAGACAAGAGTTGCGGGTCTTGTGTGTCTGGATGTGGCCTGGCCACTCTGAGGGAGGGGGAGGAGGATGGGATTGGGGGGGGGGGGAGGGGTAGCGGGAGGGGTGTTACTCCTCAGCAAATGTGTGATACCCTTACTTTTCTCTGCCTGTTGCAAGCGTAAAGGGCAGGGCTGTATCACACAGCTTTCAAATGATTTTAACAATTTTTTTTTTTTTATGGGGGGGGGGGGGGGGTATGGGGGGGGGGGGGGGGGGGGGACAGGACAGGATCACAAAGCTTACAGATTTCTTTCTTTTTTTCTGTGTTCTTGTCCAATGTAGAAGATAGTATAACTGAACATAATCATGTTCAAGCAGGTAGACATTATTAAAAGCTGCCATTTACAGGAGACTCCTTTCTGTCTTTTTTTTTCTTTTTCAATGTAGAGGGTAGAATAAACTGTATATAATTATGTCTAAAGTAGAAAGACATTATTGCAAGCTTGTCATTAAATGACAATTCTTCCTTTCTTCTTCTTTTTTTTTCAAAGTAGAAGATAGTATATCTTGAACATTATTATGATCAAGTAAGCAGATATCATCATTATTATCTACAAGCCGTCATTTTCATGATCATAGTCAACAATAGTTTCCAGCTTTCTTTGGCAGAGAAAAAGGGGAAGGGGGGGGGGGGGGTAGAGAGAGAAACCTTGTCAGAAGCTGTCATGGTGAAAATGACAGACAGAAGAAGTCTGAACGATCACTTTGCCCACCTCTGTCATCCTTGACCTCCAGGTCTGTCTGTCAATCTGTCTCTTGAACCTTGGCTTCCCAGGCGCCATGACCTTGGGGAGTGGATGGGGGGGGGGGGGGGGGGGGTAGGGGGGGTAGTAGCCTTTATGGACCATTGCACTCGCCACAACATTTGATTTTCCCGAGGAAGTGAAATTGGTCTTGTCCTCCATGAGTGATGTAGGCTCCATAGTCTCATTTGACTTTGCTGAGGAAGCGAAGTACGTACTTTGTTCGTCATGGGTGAGCTAGGCTTGAGACGGTTTCCTGGTTGTTGTTTTTTTCTTTTCTGTATTTCACACACAGCCTGTGTCCTCTCTGTTTTGTCTGTTGCATCCCCATGCCTTCTTTTATGCCAGGTGATGACTGGAAACGAAAGCCATATTTAAATTGATGTATGCTTGTACATTTTAGGACATGGATTACTGTCTCAGTTTGATTCGGTGTGTCTCTTTGTCTCTGTCTCTTTGCCTGACTGTCTCTGTCTGTCTGTCGCTGTCTCTGTCTGTCTGTCGCTGTCTCTTTCCTATGTTTTAGTTGTTTTTTTTATCTTTTAGAAAGCTCTCTCTCTCTCTCTCTCTCTCTCCTCTCTCTCTCTTCTCTCTCTCTCTCTCTCTCTCTCTCTCTCTCTCTCTCTCTCTCTCTCTGATTGTGTGTGTGTGTGTGTGTGTGTGTGTGTGTGTGTGTGTGTGTGTGTGTGTGTGTGTGTGCACGTATCCGCGTGCGCGTGTGTAAACAAGACAGTGTAGTTAAAGGCTATCAGTTGTGTGTATGTGTGTAATTTATGCCATGCGGAAAGAAAGGAAAAGCCGAATAAATCTGTTGTTGAAAAATAGTAATGTCTTTTTTCGTCAGCACAAGAATGGAATCTTGTTAGTCTGTACTTCCAGCTTTGTCTGTCTGTCTGTCTGTCTTTCCTTTGCCAGTTCTGTCTGTCTTCTTTTCTTTTGTTTGTCTGCATCTGTCTTCCAGGCGCGTATTTATTCTCTCTCTCTCTCTCTCTCTCTCTCTCTCTCTCTCTCTCTCTCTCTCTCTCTCTCTCTCTCTCTCTCTCTCTCTCTCTCTCTCTCTCTCTCTCTCTCTCTCTCTCTCTCTTTCTCTCTCTCTCTCTCTCTCCTCTCTCTCTCTCTCTCTCTCTCTCTCTCTCTCTCTCCCCCCCCTTTCTCTCTCACACACTCTCTCTCTGTGTATGTGTGTTTATATGCGCGCACGTGCATGTGTGTGTATGTGTATTTGTGCTTACACATGCACGCCTGCACATGCTCCTCTGCCCACAAGGAAAACAGACTGTTGCATGATTTTCAAGAAATAAAATACTGAAATAAATGTCATACAAATGGAAGAACAGGCAAAAATCGGTATATTGATGATCTGCAGGACACAACTTCTCCATTGGCACTAGAGAGTAGAATTGCCCCTGTATGGCTCTGCTCGCCATGAAGTAACACGCAGACCTGCTACAGCCATACAGTATGACTCTGTTCACCCAGAAATAACATGCAGACCTTCTACAGTCACATGATATATAGCTCTGTTTACCATGAAGTAACACACAGACCTGCTACAGCCACGCAATATAGCTCTGTTTACCATAACATGCAGACCTGCTACAATCACACAATATGGCTCTGTTTACCATGAGGTAACATGCAGAGCTGCTACAACCACATAATATATAGCTCTGGTCACCATGAAATAACTCGCAGACCTGCTACAGCCACACAATATAATTATAGCTCTCGTCACCATGAAATAACACATAGATCTGCTACAGCCGCACAATAATATAGTTATATTCATCATTAAATAACATGCAGGCCTGCTAAAGCTACACGATATAGCTTTATTCACCACGAAGTAGCATGCAGACCTGCTACAACCACAGATGTGTGGCACTGTCCAACATGGTGTCTTTTAAAAGCATAACATGTGTAAAGCCCTTATAACTATGTCACGTGCAGTCAATGACGGTTTTTATTCTTAAAGCCTAGTGGTTAGAGATCTGCGCTTGTGATCTGACAGCCGGTATTCAAGCCACCACTGAGGTATCCGTTCAAGTGGATTCTCCCTCTGGAGTTACCATCAGTGCCGACTCCACTCCCCTGAAAGTGCTTCAGATGAGACTATAAACTGAGGTCCTCCTGTGTGACAAATGCAAGCAGAACATCTTGCGCACACGTTAACCCCCCCCCCCCCCCCCCCTTTTTTTTTTTTTTTTTTAGAAGAGTAGGTAGGCCATTGAGTGCCGGTAGGAACCGATGACAGAATCTTTAAAAACGCACGCACACTGGTGCCGTGTTTAAGACATCATTCCCGAAGTCGGAATGCGGCTACCTTAATAGTGGGCAAAACTCGGTCGCATACACAAAATCTCACCATTGGTGAACATCGGAGCTCTAGCCCAGGAGCGAAAAAAGAAAAAAAAGGAAATCCTACAAAAAAGCAAAAATAAAATAACAACAACAACAACAACAAAAATTCATGTTTAGTCCACGGCCCTTCATGAAAGGGGTGCTGAAAGAGTAAAGAAAATCAGTAACACTCTTTGGAAGGGGGAGGGGGAGCATCAATACATCAATCACTGTTAACAACAAATTGGAAAGAAATATATTCTATGACGTTGCAATATCTCGAAACTTTAATGCTTTATGCAGGAAAAAAGTTCCAAATATCAGTATACCTTGTCAGATGCCATCAACAAACATAGCTTAAACATACATGCTTGTTGATAATATTTCCCTGGAATGTATTTCCCTATACAAATTCCATTTATTATTATTATTTCCCTGGAATGCAAATTTTGTCTAAGTTCAGGGTAGTAAGGAAAAAGTAAAGGAGTCCCATAACCTATAAGGTCGTAGGGGACCGAGGCGTCAGAGACCTCACTTCCCTAGGGCCAGCATATTGAGGGCGGTGCCCATCTCCTCTCCCTCACTGCTTTACCTTCCCTGACCCTACAGAGGGCAGGTACCCATTTACAGCTGGGTGAACTGGGGGAACTGTACTGAAGCCAAGGCGCGTAAACGGTCACCCATCCAACTGGTAACCACGCTCGACGCTGCTTAACTTGGCTGGGGGAAAGCGAGTGCTCCGACCACTGAGCTATCCCGTCCCCTTGTTCAGGGTAGGACAACCAAAAACCAAACTAAATGTACCTTTTCATCTTTCTTCCCTCCATAAAAAGGACAAAATAAACCTAGTGTGACCATATTGCTTGTATCAATAACGATGAGGTGCCAGTTTTGACAGGCCTATCCTAGATCTTGTCACTTTAATTTTCAGATATTGTTCCATGCATGACATAAAAAAGGGTTCCATTTAAGGGTTGCTACAAAAGTTCAGATGTACAGATGTGCAGATAAAACCTTTGGCTGTTCCAAACATGATCATATCATTTAGGTCACCTCAAGTCGACTAAGCTGTGACCAAAAACGTTTTAATTTTTAATTAATTTATTTTATTTATTTATCTAGTTATTCATTTTATAAATACATCTGTATTTCCAACTTACCGATTTAACCATGCATCACTTACAAAGCCATATTCGCATAGACAGAAAATTAGCTACTCAACTTGTTATACCTCTAACATCGAATTCAAACAACACTTTGCAAGGTTTAAAATGTTTTATCTTTTCATTTCAAATGTCAAAGGATACATGCGTTAGAATAGTCTTAGATTCAAGAGAAGTTGACGTGAGAGAGAGAGAGAGAGAGAGAGAGAGAGAGAGAGAGAGAGAGATAGAGCACACTTGACACTGGAGACTGTTCCCACTCCCCGGAAAGGGAAGGAGACCTGAGCTGTGTACTCTCATGCAAAAAGGCCACACACACAGTAACAGTAACACTAACAGTAACAGTAACAGAGTGAAAGAGAACGAAGGGCTGACCCCTGTCTGTATTTCAGGCCCTTCCCTGTGTGATTAAAAATACTGTACAGAGAGACAGGAAGAACCACTAATTTTTTTTCGAGGATAATGGAATAAACACTCGTGTGCTTTTTTAAAATATCCAGTCCCCGTGTTTGTATGCAGTTTTGTCAATTTTGTCATCCGTTCCCACCGGCGCACAATGGCCTACTCTTCCGGAAAAGCGGAACAGGTTTTGAACGTATGCGCAAAATGTTCCGCTTGCGTTCGCACACAGGACCTCGGTTTATAGTCTCATCCGAAGGACTTTTCGGAGTAGAGGAGTCGGCATTGATGTTAACTCCAGAGGGAAAAAAAATCCTCTTGAACGAGATTCAAACCCGGGTCAGCAGATCACGAGCGCTACGCTACGCAACACCACGCGGTTCACTCTCACCGCTAGGCCTCTCATCTTGCTGGGGTACGGTAGAAACAATCTCCAACACAACAAAAACAGATAACAAAATACAAACAACGCTAAAGAAGCCTTAGGGGGGAAAGAAAGAAAAGAGTGGTGGTGGTGGTGGTGGGGAGGGGGGGGGGGGGGGGGACTGTTGGGTTTTTGGTTTTTTTTTTGGCTCAAAGGGAAGGGGAAGAAGAGGAAGGGGTGGGATGGGGTGTTGGGGTGGAGCGGTGGTAGGGGTGGGGAGGAGGTAGGGGTAAGGGTGGGGGTGTGGGTAGGGGATGGCACACTTCATATCAGCCGCAGATTCGAAACAAAGGTGGAGGAAGGCGGGAAAAGACGACCAGTCTCTCTGTGTCTCTCTGTGTCTCTGTGTCTCTCTTTCTGCCTCTCTGTCTCTTTCTGTCTCTGTCTCTGTGTTTCTGTCTCGCTCTCTCTCTGTTTCTTTCTGTCTCTCTCTTTTTCTGTCTCTCTCTCTCTCTTTCTGTCTCTGTCTCTGTCTTTCTGTCTGTCTCTCTCTGTGTCCCTCTTTCTCTCTCTCTCTGTCTGTCTCTCTCTCTCTGTCTCTCTTTCTCTCTGTCTGTCTCTTTCTGTCTCTGTCTCTCTGTCTGTCTCTCTCTGTGTCTCTCTGTGTGTCTCTTTCTGTGTCTCTGTCTCTCTCTCTCTGTCTGTCTCTCTCTGTCTCTCTCGTTGTTGTTGTAGTTCGTCGTATTTTTTCTTCTTCTTGTTTTGTTGATAGTCCCTAATCAAAGCAAGGGCCAGATGAAATATAAAAAAAAAGAAAGTATGTGAATGCTTATCTGTATCCCTTGGAAAATAAAGATCGATCATTCATTTATTCATTCCCCCTCGCTCTCTTCATTTATTCATTCCCTCTCTCTCTTCTCTCTTCTCTCTCTCTCTCTCTCTCTCTCTCTCTCTCTCTTCTCTCTCTCTCTCTCTCTCTCTCTTCTCTCTCTCTCTGTGTCTCTCTGTGTCTGTGTCTGTGTCTGCCTCTGTCTCTGTCTCTGTCTCTCTCTCTCTCTCTCTCTCTCTCTCTCTCTCTCTCTCTCTCTCTCTCTCTCTCAAAGCTGTAAGGTGAACGGGAATATAAAACACGGGTGGATTTAATATAGCACACAGGGTAGAAACGGAAAGAAAGGAAAGGAGGGTGGTGGTGGTGGTGGTGGTGGTGGTAGTGGTGGTGGCTGCATGCAAAATGGTGAGAAACAGCGATAGATGGCGAGGGTTGGGGAGAGAGGGGAGGTAGGACAGTAGAAGATGAGGTGACGACACGAGTGTTCCTCCCCCTCTTCCCCCCACCCCCTTTTTTGTATTTGTGGCATCCCCTGTGTGGGACAATGACGTCATCGCTGCACGCAGTCAAAAGGGTGTCTTGCAATAATATTTTGTCACCCACATACAGCATAACCTGTCAGGAACCAATAACTATTGTCAACATTTTCTCTTACGCTGGTGGCCCTATTTACATAACCAATAATACAGAAAGACAACTGATATCAATCTACAAAGTTAGCTATCTCCGTGAGAACACACTTTGCATGGCTCATTGAACTGGTTACTTTGCTGCAGTTCTCCTTTGTCCCCACATTGATCCAACAAGGCGCTTGCGGTTCATTGTACAGGAGTGCACTACCTCAGCCACCGACTGAGTTTGGGTCCTTCTTTCTTCTTCTTGTTCTTGTTCTTGTTCTTCTTCTTCTTCTCCTCCTCCTCCTCCTCCTCCTCCTCCTCCTCATTCCTCTCATCCTCGACCTGCTCCTGCCCTTCTTGTTCTTCTTGTTCTTGTTCTTGTTCTTGTTCTTGTTCTTGTTCTTCTTCTTCTTCTTCTTCTTCTCTCTCTTCTTCTTCTCCTCCTCCTCCTCCTTCTTCTTCCTCTCCTGCTCCTCCTCCTCCTCCTTCTCCTCCTCCTTCTTCTTCTTATTCTTCTGCTTCTCTCCTCCTCCCCCTTCTTCTTCCTCTCCTCCTTCTTCTTCTTCTTCTTCTTCTTCAACTATTGCTGTCTGTCATTTGAGCAAAAATGTGTTGCGCTGATATTAAAGCCTTACAAGTCAGGCCCAGCGCATCCGACTTCGGCGTGGGAGAGAATAATTTGTTCTTTTAAGTCTTTCTGGGGAAAAAAACCCTGGAAGAAGAATGGATGGCTCAACAAGGCAGAAAATAGACAAGAAGGAGAGTGACAGGAAGAAAAGGAATAAGGCAGAAATAAACAGAGAGGGGTAGAAAAGAGGAAACGCCCAGCACAGAATTTCAAGAAGGTGGGGGGATGCTATTCATACTGACAGACCATCACAGCAATCCCACGGGTGAACTTGGGTTCTAAAAGCAATCCTGTTCTTGATGATGGTCATATTCACGGCTGACTGATCCT
>CM054149.1:25436499-25443999 GCA_028751875.1 Rapana venosa
TAGTAGGACAAAGCACAGCAGGATATTACTGATAGTGAGGATAATCATAGTAATGAGGACACATCTTTTACAGCGCCATAACTGTTAGTGAGGACACATCTTCTTAGAGCCGTAACTGTTAATGATGACACGTCTTTACAGCGCCAAGACTGTTAATGATGACACGTCTTTACAGCGACATAACTGTTAATGATGACACGTCTTTACAGTGCCATAGCTGTTAATGATGACACATCTTTTACAGTGCCATAACTGTTAATGATAACACATATGGACTATTGCAATTCTCTTTTGGCTGGTATGCCAGCATCATCTATCCACTCCCTTCAACGTATTCAAAACTCTGCAGCTCGACTAGTCCTCAAAAAGAAAAAATCTGAGCACATTACCCCTCTCTTGCGATCTCTCCACTGGCTGCCTGTGCCACAAAGAATAAACTATAAGATCAGTACTCTCTGTTACAAATGTCTCGACAAAACAGCACCCTCCTACCTCTGTGAATGTCTCCACCTGTACACCCTTTCTGGTTCCCTTCGCTCTGCTGCAGATTCCTTGTGCTTACAAACACCTAGATTCAACCAGACCACTGTTGGCCGTCGCTCTTTCTCTGTTTCTGGTCCATCGATTTGGAATGGCCTCCCTATCTCTCTTCGCCAAAGGCCTTCTTGTGACTCTTTTAAATCTGGCCACAAGACATATTTGTTTCAAACCTAAGAATTTCCTCTCCTGTTTCATTTCATAGCTACCCCTGCTTTTCAACAGCCAAAAATTCCATCACCCTGCCAAAGTGTATAACGTGTGTGTGTGTGTGTGTGTGTGTGTGTGTGTGTGTGTGTGTGTGTGTGTGTGTGCATTTGGACTTGTTAGAACTATTACTAGCTATTGGTTGCATGACTGTGTAAGAATGAGTTGAGTGCAAGCGCTTTGATTTGTCTGTGCAAGATACAGCGCTATATAAATTCCATTTATTATTATTATTATTATTATTATATTATTATTATTATTATTATTATTATTATTATTATTATTATTATTATTATTATTATTATTATTATATTATTATATTTTACAGTGCCATAACTGTTAGTGATTACACATCTTTACAGTGTCATAACGGTTTGTGATGACCTCTTCAAAGCGCCTTAACTGTAGTGTTGAAGACACATCTTTTACAGTGCCATAACTGTAGTGTTTGACATATCTTTTACAGAGTCATAAATGTAGTGTTTGACATATCCTTTACAGTGTCATAACTGTAGTGTTTGACATATCTTTTACAGTGTCATAACTGTGGTGATGAAGACACATCTTTTACAGTGCCATAACTGTAGTGTTTGACATATCTTTTACAGTGTCACAACTGTGGTGATGAAGACACATCTTTTGCAGCACCATGACTGTAGTGATGAAGACACATCTTTTACAGCGCCATAACTGTAGTGTTGAAGACACATCTTTTACAGTGCCATAACTGTAGTGATGAAGACACATCGTTTACAGTGCCATAACAGTAGTGATGAAGACACATCTTTCACAACAGCAGAACTGTAGTGATGAAGACACAATTTTTATAGTACTATAACTGTTAGTAATGACACATCTTTTACAGCACCATAACTGTAGTGATGAAGACACATCTTTTACAGCACCATAACTGTAGTGATGAAGACACATCTTTTACAGCACCATAACTGTAGTAATGAAGACACATCTTTACAGCACCATAACTGTAGTGATGAAGACACATCTTTACAGCACTATAACTGTAGTGATGAAGACACATCTTTACAGCACCATAACTGTAGTGATGAAGACATCTTTTACAGCACTATAACTGTAATGTTGAAGACACATCTTTTACAGCACCATAACTGTAGTGATGAAGACACATCTTTTACAGTGCCATAACTGTAGTGTTAAAGACACATCGTTTACAGTGCCATAACTGTAGTGATGAAGACACATCTTTTACAGTGCCATAACTGCAATGAAGACACATCTTTTACAGTGCCATAACTGTAGTGTTAAAGACACATCGTTTACAGTGCCATAACTGTAGTGATGAAGACACATCTTTTACAGTGCCATAACTGCAATGAAGACACATCTTTTACAGCGCCATAACTGTAGTGATGAAGACACATCTTTTACAGTGCCATAACTGTAGTGATGAAGACACATCTTTTACAGCGCCATAACTGTAGTGATGAAGACACGTCTTTTACAATGCCATAACTGTAGTGATGAAGACACACCTTTTACAGTGCCATAACTGTAGTGATGAAGACATCTTTTACAGCGCCATAACTGTAGTGATGAAGACACATCTTTTACAGTGCCATAACTGCAATGAACACACATCTTTTACAGTGCCATAACTGCAATAAAGACACATCTTTTACAGTGCCATACTGTAGTGATGAAGACACATCTTTTACACTGCCATAACTGTAGTGATGAAGACATATCTTTTACAGCGCCATAACTGTAGTGATGTGGACACATCTTTTACAGTGTCATAACTGTAGTGATGAAGACACATCTTTTACAGCGCCATAACTGTAGTGATGAAGACACATCTTTTACAGCGCCATAACTGTAGTGATGAAGACACATCTTTTACAGTGCCATAATTGCAATGAAGAAACATCTTTTACAGCGCCATAACTGTAGTGATGAAGACACATCTTTTACAGCGCCATAACTGTAGTGATGAAGACACATCTTTTACAGTGCCATAATTGCAATGAAGAAACATCTTTTACAGTGCCATAACTGTAGTGATGAAGACACATCTTTTACAGTGCCATAACTGCAATGAAGACACATCTTTTACAGTGCCATAACTGTAGTGATGAAGACACATCTTTTACAGTGCCATAACTGCAATGAAGACACATCTTTTACAGTGCCATAACTGTAGTGATGAAGACACATCTTTTACAGCGCCATAACTGTAGTGATGAAGACACATCTTTTACAGTGCCATAACTGTAGTGATGAAGACACATCTTTTACAATGCCATAACTGTAGTGATGAAGACACATCTTTTACAGTGCCATAACTGCAATGAAGACACATCTTTTACAGTGTCATCACTGTAGTGATGAAGACACATCTTTTACAGTGTCATCACTGTAGTGATGAAGACACGTCTTTTACAATGCCATATCTGTAGTGATGAAGACACATCTTTTACAGCGCTATAACTGTAGTGATGAAGACACATCGTTTACAGTGCCATAACTGTTAGTGTTGAGGACACATCTTTTATAGCAGCATAACTGTTAGTGATGACACATCTTTTACAGTGCCATAACTGTTAGTAATGACACATTTTTTACAGTGCCATAACTTTAGTGATGAAGACACATCTTTCACAGTGCCATAACTGTAGTGACAAGGACACAACTTGACAGAACCGTGAAAACCGTTCAAGGCAAGGTAATTTATGCACAGATGACATGACTACAATAACGTGTTCCATGTCCATCTTGTTTGCCAAAGTTTGACAGTCCTTGCAGGTAACTATCTCAAATGGTGTCATCGAAACTAGATGCCCCCCCCCCCCCACTCCTCCTCCCCCCCCTCTCTCCACTTTTCCCCCTTATTTTTCTTCTCTTGGTCTTTTCTGATCCTTCTCGCTCAGCTTGCAGACTTTATTCATTTTCCGCCACGCTGAGGGAGATGTATCTGACCACGGGCACAGGTTTTTCTCCCCACTTCTGTTTCATAGCTGTCTGATCAAATGTGGGCAACCACACAACCCTGTACACTAGGACACGATTAAGCAGGTCATTCAAGTTGTCTAGTTATGTAGTCTTCCAGGTCATTCAAGTTGTCTAGTTATGTAGTCTTCCAGGTCATTCAAGTTGTCTAGTTATGTGGTCTTCCAGGTCACAGAGGTTGTCTAGGTATGTAGTCTTCCAGATCACACAAGTTGTCTAGTTCTGTAGTCTTCCAAATCACACAAGTTGTCCAGTTCTGTGGTCTGCTATTTTACACAGCTTGTCCAGTACTGTGGTCTGTAAGTCACACAGCTTGTCCCGTTCTATGGTCTGTCAGTGCCACCTGTGTGACAGGGTCCGGGTCATCATGAAGCTGGTCTGACCACTCATATTCTGGAGGGGATTTCGCCTCAACTTAATACTCTGGCTTGGATTCTGCTTCCTTGCAAGGGATTTAGAGGAGGCTATAATCCAAGACAGGATAGCTCAGTGGTCAGAGCACTTGTTTTCCCCCAAGATAAGCAGCATTAAGCGTGGTTACCACGTGGATGGGTGACCGTTTGCGCGCCTTGGATTCATTCAGTACAGTCCCACACTTCACCCAGCTGTAAATGGGTACCTGCCCACTTTAGGGTCAGGGAAGGTAAAGCAGCGAGGGAGAGGAGATGGGCGCCACCCTCGATATGCTGGCCCCTGTAGAAGCTGAGGTCTCTGATACCTCACTTTTCATTGACCTCATTGGTTATGGGACATCTTTACCTTTTTACCTTTTTCAAAATTTAAATTTACATTTAAAAAAAAATTAATCTAAGGTACTGAATGCTAATGCACACATAACAAATGGCGTATATTGCAACAGAATCCATGCATCAAGGAGCCAGACCAGACTGAGCTGTGCACTGTTGCTAAGCCCACAATGGGTCTGTTTTCATCCAGCTGACGCACGCACTGTTTGGAATGTATGGCTAGGGAGGACAGTTTGAATATTATGTGGCTGAATATCAGAGTGAAATTGGGAACTGCTGAATGACAAGTTTGTTGTGAAGTGAAGATGGTTGGGAGTTGTGAGGAATTCAGTTACACACCCATTCACACGCTTATATCTGAAAAAGACGTGGACTCAGTGCCCAGAACTGACCCCTGAAGGAGACCAGCAATTCTGTTTGGGATAGATGGTATGGGGGAGGGGGCTTAAAATAAGCTGTGGCTTGATGCCTTCCCCTGCTGTATTGTTGTCTGCTTATGATGGATGAGCCCTGAATAAATAATGTTTAAACCAATAGATCAAGGTATGCTCCACACACAACATGTAGGCACGCACGCACACACACACACACACACAGCACGCATACACACATTCCAATGCACAAATGATAATAAGATGTCCAATAATGACTACAATATCAATTTTCATGAAGCACAATACGAACATCCCTTAGAGAAATCCACGTGGGTTACAGCACTAAGTACATACTACAGTTAACAAGAAAATATTTATCATAGATAAACACTACAACACAGTATCCAAAATATGAGCACAGTGCAAAGAAAACCACCCAAACATCAGCCAAACTTATCACTCATGTAAAATCACATGCACTTATACACGCACCAGAATGTGCGTGCATACACACTTACAGACAGCCGACACACACACAGAGGGGGCCTTCGTACACATGCACACGCATTTTCATAACACAATTCAAAATAAGATAAACATAAGAATATTTAAAATATGAATTGGAATTATTAATTCAAGCAGAACGTGTCCGTGAGCGATGTTTATGGAGAAATCAGTGTCTGCTGTAGAGAGAAGCCTCCCTAAGCAAACCTGGAGTCCACCACAATGCAGGGACATTTCAGATGGGGATCCTTGCTTTTCTTTCATTCCACATTCCGTGTATGGGCAACCCCAATCCCTGTGGACACAGCGGCCCACAGAAGACACATCCACCTCAAACACATCGCCAGCAGGTGCCCAGGATCCCGCTTCCTGTGGCAACTGGGAAGGCAAACTTGTATGACGCAGAAGGGATTAAGAAATTAGACCGCCGGCAAGTCTGGCCCTGGACAGTGCAAAGCTGCCCTAACGCCGGCGACAACATCACAGGGCGAGAAGTGGCAGGGGTCAGTCCCGCGGGCAAACAAGTCGGCACTGAAAACAACAGCTCCACTGTCGACCCAAAGCCTTGTCGCAACACCGCATTTTTGCCCGTGGAAAGTTGCAGCCTTTGTGAAGATTTGGGGAGGAGACAGGGTCAATTGTTTTTCACATTTGGCGACGGTTTAGCCAAGACTAAGGGAGGCTACACAAAGACGGCTGCTTTTAGAGTTGGAGGGGTAAGTCTTTGAAAACAAGGGGACCGTTCCTCGCCTCTGCCTGTGAACTAATCCCCTGCAAGCTAGCTGGCTGAGATCAGGCATCTTCAGAATTTCTCCTTGAACAGTTTTGTGGTTTGAAAACTTTACCTGGAATGTGGACTGCAGATTCTCACGGTGGTGAGAGAGGAGTCGGTGCAGGGCATGCCCTTCACCTGTTCCTGACCTGGCAGCCCTCAGCACCGCTGTCCACACGTACACCGCCGTCCCCGCTCCTGCAGTGCCAGACACAGTGTGCTGTAAACAATGTCTACACTCTCAAGAACGTGAAAACCATTGTCCAGTGGAACATTAGGAAACAGGGGGTCTTTCATCATAAACCTGCAGTAAAATGGTTGTGCCTGATATCCTGGACATGTCTATGATTGAGAGGCGGATGCTTGATGGTTATTTCACACATCACAAATAACGCATCATGGGATTCCCTTGAAAATGAATGTTGGTGATATAAGCGTGGTCGCTGTGTATTGTGGTGAATGCTGTTTCTTCCCTTCTGTTTTTCACACACAAAGGGGAGAGGCCCAACTCTACCCTCACTATTCCACAAGCGGCCATCAGGATCTGTCCAACTGTTCACTGACCCAGGATCTGCCTCCAACAATGAAGGATCCGAACCAGAATATGTCAAGTGCAGTAAAGAAAGACAACATCAGAACTCTAGGAACTGAAACCTGTACAGGACTATGACACAGCCATGAAAAACACAGTAAAACTCCTGCATGTACTGCTGTATTTCATCTTCCTGTCAGTATGTGAAACATGGATACTGATTTAGGGGGAAAAGTTTTCAAGCCATGAAAATGGGGTATTACTACAAGATGTCAAACATCAGATATGCTGACCGCATCACCAATGAACAAATGAATCAGACCATCAAATAATACGCCGGTCAACAAAAACACTGTTATTAGAGCGAGCCAAAGGACCTTTCTAAACCAAAAATGCCCCTGGAAAATTGGAGGGAGAGAGATGGAAGGGCAGGCAGAAGAAATAGTGGACAACACTGCACAAATGAGAGGGAAACCTCTGGAGACCCAGGCTTTAGTACACCATAGGAGCAGCCAGTCCACCCCGTGTCCTTCAGCACAGCAAGGACAATCCTGAACAACAGCTTCAGGAAAGCCTGGCGCAAGCATCTGGACATCAAGCCAGAAGATTTAAAAAAAACAAAAAAAAACAAAAGGTGGCATTCTTGAGCTAGACAGAGCTGCCCAAGTCACCATCTTCAGACTGGGTACAGGAAACTGCCAGCTCCTATCCCATCTCCACTGCCTGGAAGTCCATCTGACCAAGCGTGGCCTGGCCAAATGCCCATACTGCAAGCCTTAGATTAACCAACCCTAAGTGCCAAAAAAAACATGTGGCACTGCGAGTGCTGCCACAGGCTACCGA
>CM054149.1:25448999-25461499 GCA_028751875.1 Rapana venosa
AACACACACACACACACACACACACACACACACACACACACACACACACACACCCACACACACACACACACACACTACACTACACTCACTCACTCACTCACTCTCTCATAACCCACCCAAAGCTGTCACATTACCTGTTCAAAATCATTAACTTGAACAGAGGGGGGTTCTTTCTTTCTTTCTCCGACATCGATCCACGACCAACCACGACATCATTCCTCTGATCTCAGAGAGGTAATTACAGTGCAGGGGTTACTACTTTGTTACAGCCTAAGCCAGCGCAGACTTCGGGTCCCAAAAGCAACAGGGCGGACAGGCAGGGACCTTTCACTGCCCCACTAATCCGCGGCATCTGCTTGAAAAGAGGGGCTGTTTTTTGGCTGGACACGTTTGCCATAGATTTTAGTGGCAGCAGCAGCAGCAGCAGCGATGTCGCAAGTGACTTGTCACGTCTATAGTCATTAGAATCAAAACCTGTGCCCCTCACTAATCCCCCTCTTCTATACCCAGCAGGGGAGGATGGTGGGGTGGTGGTGGCGGGGTGGTGGTGGTGGTGGTGGTGGTGGGGTAGGGGTGGGGGTGCAGGGCAACACGTGTCTATTATCATGTCTGGTGTTGCTGTCACTTGTTACTGGGATACAGTGGACTGTGAGAGTCAACTATGTCTAGTTGTCAATTAGCAGTGCTGCTTTGATGATATTCCTCTCACCCTCACATATCCTTTGTCTAGTTGACTGTTGGAGGGCCACTGAAGATTTTGTAACCAGCTTCCTCCCATTCCTCACAGTTTTCAGCTTCCCGTAGCAAGTGGATCCGTGGTCTAGAGGTAACGCGCCTGCCTAGAAAGCGAAAAGTCCGGGTCGGAAGTGTGGGGTGGTTTGAATCCCGTTTGGACCCAACACTGTTCCCCCATCCATTAGACCATGAGTGGCGGTCTGGGTGCTAGCCTTTCGGATGAGACGATAAACCGATGTCCCGTGTGTTACAAATAATTGTTTAGCGCACGTAAAAGAACCCACGGCAGCAAGAGAGTTGTCCGTGTAGAAAAAAGGCCACTCTAATAGGGAAGCAAATACAGTTGCAGCCAAATAAAGACAATTGTATAATGGGTGGCGCTGCTCTTGTGGCGACACGCTCTCCCCGGGGAGAGCAGCCCGAATTTCACGCAGAGAAATCTGCGTGACTTAAAGTGGTATATTTTTTTAAAGTCGTTTCAACTCACTCCAGGCCAGTCCACAATCTATCTATCTATCTATCTATCTATCTATCTATCTATCTATCTATCTATCTATCTATCTATCTATCTATCTATCTATCTATCTATCTATCTATCTGTCTCTCTGTCTGTTTGTCTGTCTGTCTGTCTATCTATCTATCTACCTATCTACCTATCTACCTATCATTATCTATCTATCTATCTATCTATCTATCTATCTATCTATCTACTACCTCTATCTCTCTCTGTCTCTGTGTGTGTGTCTCTCTCTCTCTCTCTCTCTCTCTCTCTATCTATATCTATCTATCTATCTATCTATCTATCTATCTATCTATCTATCTATCTATCTATCTATCTATCTATCTATCTATCTATCTAGCTACCTATCTATCTATCTATCTAGCTATCTATCTAGCTATCTATCGACCAATAGATCGATAGATCGGTCGATAGATAGATGGATTGCTAGCTAGATAAATAGACTGACAAATCAACAACAACAACAACAAAAGGATACAAAAACAAAGAAAAATAAACAGAGAAACGAATGAACAAAGAAATAAGCAGAGAAACGATACAGTATGCTGGAAGGGCACAGTTCATTGCCGCTGTGAAGATGGCGTGCCTTGCCAACACCAACAGACCTGGAGGAATGGCGGAGCCCACTGCTCTGCCAATGGGGGCACGTGATGGCCTGGTGGTTAGAGTGATGCGCTCGTGATCTGCTGACCCGGGTTCGAATCTCGTTCAAGAGGATTTTTTTTCTCTAGAGTTAACATCAATGCCGACTCCACTTCTCCCCAACAGTCCTTCGGATGAGATTAGAAACCGAGGTCTCGTTTGCGAACGCACGTAGAACATCTTACCGCACACGTTAAAACCCGTTCCGCTTTTCGGAAGAGTAGGCCATTGTGTGCCGG
Organism: Rapana venosa; assembly: GCA_028751875.1. Taxonomy (NCBI): domain Eukaryota; kingdom Metazoa; phylum Mollusca; class Gastropoda; order Neogastropoda; family Muricidae; genus Rapana; species Rapana venosa. The sequence continues at coordinate 25,451,136 of CM054149.1, forward strand.
TGAGAACGGATGACAAAATTTACAAAACTGCACACACACGGGGATTGGATGTAAAAAAAAAAGCACATGAGTGTATTATCCTCGAAATAAAAGAAGAAATGAATAAAAGAATAACCCCCCCCCCCCCCCACACACACACACACTTTATAGAGATGTGATTTTGAATGCTTCTGAAATTACTTGTCCTACACAGCAGGTGTCGTTGTCTTCCCCGGGGCTTATTGACACCAGGGATCATGTTATGGCAAGAAGCGTTGAGCAGTGCAGCTGTGTCAAGTGTTTCAAAGCTGCTGCACGCCCCATCCATAGAATTAGCACTGCATCATTTCCATCGCCCTGGGCTAATAATGCAATCAAATATTATTCTTGATTCGTTGGCTGCTGTTGCTCTTGGTCTGATCATTGTGAACTCCGTTTCTCAGTGTCTGTGCATTGTTGTGCCTGTGATCGTTAGCGTTAGACGTTGGGGTGGTCGCTACTACAGGTGGCCATGATCTTACTACACCACTATCTTCGCGTCTATGACTGCAAACATTACAGCCACTTGAACCCTCTTGTGGGCGGTGTCCTCAGTATGTTGGCTCAGAACAGGCACCCGCAAACACCGCCAAAGTAACCCAGCAGCAGCGCAGGGCCATTTTGGTTGGTGGCCTCACGAAGCCTAGCATTGATATTAATTAAAGCTCCCTGTCAGCTTCTGGCCCTGAGGATTGGACGTAGCGAGGTTGGGCAAGGCTGAAAGGGGGATCAGGCGAAAGTGAGCCGCGTGAGGAACAGTAGGACAGGTAACAAAGCCAAAACCAGACCATATGAAATCCCCAACAAAACAACCCACACAACCCACGACCAGGATCGTTATCTGTGTCCTGCAGTTTGCAGTCTGTGCTTTGGCAGCCTACCCGGTGAAGGGAAGGGGGTTTGTTGTTGTTGAAGTTGTTGTTGTTGTAGTTGTTGTTGTTGTTGTTTTCCACAGGAATGATTCCAGACCAGAAGAAGAGTTCCTATCTAACTCGAGCCTGTCCATTTAACAATAACCACTTTACAAGACGGCAGACTGGGATCACATCATTCTTCAGACACCTGCTGTCATGACGTTACTCCTCAGATAACTGCTGTCATGACGTCATTCTTCAGATAACTGCTGTCATTACGTCATTCATCAGATAACTGCTGTCATTACGTCATTCTTCAGACAACTGCTGTCATGACGTCACTCCTCAGACAACTGCTGTCATTACATCATTCATCAGATAACTGCTGTCATTACGTCATTCTTCAGACAACTGATGTCATTACGTCATTCATCAGATAACTGCTGTCATGACGTCATTCCTCAAACAACTGCTATCAAGATGTCATTCTACAGACAACTGTTGTCATGACGTCAGTCTTCAAACAACTGCTGTATTGACGCCAATTATTACGACAAACTTCTGAAATAACGTCATCATCATGCTACTGCTGTAATGACACCATTCCTCTAGCAAAACTGCTGTGATTACCTCATTTTTCAGTTAACTCCTACACTGATGCCATACCTGACAACTGTTATCAGGATGACATCATTCCTGATATTAATGTTGTGACAACGTCATTCCTCAGACAATCATTATAAACTCACCATTCCTCAGAAAATACCTTGGCAGCATCATCAAACCAGAGGGCGGCACAAAAGAAGACATCCACAACAGACTGGGCAAGGCCAGGAGTGTGTTTAGGGAGATGAACAATATCTGGAGATCAACTCAGTACAGCACCAACACCAAGTTGAAGCTATACCAGAGCTGTGTTGTATCTACGCTCCTGTACGTTCTGAATGCTGGAGGATGATGGAAGCGGATCTTACCAAACTTCAATCCTTTCACACCATATGCCTCCGAAGAATTCTCCGGATCTTTTGGCCAGAGAAGATCTCCAATGAAGACCTACTACGGAGATGCAGGCAGGAAGACATGGGAACCATCATCACCAGACGACGGTGGAAGTGGATTGGACACATCCTCCGACGAGAGCCACAGTCAATCACAAGAACAGCATTGCACTGGACCCCAGAAGGAAGGAGAAAGAAAGGAAGACCAAAAGCAACGTGGAGGAGGACTGTAGAAAGTGAGATGAAGGCCATGCAGCACTCTTGGGGATCAGTGACTAGGTTGGCCCAGGATAGGCAGGAGTGGAAGCGCTTTGTTGCTACCCTACACACCACTGGGTGTAATGGTTAATGATGATGATGATGATGATGATGATGATGATGATGATGATGATGATTCCTCAGAAACCGCTGTAAATAACGTCATTCCTCCAAGGGATGAGACTCTAACCCGAGGTCCCGTGTGCGAACGCATGCAGAACATCTTGCGCATTCGTTAAAACCCCTTCCGCTTTTCGGAAGAGTAGGCCATTCTGTGCTGGTGGGAACGGATGACAAACTGTTCAAAACTGCATACACACGGGGCCTAGCCTGGATGTAAAATAAACAAAAGGCACATGAGTGCTTATTCCATTATCCTCAAAATAAAAGAAAAAAGGGAACGTGTTCTGCTTCTCTCTTTCAACTGGCTGGGCATCATTGTCAGGGGCAATGCAATGGGTCACTCAGTGTCAGTTGTTTGGTTGAAGAACAAGAAACAGGCTGGGATGGCATGAGGTCCACTGTCATGACCTGCTAGCCTGTCTCCTCTCTGGATGTTAAAAAAAAAAAGCACATGGGTGCTTATTCATTATCCTCGAAATAAAAGAATTATAAAAAAAAGCACATGGGTGCTTATTCATTATCCTCGAAATAAAGAATTTGTCATTGTCATTCTCTCTCTCACTCTCTCTGTGGCTCACTCTCTGTCTCATTCTCTCTGGCTCCTCTCCCTGTCTCGTCTCTCCTCCTCTCTCTCTTTCTCTCTCTCTCTCTCTCTCTCTCTCCTCTCTCTCTCTCTCTCTCTCCTCTCTCTTCTCTCACTCTCTCTCTCTCTTCTCTCTCTCTCTGTCTTCTCTCTTCTCTCTCTCTCTCTCTCTCTCTCTCCTCTCTCACCCCCCTCCCTCCCCTCCTCTCTCTCCTCCTCTCTACCCCCCCCTCTCTCTCTGTGTCTGTCTGAAGGTGTCAGTGCGGTTACCAGCTTGGGGTTTTTTCCCTTCATCTTCTTATTCCATCTCTGACAAAGACCACAGCCACCACCCAAGCGCAACGTACAAGGAACAGAACAGAGCCGTACTCCACCACCTTCACACAACAACCTGCTCACCTGTTGCCACCCTGCCTTTCTTCTCCTCCTCCTCCTCCTCCTCTTCCTCCTCCTCCTCTCCTCCTCCCTCCCTCCTTCCTCTCCTCTCTCTCTCTGTCTGCTTCTGCAGCATCCTGACTGGAGATAGTAGGAAAGAGAGAGAGGAGAGAGAGAGAAGAGAGAGAGAGAGAGAGAGAGAGAAAGGAGAGAGAGAGAGAGAGAGAAGAGAAGAGAAGAGAAAGAGAGAGAGAGAGAAGAGAAGAGAGGAAGAAGAGGAAAGAGAGGAGAAGGAGAAGAGAGAAAGATGAGAAGAGAAAGAGAGAGGAAAGCAGACTGGAAAGAAGAAGAGAAGGAGGCAGAGGAGAGAGGAGGGAAGGGAAGGGAGAGGAAGGAAGAGGAAGGAAGGAAGGTGCAGATCGATAACTTTGTTCACAAGGTGTGCAATTTCATCTCGGCAAGTCGTGCAGGCAGGAGGCCAAAGCCGCTTTGTGGCTATTGTGGCTTGGGGGGTGGGGGTAGGGGGGGGGTGGGGGGGGGGGGATTTGCTCCTGCCTGCGGTAATTGGCCCAGAGCTACCCGTGAAGAATGCCTTGTCTGCGGGCTTAAGGCTTGTTGACAGCTGCCAGCCACACCGCGCACAAACACACACACACACAACTAATAATATACTTCCACTTCAATTACCTGACATGAGGGGAAAAAAAAAGAAGTCAAAAGCAAAAAAAAAAAAAAACCAACTCAAAAAAGAAAGAAAGAAAAAAAACCCCAACCAAAACCCAACCAAAAAAAACCATTCCCACCCCCACCCCCACCCCCTCCAAAAACCCAACCCCCCCAACAAACAACAATGCAAAACAAAACCAAAACAACAAAACCCAACAACCCAGGACCCATCTCCATCATCCCTAAAGAAAAAATAAATAACCAACCCCAAACGAACAACTCAACAAGAGAAAGGAAAGCCGATATGTGGGGGGGGGGGGGGGGGGGGGGGGGGGGGGGGGAGAGAAGTAACCTCCTCCTCACATACATTACTGATCTGACTAAGCTCGTTTGTAGTGAGGTGATTGACAGGATGACCTCTGTCCACAGTCTGGTTCGGCTTCTTCTTGGCTTGTCTCCTCGGACAGGCTGAATGTACTTATTTCATTTATTTATTTATTTATATCACTTTAAGTCACGTCAGATTTCTCTGCGTGGCGTGAAATTCGGGCTGCTCTCCCCGGGGAGAGCGCGTCGCCACAGAGCAGCGCCACCCATTTTTTGTGTGGTACCCTTGTCTGGTGTCCCCTGTGTGGCCCTGTTGACAGCCAGGCTGTTGGCATTGCTGTAGACAGCACAGCACAGCACAGCACAGCGCTGGGTTGTGTGGGTGGGTAGGTGGGTGGGTACCTCACAACAACAGTGCCGGCTACTTCACGGCAACGGTGGCATACACACAAATCGCACCATTGGTGAACCTCGGTACTCTAGACGAGGAATGGGGAAAATACACACAAAGCACCCCCTTGACTTCTCTTTAACTTTCCGAGGAGTCTGTGTGACACAGCATTTATTTATTTATCTATGTATTTATCTATGTATTTCTTTATTCTTTTATATCGTGGATAATGGAATAAGCACTCATGTTTTTTTTTAAATTTTACATCTAGTCCCCATATGTATGGACTTTTGTAAATTCTCTCATCTGTTCCCACCGGCACACAATGGCCTACTCTTTTGAAAAGCGGAACAGGATTTTAACGTGTGTGCAAGATGTTCTGGGTGCGTTCTCACACGGGCCTCGGTTTATAGTCTCATCCGAAGGACTTTGGGGACTAACATTCAGACAATGTGTGTTAAGCAAATGAACCATGACGACGCAACACCGTTTCTCTCCAGGTTACAGATGTCATCGTGGTTGTGGTCGTGTCATCCATACCACCAGTCATGACTGGTCAGTGGTGTTGTCCCTTACCAAAGACAGGCTGGAGGGGGAGGAGGGGGAAGAAGGGGCGTGGAATGGGGGGGGGGGGGGGGGGGAGGGGCAGGGGGCAGCCTTGTGGTTAGAGCGTTGCGCTCGTGATCTGACGGCCCGGGATCGAGCCACCACCAAGCCGTCTGTTTTAGGGAATTTTTTCTCTTTGTGCTCACATTAAAAACCTGTTCCACCTTTGGAAAGAGTAGACCATTTCGTGCCCAGAGAAGCGGATAACAATTTAAGAAGAAAAAGCATGCACGCTTGTGCCGTGTTTAGACACCATCCCGATGTCGGAGAGCAGCTACCTTAATGGTAGATGAAGACATTCGCATCAACAACATTTCACCATTGGTGAACCTCGGAGCTCTTTCTCAACTCACTGTCTCTCCATCACTGCTGTCGACAGCTAAGAGCTCCACGCAGTGCCACCAGGGTTCGCCATCGTCTCTGCTGAGTTCTGCGATCTCCTGTAGCCCTCCTCCCAGACCACTGATCTCAGTGGTGTTGGCAGTGTAGGATGTTGGTGGTAGCCTGCCTCTTTTCTTCCTTCTGCCCTCAACCTTGCCTTGGAGAACTGTCGTCATCAGATTTTTGTCTGTGTTTCTGTTTGCATCATCATCATTATTATTATTATTATTATTATTATTATTATTATAATTATTATTTATTATCCTCCTCTCCTCTATCCCTCCTCCTCCTCCTCTTCCTTCTTCTTCTTTCACCTCCCCTTCTTCTTTCCTTTTCTTCTTCTTCTTCTTATATTATTATTATTATTTTATTATTTTTTATTATTATTATTATTATTATTATTATTATTGTTATTAATTCTTTTATATCGAGGATAATGGAATAAACACTCATGTGCTTTTTTATATCCAGTCCCCGTGTGTATGCGGTTTTGTAAAATTTGTCTTATGTTCCCACCGGCACACAATGGCCTACTCTTTCGAAAAGCGGAACAACATATCTCATTCTGCCCTTATCAATTTCAGCCAACATTTGTCTTTGTGCTAAGAATGCTTTCATCGTGTTCTCCTGTCTGACCATTTGAATCTTAGAAGTCGCCTGTAGAAACCACATTTCGGCTGCGTTTATTTCATCTCTTTCTAGTTTTTGTAGTATCCAGGCTACTGACCCATACAGCAACACAGGCCATGTTAATGTTTTGACAATTCTAATTTTGATATATAATTATTTGGGTATACCTCTGTCTTTCCAAATGTTCTGTAACCGAATCAGCTTTTGCTTGGCCGTACCCATTCTAGCCTTGCTGTCTTGTAGACAGGAGCTATTATTCTCCTTTACAGAGCCTACATATTTGAAATTTTGAACGTATTCTAGATCTGTTCCATTGATTTTGGTATTCTGAGGGGGGACTGTACCACTAATACGCATCACTTGAGTCTTTTTGGCATTTACAGCATCTATTTAAAAAGATCTCCTCATGTGTATTCCTAATCAGAGTAGATAGATTTTTTTGGTCTACAGAATTTTGCCAGGGTCAAATCTCTTGTTGCTTCTTGGGCTCTTTCACGTGCGGTGGATGCGTATTGCACGAGGTACCTCGGTTTATCGTCTCAACCGAAAGACTAACATCCAGACCACCATCCATGGTTTAGCAGATGGAGGAAAAGTTCAGACAGAAACGGGGATTGAACCCGCACTGTTCACTGTCTGGGCCAGTGCGCTACTCTACCCTGGACCACTGACTGACCCACCCATATTAAGAAATTTGTTCTTAGATAGATGCTTGATGAAAAAAAGCAAATGCATTGCTTATTCAATGTACCATCTGGAAATAAAATGTTGACTTGACTTGACTTGACTTGACCGATGTCCTATCAGCCAGTGCACATCTTTGACATTTGAAAAACATTTTCTAGCTCACATTTATTTATTTTATTTAATTCTTTTATATCGTGGATAATGGAATAAGCATTTATGTGCTTTTTTTTTTAAAACATCCAATCCTCGTCTGTATGCGGTTTTGTAAAATTTGTCATCTGTTCCCACCGGCACACAATGGCCTACTCTTACGAACAGCGGAACAGGATTTAACGTGTGCGCAAGATGTTCACATGTATGCGTGTGTGAATGTACGTGTAGTGTGTGTGTGTGTGTGTGTGTGTGTGTGTGTGTGCACGCGCGCTCGCGCACGTACGTGTGCTCACGTAAATGTACATTAACTTTACATTTTTTATTTTTTAAAACTTCTTATCAGTGCACACACACACACACTCTCCATATCTCTCTGTGCCAGATTGTGCCTTGCATTAATTTTGATGTTTGAACAAAGTACCCTTTTTCATTTCAGACTAATTTTCTTTATCTGTCCAACAACAACATATGTGACGATGTATCGATCCATCCTTTTTTTCAGTTCAAAGGTAGCCAGCCAATCATGTCCTTTTACTCAACACTTACCATGTTTGAGGACTCAGCTCTCCCTCAATCTCTCTGTCTCTGTCTCTGTCTCTGTCTGTCTGTCTGTCTGTCCTGTCTCTCTCTCTCTCTCTCTCTCTCTCTCTCTCTCTCTTCTCCAACCCCACCCCCTCTCCCCCCCTCTCCCCCCACACCTCTCTCTGTGTTTGTCAAAAGCGTCATAAACAATTCTGACCTCCCCCCCTATCAGTTTCAGGATAGGTTAACACACACGTGCGGGCCTACAGCAGAGATCTGTGTGATGTAAAGCAGTCAGTCGATTATTGTTATTATTATCTTTATGTTGCTGCTGCTGTTGCTGCTGCTGCTGTTGCTGCTGCTGCTGCTGCTGTTGCTGCTGTTTGTTGACTTTCTTGGGCCCTAAAGTTCGAACCTACACAGCCGGCGACGGTACCCCCCCCCCCCCCCCCCCCCCCCACCCCCATCCCCCTCCAGCGCTATGCACACAAAAGACCGTCGCGGCTCAAAAGTGCTCGGGTGTACGTGCCTGGCCACTACCAAGCAGTGCACGTGCAGTCACAGACCTTGTCGAGGGGTGTGACGGTCCACGAGGCTTACGGCACGTGACTCCTTGGTGAACCAGCTGTGCCTTGAATGCTAGGGCATAGCCCTCCCTACTACTACTACTCCTACTACTACAACTACAACTACAACAGCAGCAGGAGAAGCGGCAGCAGCAGCAGTCAAGGCACAGCAAGGGGGAAAAAACCCCACCCTGAATTCAACCCTTTGTCTTTGTTCAGGCCGAGATCTCGCACAGGTATACGAGCAACAGCAACGCAATGGCTGGCAATAACCCTAGGTCTCCTTTCCCTAGCCCCTTTCTTCCTTCCCTTTACCCCCCCCCCCCCCTCCACTCCCCCCCCCCCCCTCCCCCCCACATCCCCAAAACCTCTGTGTTCAGTCAGCCGTGAGGAGATGCAACACGTGGCCACACGACAACCCGACAACCGCTGTGTGTGTCCACTTGTTGGGCGGGTGGAGGGTACTAGTGTTGCTGTTGCTGCTGCTGCTGCTGCTGCTCCCTCTCTGTGTGACCTAATCAACGTGACCCATCCTTCCCCCACCTTTTCCCCTTTCCTTTGCCAGAGAAAGAGTGCAGTGTACATCTTTTTTTCTTGCATAGATGACAGTCCCCGTGAAGAGGAGGACACCACAGGTATCTACTGATCCTTTTGAAGACATTACCCCCCCCCCCAACCCACCCCCCCCAAAAAAACCAAAACAACACACACAACAAAACAATATCCAAAACAACACTAAAACAAAACAAAACAAACCAAAAAAAACCCAACAAAAAAACCCAATCAAACCCAACAAACAACCAAAAAAAAGAAAAAAGAAAAAAACAACCCCACCCCTCCCCGACTGTCACATGATCAGATCATGTGACCTTGCCGAAGCCATTTTGCAGAAAAGTGTTCCAACAGTCTAAAGAAAACAAAACTCTTCAAGATACATTCCAGTAATAATACAAATGGTGCGACACCATTATGACACCTCAACACGTCACGACACATTCCAGCATTAATACAAATGGTGCGACACCATTATGACACCTCAACACATCACGACACATTCCAGGGTGATACAAATGGTATGACACCATTATGTCACCTCAACACGTCACGACACATTCCAGCAGTGATACAAATGGCGTTACACCATTAGGTCACCTCAACACGTGACAACACATTCCAGCAATAATACAAATGACTTGACATCACTAGGTCACCTCAAAACATGAGGACACATTCCAGTTATTATAAAAACGACATAACGTCATGACGACACATTCCAGTCATTATAAAAATGACATCACGTCATGACGACACATTCCAATTATAAAAATGACATGGCGTCACGTCACCTCAACAACTGACGACACACTCCAGTAATAATACAAATGGTGTAACGTCACTAGGTCACCTCAACACCTGACGACACACTCCAGTAATAATACAAATGGCGTGGCGTCACTAGGTCACCTCAACACCTGACGACACATTCCAACCACAACACAAAGGACATGACGTCACTAGGTCACCTCAAAACCTGACGTCACATTCCAGCCACAATACAAAGGGCATGACGTCACTAGGTCACCTCGACACACGAGGACACATTCAAGTCATAATACACATGGCCTGACGTCACTAGGTCACCTCAACACACGAGGACACATTCCAGCAACAATACAAAGGGCATGACGTCACTAGGTCACCTCAACACCTGACGACACATTCCAGCCACAATACAAATGGCCTGATGTCACTAGGTCACCTCAACACACGAGGACACATTCCAGCAACAATACAAATGGCATAACGTCACTAGGTCACCTCAACACATGACGACACATTCCAGTCATAATATAATTGGCTTGACGACACTAGGTCACTTCAGCATGTGACAACAGATTCATCAACAATCAGCAGAGCTGACCTTACCAGACCTGACCTGACCTGAACACGTGACTGTCTACCTCAAGAAACTCCATTATAACCAGCTGTTTATCATCTCTGTTACATATTACTCTTTTGTCAGAATTGCTGCTGTTGTTATGAACCTCAACATGAACAACGACAGTTGTACAACAGCAGCAGAAGCAGCAAAACTATTACAAGCATCAACAACAGCATCAACAACAGCAGCCACATTATAGCAGCAACAACAGCAACAACAGCTACAGTAACAACAGCAACAACAACAACAAAATCAACCACAAATCCCTAACTTCACAGAATTTC
>CM054149.1:25466499-25506499 GCA_028751875.1 Rapana venosa
AAGAAAAAGAAAAAGTATCAAGTCAAAAAACGTTAGCGTTATCAGTTTATTCGTATCTGGTATACATGGGCAGCAAACACAAGAGATTTTTTTTTTTTTTACTGATTGTTAAATGTCTAAAACATTTTTAAAAAATAGAATACATTTTCTCTTGGCCAGTTCTTAAGTGAAAAAAAACCAACATGTTACAAAATATTGCCTAAATTGCCCAACTGAAATGTGTTGTTTTTTAATATATAAAACCGTTGTTGGAAATAAAAACATAATACTCAAACCGAGTGCTTTATGGTCTCAAGACAATTATCCTCACACACTAAACAAAAATAAAGAACACCCCCACATACCCCAAAAGACCCCACGAATGAGAGATAAAATGTTGCGATGGTGAAGGGAGGACTGTACCTAGGGGATGAGAAGTGAGAGGGCATGAGTATAGCATGGTGGTGATCAGATAGAGAGGGGAGGATGAGAGTAGAGGATGTTGGTCGGACAGTTGGAAGGAATGGTCGTAATGTTGGAAGAAAGTGATGACCATGAAGTGGAAAGTCGAGGAGAGGAGTCAAGGACGTGCCGAACAGGTAGAAACCGTGAGGAGTGGGAGATCAGAGCTGAGCAGATGATAAATGACAGAAGAGAGCAGAAAAAGAGAACGAAGAGGAAGAGCATGGAAAGAGCGAATAGAAACGAGGCGAGGCGAAGAGACGATGCAGAAAGAGCGCGAGAGATAGAATCCTGTTACGGATTTTCGAAGAGAGTAGGCGATGATGAGCCGAGGGGAAGAGAGAAGAATGTTACAAACCCAGAGCAGGGGAGGAATGTTAATGAAGAAGACAGATTGCATTATTTTTTATCCTGATGTAAAAAAATTGTAGCCTTTTTTGTACTAACTTTGACAAACATGTTGATACAAAATACACCGTCATCATTATTAAATTTGTTGCAGACAAGATTCAGCGCTGAAAATTTATAGATTATTATTATTATGTCGGCAAAGAAAGTGATGACCATGAAGAGTTGGAACTGGTCAAGAGGGAGAGGAAGACCAAGGATCAGATGGACAGACTGGGTGGAGGAGGGAGTTAGGAGAGAGAGAGCGAGGTGTCCAACCCAGAGACACAGGGAAGAGATCTATCTATCTGAGTGGAGGAGGAAGATTCACTGCTGTATCTTGATGTCTATCCCCTGTTGTATTTATGTTTGCTTCTTTTGTACGGATATTGAACAAACCATGTTTGAACCAAAGATTTACACCGGCAACCCTCAATAGACTGGAAACAAAGCCAGAAGAATTGCGAGGAAGAAGAAGAATTGCGAAGAAGAAGAATAGTAAAGAAGAAGCAGAAGAATTGCGAAGAAGAATTGTGAAGAATAGCGAAAAAGAAGATAATTGCGAAGACGAATTGCGAAGAAAGAAGAATTTGAAGCAAGAGAAGAACAAATCTGAAGACGAGAGAAGAATTGCAAGAAGAAGAAGAATGCGAAGAAGAAAGAATAGCGAAGAAGAAGCAGAAGAATTGCGAAGAAGAAGAATAGCGAAAAAGAAGAATTGCGAAGAAGAATAAGAGGAATTCTGAAGAAGAAGGTGGAAAAGAAGAAGAGGAATTGCGAAGAAGAAGAGAAATTCGAAGAAGAAGAATTACGAAGAAGAAACATTCTGAAGAAGAAGAATTCCGAAGAAGAAAGAAAGAAACAAAGAAAGAAAGAAGAACAACAAAGAAGAAGAATTGCGAAGAAGAAGAAGACGACTCTAACCAAACTGTGTTTCTATTATATCATAACTCCCAAACACATGGTGTTGAAGTCCTCAGATCAAATACTGTTAGCAGTTGATTGTTTTCCCTGTTACTTCATCAAATTTCAGAAATCGTCCAACCAATAAAGGCAATAAAAGAGTTCTATTTTGGCAATTCCTACATCCACACACCCCTTCCCTACTCGTCTTCCTCCCTAAACAGTTGTTCTCCTCCCCCCCCCCCCCCCCACCCCCACCCCCGATCCACACACACACAGTCATTAAAGTGTAAATGGATGATGTCTGACCAAGCGAGAACGCCATGGCAAGAACACGCAATCACTGCGGAACTCCTTCAAGCGTGCGTCCACAATCATCTCCCCCCCCCTACCCCGGACACGCACTCACACACACACACACACACAACACACACACACACCACACACACACACAACACCACGCACATACACGACACGCACAACACACCACGTAACACACGCACATACACAACACCCACACACACACACACACATGCACACATGCACGCACGCACGCACGCACACGCACACACGCATACTCACATACACACACACCCCTCTCACACCTCCTGTTTCTCACTACTGACCTGTTGTGCTATCTGATAAGCAGAAAAGTCATCAATCAGGGAACACGTGTGAAAACACACCACCATCACCACCACCACCACCACCTCCATCACCACCCACCACCACCACCACCACCACCTCCTCCTCCTCCTCCCCTCTCTGCAAATTTCTGTTGTTAATGAAAGTCTTAACACAATCTTCGCCATTATCACCACAACCACCACCACCACCACCCTTAAAAACATTGCCCAGTGCAGCCGGGTGAACAAAGGGAGTATTGACGTACACCACTTTCAGAGGTTTTTGAAGTCAGTCAGCCATGGGGCGTGTTTGCCTGGATAACCACACACACACACACACACACACGCATACACATACACACACACGCACACACACACACACGCACGCACACACACATACACGCACGCGCGCGCGCACACACACACGCTTACGTACACACACACGCACGCACACGCACGCACGCACACACACATACACACAGAGGGAACAGATGATAAAATTTACAAAACCGCATACACACGGGAACTGGATGTAAAAAAAAGCGCATGAGTGCTTATTCCGTTATCCTCGATATAAAAGAATAAACACACACACACATTTCTATATCGACAAGCAGTCAAAAAGAAAAAAGGCAGTGTGCCTAACCAAGAACAAGTCATTCATCATTGCAATCATGATTTCGTACAGACTTACCAAAAGAGAGAGAGAGAGAGAGAGAGAGAGAGAAGAGAGAGAGAGAGAGAGAGAGAGAGAGGAGAGAGAGAGAGAGAGAGAGAGAGAGAGAATGAATGAATGAATGAATGAATGAATGAATCTTTATTTTTCAAGGGTAACAGAATAAGCATGTGCATACTTTTTTTTCATCCGGCCTTTGCCCTGATTAGGGACTATCGAGAGAGAGAGAGAGAGAGAGAGAGAGAGAGAGAGAGAGAGAGAGAGAGAGAGAGAGAGAGAGAGAGAGAGAGGGGTGGGGGGAGAGCGAGCGAGCGCAAAAGCAAAACAAAAAAGAAAAAAGATAACTATTCTTATGATGACAATATTTGAGGCTTTTGCAGTAAGGACCATTCTATTTGCCTGACATCTTCTTCATCTTCCTCTCTCGTTCGCTTTTTTTTACCGTCAGATGTGTTTGGGAAAATAACGGCATGTCCAGCATTTCCAGCTCCTCTCGTGGGCCGTACAGCTTGGTTTTTGCAGGGTTCTCTCTCTGTCGGCCACACCATCTTCCTCAGGTCGCTGAATAGCGTGTTACCTCTGAAGGATGTGCTCGCCAGTCTGCCTGATATCACAACTGAGTTTTCGCCCCTTGATAAGCCGTCGTCAGAGGTGTGGGCGGTGGTTCAGCAACGCTTTCACACACACACACACACACACACACACACACACACACACACACACACACACACACACACACACACGCGCGCGCGCGCGCGCGCGCGCGCGCACACACACACACACATGCACACACATACACACACACACACACACGCACGCACGCACGCACGCACGCACACACACACACACGCCCCCTCCCCCCACCACCCCACGCCCCTCCCCCCCGTCCCCACGCACGCACGCACACACACACACACAGAGCATCCAAGGGACACAACTCGAATAACTTCTGTAAGAAAAAACGACCAGCACTGCAGATTACCTAAGGAGAAAAAAAACCCATTGGGGAAAACAAAACCCTTCATGATGATGTTCTTTTTCTTTTTCTTTTCTTTTATATCGAATATAATGGAATAAGTACTCATGTACTTTTTTTTTTTTTACATCAAGTCCCCGTGTGTATACGGTTTTGTAAATTATGTCATCTGTTCCCACCGGCACACAATGACCTACTCTTCCGAAAAGCGGAACAGGATTTAACGTGTGCGCGAGATGTTCTGCGTGCGTTCGTACACGGGGCCTCGGTTTATAGTCTCATCCGAAGGACTTTTGGGGAGAGTGGAGTCAGCACTGATGTTAACTCCAGGGGAAAATATCCCCCTTGAACGGGAATGGAACCCGGGTCGTCAGATTGCGAACGCAATGTTCTGACCACTAGTCTATCCCGTGGACGGGATAGCTCAGTGGTCGGAGCACTCGCTTTCCCCCAGCTAAGTTTAGCAGCGTCGAGCGTGGTTACCAGTTGGATGGGTGACCGTTTGCGCGCCTTGGCTTCAGTACAGTTCCCCCAAAACACCCAGCTGTAAATGGGTACCTGCCCTCTTTAGGGTCAGGGAAGGTAAAGCAGCGAGGGAGAGAAGATGGGCGCCGCCCTCAATATGCTGGCCCTAGAGAAGTGAGGTCTCTGACGCCTCGCTCCCCTACGACCTTATAGGTTATGGGACTCCTTTACCTTACCTTACCTATCCCGTCCCCCCAATGATGTAGCAAATGTAGAGGGTTACCTTCACACTGCTTCCTCCCATTACTATTTCATCAATGATCATGCGTCATAACTCTCTTGCCAAGACTGTCTATCCTGCAAGGGGACACTTGAGGGAGGAAGACACAGGGGCAGACAGAGGATGAAGAACTGGATGCTGCAGAACATCAAAGACTGGACCACCAGTCTTGACATGGCTGCGCTGTTGCTGCAGAAGGATGAAGACAGACAGATCGACCAGCCTGGAGTGACGCATCGACCAACGCGTCCTGCGTCCTGCGTGTCTCACCCACGGACCGTCTTGGTCAAGGGACTGCTGATGGTATAAATGCTAATGCTGACGATAATTATCTGGTCATGGGGAAGAACTGTGGGTAAAGGCTGCACACCGGTATTAAAAAAATCACTCTTTTTCCTTCTGTTTTTCTATGTGACTCTTATATTCATACCGCACGTACTAAGGCATCCACAGAAATAAAAACCACTTTTTGTGAAAGACTAGCCTCTGACTCAAAACTCAGGTGATTTTGAACAAATTTGGTAGGTTTGAAATTTTTTAATTTTTCAGCAAACACTGTACCCCCTCAGTCCTTTGTCGTCTGCTAGCTTCCTTACAGCAATATGCATGCGCGGGGTCAACGCTGTAGGAATACAGGCAATCCTCATTTGAAGGTTATTTCCAACTTTCTCGTGACTACCTGGTATTGCTCTATAGCCTCAATCCCAAAAACAAGTGCACAGTCCACTTTTTCATGCTTAAAAAAGCCTGTGAAAATCACCAACATTTTTCCCCACTTGCACTCTATACAAGATACTACGTGACCCCCAAATTAATACCGGTGTGCGGCCTAAGACGGTCTCTGGCCTGTTGTGGTCCTGATCTGTCTGCTCATGTTTCACCCGTCAGCCAGTGAGGAACGACCACTCCCCACTATTGTAGAATGCCCTTGTTTTCTTCTTCTTCTTCTTCTTCTTCATGGAACGTTCAGACAGCAACTACTACTGTCTGTCATATGATCGAAAATGCGTTGGGCTGCCGTTAATTAAGCGCCTGACAAGTCAGACCTAGAACATCCGACTTCGGCATGGAAGATAATTCTTATCTTTTAAGTCTTTCTGGAAAAAAAAACATAGGCAGGAGAATAGACCAAGATGACAGAAAATGGACAAGAAGGAGGTGACAGAAAGAAAAAGGAACAAGGCAGAAACAAAGAGAGGGATGGAAAAGAGGGTATTCCTAGCACAGAATTTCCAGAAGGTTGGGGATGCTATTTTATACTGACAGGCCCCTGGCATTCTCACGGGGAAGTGCCATTATTTTACATTGTTTGTTTTGAAGAAACTTATACTATTTCTTCTTCTTCTTCTTCTTCTTCTTCTTCTTCTTCCTTCTTCTTCTTCTTCTTCTTCTTCTTCTTCTTCTTCTCTTCTCTTCTTCTTCTTTCTTCTTCTTCTTCTTCTTCTTCTTCTTCTTCTCTTCTTCTTCTTCTTCTTCTTCTTCTTCCTTCTTCCTTCTTCTTTCTTCTTCTTCCTTCTCTTCCTTCTTCTTCTTCTTCTTCTTCTTCTTCTCCTCCTCCTCCTCCTCCTCCTCCTCCTCCTCCTCATCATCATCATCAACATAACCATCACCATTATTATTATTATTATTATTATGAAATTCTGGGGATAATGAATCAGCCTTCATGTGCTTTTTTTACATCCAGACCCAGCGTGCACAATGATCTTGTAAACTTTGTCATTCGTTCCCATTGGCACACATGGCCTGCTCTTCCAAAAGGCGGAATAGGTTTTAACGTGTGCGCAAGATGATCTGCTTGCAACCAACACAGGACCGTGCTTTATAATCTCATCTGAAGGACTTGGAGTCGGCACTGATGTTTACTACCCCCCCCCTTTTTAAAATATATATTTTTAATTTTTACTGTTTGTTCTCTTCTTTGACACTCCCCCCACCCCTTCCCCCACCCACCGTCCCTTGTTTATTTCTTCTTTTACATGATTGTTCACTGCTTTATATCTCTGCTAATTTATCTCCGTGAAAAAGGGATGAGACCCCCCCCCCAAAAACAAAAACAAAAAAAGCCACAAACCCCCCCCCCCCCCCCCAACAAAAAACAACCAAAACATAAAAAACCCTGCATTGATGTTAGGGAAAACCATGCCCCGAGATTGTCCAGTTGTATAAGAGCAGTTAACAGCCTGGTAGCCTATCAGCAGCTCTGCTCAGCTCCGCTCAGTGTCTGACGCGTTGCCCAATTCATCTTCATGTTTCTGCAGTTCAGATGCAGGCAGGCTGTGGCTCCCTCCCTCCATCAAGGCCACCAGCTCCTCCACCTCCTCCTCCTCCTAGATCCTCCTCCTCCTAGATCCTGCAGCAGTTAGTTGGTCAGGGGCTCTGTGGCTCTCATCTGGAGCGTGAAGATGACTGCATGCATGCCCCACAGCCAGGCTAGCTGCATGTTCTGCAATCCCCTCACATGGACTGATGGTCAGATTGGCTTCCCCCAGCAATCAAACTACGCTCTGCTTCCCTCTTTCATCTGTCCCTGCTTCCCTCTGTCTCTCTCTGTCTGTCTCTGTCCCTTATCTCTCGTCTGCCTCCTCCTCCCTCTTCCTCCCTCCTTCGCTCCATCTTCATCACTAATGACGCCATCACACCACGAGCGTGCAGCACTGCCAACACATCGCCGCCGCCATCTTTGTGTTCCCGAACTTCGCTGACCTCTTGTTTAGAAGAGCGCATACAGAGAGTTACTTCCCCTTGTCGGCTTTGGAGGCATTCATCTTGCTGGGAAGCGGGCTCCACAGGGAGAGCAAATTGGCGGATTAGCGGCAGTGAGATCCGCGTTCTGATAATCTACTGCTTCTTTCTGGGGGGGGGGGGGGGGGGGGGGGGGGGGGGGGGGGGGGGGGGGGGTGAAAGGGGAGGCAGGGGTAGCGGCGGTGTCTTACATGGTTGCACGTGCAGTGAGGAGGACGGCAAGTGTGGGGCAGGGGGTGGTGGCTGTCACTGACACTGATCATTATGAGGGAAATAGAAGAAGTCCTGGTGTTTGGATCTGAATGTTTGGGGGGGGGGGGGGGCGACAGGATTGAGGGTAGAGATGTGAGTGACTTGAATAGTTCCCAAAAATGATATCGAGAGAAAAAAAACACACGCCCTCCAAACAAAACGAAACAGGCAGTTTGGATCAGAAAGGGTTTCTCTTTTCATTGCAGTGGTTTTCAGTGGCCGTTGAAGCCATAGTATTTATCATCATCATCATCGTCGTGTCATCATCGTCGTGTCGTCGTCGTCGTCGTCATCATCATCATCATCATCATCATCATCATCATCATCATCATCACCACCACCACCACCACCACCACCACCACCACCACCACCACCACCATCATCATCATCATCATCATCGTCGTCGTCGTCGTCGTCATCATCATCATCATCATCATCACCAGGGTGGGGGGGGTGGGGGGGGGGGGGGGGGGGGAGGGGGGGGGGAGTGAAGTGAAGGTGGGGGCAGGAAGGGGGTGGGGTGGAGGTGGGGTGGAGGTGGTTAAAGAAGAAACCCGGTGATGTGAAAGAGACCCCGCCAAATCGCCAACAGTGTCCGTCCCACCATTAAACTCACCGTGCACCAACAGCCAACTTCCAAGACAACCAGCCCAAGCCTTGCAATGAACGGCAACTCATCACCCCTATACCACCACACCATTTTCCCCCCTTTCACTCCTCTCCAGCCCCACATTAACCTTTTAGACCCTTGTTGATGAGCTTGGGTGAAGGAAATTAACCCTTCCGCTGGAATTTCTGTCCTCTCCTGACACCAGGCCTGAAATAGATGGCCACGAAACACAGGGCCATGCATGAAACACAGAGCTGTGACACACAGAGGACCATGAAACAGACTGTCATGAAACACAGGGCCACGAAACACAGGGCCATGAAACACAGGGCCATGAAACACAGGGCCATGGAACACAAGGCCACGAAACACAGGGCCATGGAACACAAGGCCACGAAACACAGGGCCATGAAACACAGGGCCATGGAACACAAGGCCACGAAACACAGGGCCATGAAACACAGGGCCATGCATGAAACACAGAGCTGTGACACACAGAGGGCCATGGAACAGACTGTCATGAAACACAGGGCCATGCATGGAACACAGGGCCATGAAACACAGCTATGACACACAGAGGGCCATGGAACAGACTGTCACGAAACACAGGGCCACGAAACACAAGGCCATGGAACACAAGGCCACGAAACACAAGGCCACGAAACACAGAGCTGTGACACACAGAGGGCCATGGAACACAAGGCCACGAAACACAGAGCCATGGAACACAGAGCCATGGAACACAGGGCTATGACACACAGGGCCATGAAACACAGGGCCATGGAACACAGAGCCATGGAACACAGAGCCATGAAACACAGAGCCATGGAACACAGGGCTATGACACACAGGGCCATAAAACACAGAGCTATGACACACAGGGCCATGGAACACAGGGCTATGACACACAGGGCCATAAAACACAGAGCTATGACACACAAGGGCCATAAAACACAGAGCTATGACACACAAGGGCCATGGAACACAAGGCCACGAAACACAGGGCCATGAAACACAGAGCCATGAAACACAGGGCCAAGAAACACAGAGCTGTGACACACAAAGGGCCATGGAACACAAGGCCACGAAACACAGAGCCATGGAACACAAGGCCACGAAACACAGGGCCATGAAACACAAGGCCACGAAAACACAGGGCCATGAATCACAAGGCCACGAAAACAAAGGGCCATGAAACACAAGGCCACGAAAACACAAGGCCATGAAACACAAGGCCACGAAACACAAGGCCACGAAAACACAGGGCCACGAAAAAAAAGGCCACGAAACACAAGGCCACGAAAACACAGGGCCACGAAACACAAGGCCACGAAAACACAGGGCCATGAAACACAAGGCCACGAAACACAGAGGGCCGTAAAACACAGGGCCATGAATCACAAGGCCACGAAACACAGAGGGCCATAAAACACAGGGCCATGGAACAGATCTATCAGACACTTTGCAGTGGTGTCAATGTCTTCATCACAGCTGTGGTGGCAATACATTTTAAAAAAAGAAACAGAAAAAAGACACCACCACTGACTGTTCACTGTCACCAGGTATCGCTTGTCATCAGCACGTGACTGCTGTCCATGGGGTCAGGGGTCAGAGGTCAGGGTGTGGTTTGATTTCTGTCCAGCTGGTTGACATGTCTTCGTTCTGGCACTGTATTCTGGCGTCAAAGTGGGGCCGGGAGGAGGGACAGCCCGAGCTTAGCTATACCTGGCCACACAGCACATGACTGACAGGAGCATCAAGGCCGATAGTTATGTTGGAGACTGGACAGTATGTGCTATCACCGTCATAATTATACAATACGACTGCCTTGGTCGACACTCATCCGCCATGTTGATCAGTTGGATCAAGTTGGCATGGCGGGGTTTTGTTTTCTTTTACATTTACGTCGTTTGTTTGTTTGTTTGGTTTTACTGCTTGTGGGTAGCGACAATAATGATATCATCATATTGATGAGGATAATATGGTAAGCTAAACACACAACGTCTTAATTAATGTTGTTTTTATTATGTATGGCTTGTAAGCCAATGTGAGTTTCTCTATTAAATTTGTGAGGTCATAAATTAATTGAATTGTGAATCATTCGTAGTGAAGATCATACGGTTATGTTCATATCTCCTCCCCCTTTCTCCCTTTCATCTTCCTCTTAACTCCCTGCATGATCATTGTGGCACTAAGGAGCTTTTGACAAGATTTCTCTTATTTATTGCGGTTCTGTGGCAAAGGTTAGTCTCTGAAATGGTTTCCCTGATAGTTCTAGAGTATTGCCTGTCTGATTTTTTTCCATACCCTTCTTCCACCGTCTTCAATATTTCCCTGGAGAACAGCTTCAACAAGGCCAACCAACCCACCCACCAACCAACCAACCAACCATTCACCAATCAACCACACAAACTGACAAAAAGCTGATAATTATGAAGGAAGCAAATAAACAGCAGCCAGACTGCAGAGAACTGAATTGGGGAGGAGAAGGGAGGCAACACGCTGAGAGGCACAAAAAAGGGGAAAGCACCGAGAGCAGAAGCACTGAAGAGACTGCTGCAGCTGCCCTGTGCGGACACCAACAGCAATACAGGTTACACACCTGTATTAGCTTGCAGGTCATGTAGTATCTTTTATAGAGTTTGTAGAGTGCTAGTCGGAAAACATTGTGCTGAATTTCATAGATTTTTTTAAGTATGAAAAAAAAAATGCACTGTGTACTTTTTTTTCCGGATTGAGGACATAGAGCAATACCAGGTAAGTCACGAGAAAGTTGGAAATAATCATCAAATGAGGATTGCTTGTGTTCCTACAGTGTTGACCCCGCGCATGCATGTTGCGGTTAGCAAGCTAGAAGATAACAAAGGACTGAGAAAGTACAGTGTTTGCTGAAAAAAATTCAAACCTATCAAATTTGTGCGAAATCACACGAGTTTTGAGTCAAAGGATAGTCTTTCACAAAAAAGTTATTTTTATTTCTGTGGATGCTTTAGAACGTGTGGTATAAATATAAGAGTCATATGGAAAAATAGAAGAAGAAATGTGCAGACAACATCTTTGAATGGACCGGAAAGAACTTTTCCACAACCCAGGCACTTGCCTACAACCACCGCAAATGGAGCCAACTGGTGCAACGTTCGTCACTGCAGGTGCTCCTACGACCCTGGAAGGGGTTATGGGAGCAGATGAGATGAGTTGAAGAGAAATGAGATCAAACAAAGGGAAAGTGCGGATTTTCTGAAGCAGTGTGTGTACCCAGAAAGACACTACTGGTGCCCTGAAGCTAAAGCTGGGGGTTACACCCAGTCAAAGGCATGGCTGTGTGACTTGCACTGGTTCCACCGTCCACCCTCCACCAGTCTTGGTATGGCCTGCAGTGGGCCATGGCATGCGTCAGCACAGACATAAAGCTGCAGGCCAACTGTCAGGTCCCCTCGGCTCCACTCCACGATAGGCGGGCAGACTCACAAACAGCCTTCTGCAACCTCTTCCACAATTCTCACTCCACCCCCCATTCCTAGTCCACCTCCTCCCCTGCCGCCTACACCACCACCATCACCTCCACCACTACCACCACCACCACCACCACCACCACCACCGCCACCACCCCCACCCACCCCCACCCCCACCACCCCACCACCACCACCACCACCATCACTCCCCCCCCCCCCCCCCCCCCCCCCCACCACCACCACCAGCCATGTCGGCAGATGAACAGGAGCATTGCTAAAGCGATTCCATCACCACCCCATCTCACACAGCAAAACCGAACGATGCTAAATCAGCCCCCACCACCCCCATAAGCGCACCCCCCCCCCCCCCCCCCTCCCTCCACTCCCCCCCACCCCACCCCCCACCCCACCCCCAATCGCCCCCCCCCCCCTCCTCCTGGAGAGGCGCTCAGCAGACGTGGGCAAGTGATCAGTCAAGGGGAGACCAGCGCAATCCGACATGACGTCACAGTTTCCTGTCAGTGCTGGAAGTAATGAAGTTTTGGTCTTCCGTTAAAGTCAAAGGAATCTGCTCTAATGACCATGAGAAAACCACAGTGTGACCATCATTATACTGTATAATGACCATCATAATAACATAATTATAGTGAACATCATAATACGATATAACGACCATCATAATACGATATAATGACCATCATAATATGATATAATGACCATCATAATACTGTATAATGACCGTCATAATATACAGTGAACATCATAATACCATATAATGACCATCATAATACCATACAATGACCATCATAATATTACATAATGACCATCATGATATTACATAATGACCATCATGATATCGTATAATGAAGTGACCATCATAATATCATATAGTGACCACCGTAACACCATATAATGGCTATGATAATACCACATAACTACCATCATAATACCACATAACGACCGTCATAATACAACATATGACTATCATAATACCACATTATGACCATCATAAATACCACATAATGGCAATGATAATACCACATAATGGCAACAATAATACCACATAATGACCATCATAATACCAAATAATGAGCATTATGATAGGCTAAAGCCCCAGCGTCCATTCAGGACACAGTATACTAGCAGTGAAGCCTTGAATGCATTCTGTAAATTTTCTGTGACCCCCCTCTCTCCCCCCACCCCCCACCTACCTCCGGCCATAACTGCTCTGCCCTTTAATTAAGGATTGGTGAATGTGTTCTTTAAGTGTGCACCAGATGGGATAGTGCGTTCCTGCTGTGTTCCCATTCCCTTTTCTTCCTTCCCTGGTTGTACCGCAGGGCAAGTCTGTCGACCTGAATGTCGGGCTTTTCACTCCGTGGACGAGGCTACCACAATACAACTACAACATCTTTTTTTATATGTTTTTATAATTGTTTTGAACTGTACGTGTTTCCAGTCCCGGTATCATCATGTATCTGCTGCCTGCAGTTCTTTCTTTGTTCGTTGTTTTCTTTTTCTTTCTTTCTTTTTTTTTAAAAAAAATTTATAGAGGGACAACACCATTTTTGCCGTAAAATGTTTCCGACCTCTGAATACAGTTTATCACCCTCATCCGGAAAAACTAGCACTCAGACCACCAGCTCTCAGGGAGCAGTGGGTGGGTGGTGGAAGTGGTTGTAGAAGTCGGGGGGGGGGGGGGGGGGGGGTGGTAGAGGGTGGAAGTGGAGCAGAAGGTGGTGGTTATAGTAGTCGTGGGAAGGGGTGAGGGTGAGGGGGCGTTGGGGGTAGGGAAGGGACATACGTCTCCGGGCGGGACTGGAACCACAGATCCCTCACGTCATCCCATCCAGACAGGTGGGTGATGACAGGTAGACCAACATAATAATTATCATCACTGTTCCTATCCTCACCCTCCTCACGAAGGGGGGGGGGACTGGATGTAAACAAAACAAAAAAAGCACAAAAGTGCTTATTCCATTATCCTCGATATAATAAAATAAAATAAAATAAAATAAAATAAGAATAAAGATAAGACACCTGACACCCTCCGCGCCCCTTCTACCACCACCCCTCCCCTACGCCCTCCGCCCCCCCCCCCCCCCACCCCCCTCCCTGGAAAAAAATGTGGTCCCATCATCATCATCATCATCATCATCATAAGCAGCAGCAGCAGCAGCAGCAGCAGCAGCAGCAGCAGCAGCAGCAGCAGCAACTGAGGACAGGGGTGCAGTGATGGCAGGAGCCCACCTGTCACAGCTTCTGCTCAATTAACTGGGAATAAAAATCACCTGGTCGATTGTCAGGTGACGACTGATTGATTGATTGATTGATTGATGGATGGATGGATGGAGGGATGGAGGGATGGGAGGGAGGGATGGAGTTGGCTTGGCTCAGGTGTAGGTGTATGTTGTGTGTGTGTTGTGTGTGTTGTTGTGTGTTGTGTGTGTGTGTTGTGGTGTGTGTGTGTGTGTGTTTGTTGTGTGTGTGTGCGTGTGTTGTGTGTGTGTGTGAATGTGTGTGTGTATGTGTGTGTAAATATCTATCTATCTATCTATCTATCTATCTATCTATCTATCTATCTATCTATCTATCTATCTATCTAACTGTCTGTCAGTCTATCTATCTATCTTTCTACCTACCTACCCACCTATCTATCTATCTATCTATCTATCTATCTATCTATCTATCTATCTATCTATCTGTCTATCTATCTATCTGTGTATATGTGTATGTGTATGTGTATGTGCGCACGCGCGCGTGCGTGCGTGTGTATATATATATAGACAGATGACAAGTAATTAAGGCAATGATAACAAGAGGCACAGTGGAGTGTGACAATAATCCCCATGGTGTGATCATTAACATGTGATTAACTCTGAGGGCTTTACCTGACTGACGCCTGTTGACTTAACCCCTCACACACGTACGGCACAGACAGACAGACAGACAGACAAGACAGACGGACAAGACAGACAAGATAGATAGACAAGACAGACAGGCAGATAGCAGCAGTTCGTATAGGACAAAAAAATGGAGACAGAGAAACAGAGACGGGGAGAAAGACAAACAGAGGCGGGGAGACAGACAGACAGACATAAACAGGGAGATAGACAGAGACAGAGAGACAGAGACAGAGGGACAGACAAAGACAGATAGACAGAGATAGAGATAGAGAGACAGACAGAAATAGAGAGACAGAGGCAGGAAGACAGACAGAGACAGTGAGACGGAGACAGGGAGACGGACAGACAGAAAGACAGACAGACAGACAGGGAGACAAACAGAAGACAGACAGATAGATAGACAGACAGAAACATAGCCTCGTTTGAGCCAAAAGCTGTTCCCCCCATCCACGAAACCGTGAGTGGTGGTCTGGGTCCTAGTCTTTCGGATGAGACGATAAACCGAGACCCCGTGTATAAAGCGCATTTAGCGCACGTAAAAGAACCCACGGCAACAACAAAAAAGTTGTCCTTGGCAAGATTCTGTAGAAAGAAAAAGCCACTCTGATAGGGAAACAAATACACTTGCAGACAGGAAGAGAAGAGAATAATGGGTGGCGCTGCTCTTGTGGCGACGCGCTCTCTCCCTGGGAGAGCAGCTCGAATTTCACGCGAATAAATCTGCTGTGACTTAAAGTGATCTGAAGATAGACAGACAGAGACATGGAGACAACCAGAGAAGTAGAGAGAGGGAGAGAAAAAAAGAAGAGAGAGAAGAGAGAGAGAGATAGAAGGAGAGAGAACTCTGAACTCTGAACTCTGGAGACGGTTTAATGTACATCGCCTTTGGCCACAATACACACTGAGGGGCAAAAATGAGAGAGAGAGAGAGAAGAGAGAGAGAGAAGAGAGAGAGAGAGAGAGAGAGAGAGAGGGAGGGAGGGAGGGAGAGGGAGATGGACAGATGAGTAGAGACAGAGAAGAGAACACAGAGAGAGACAGAGAGAGACGGAAAGAGACAGGCAGACGAATGAGGAGTAGAGGGGGGGGAATAGAGGCAGAGAGACAAGAGATAGACAGAGACAAGGAGAAGACACAGACAGGAAGACAGAGAGGAGAGAGAGAGAGAGAGAGAAGAAGAGAGGAGGAGAGATGAGAGAGAGAGATTGAAACAGAGACAGGGAGACAGAAAGACAGACAGACAGGGAGACAGACGGGAGGATAGACAGACAAAGGGAGAGAGACAGAGAGACAGGGAGACAGAAGACAGAAGACAGGGAACAAGACGATACAGACAGGGAGACAGACAGACAGGGAGAACAGACAGACAGGGAAACAGACAGACAGGGAGACAGACAGGGAGACAGACAGACAGGGAGACAGACAGGCAGACAGACAGACAAGGAGAAAGACAGAGACAGAGACAGAGAGACAGACAGGACAAGAGACAGACAGACGCGACAGAAGACAGAGAGAAGACAGAGGACAGACGAAGCAGAGACAGACACAACAAACAAACAAACAAACAACCAACCAACCAAACAAACAAACAAACAAAACAAACAGCCACATTGTCCATCAACTTGGCCAATGCCACAGTTAGGCAAGGATTAGGAAGGGTGGAGGTAGGGTGGGGTGTGGGGTGGGCGGCTGCAGGGAAGGGAGGGAAAGAGGGAGAGGGAGGGGGTTTCGCGGGAGGGGACAGCTGGGAGTCATGCACATGAATAGGAATACGGTTTAATTTCAACCAGTACCCCAAAATACTCAAACAAACAAGCAAACACATGTACAACAACAAACAAAACAAAACAAAACAAAAACAATAACGCCTCTCGCACCCCAACCCCCCACCCCATCTCCCCCAACAAACAACATAAATACCACCGCCAACGCTCCACAACAACCAGCAGCACATCATCATCATCACATCATCAATCAGCATCACATCAGCATCAGCACATCATCACACAGCAGCAGCAGCATCGTTCGTCCTCGTCAACATCATCGCCTCCGCGCCGCCGCCGTCGCCTCATCGTCTCCATCATCATCGTCTGTCCGCCGCTCACGTCGTGCATCACGTCGTCGTCGTCATAATCATCAGCAGTCAGCATCATCTTCATCATCATCATCATCATTGCGCCGTCACAGCATCATCGTCGTCGTCGTCGTCGTCATCATCATCATCACCACCACCACACCCCACTCACCACCACACACCACCCCACCACCATCATCAGTCTCTCGTCATCATCATCATCGTCTTCATATCATCACACCACCACACCACACCATCACATCACCATCATTTCTCATCATCATCATATCGTCGTCGTCGTCGTCGTCGTCACAGCTTCACCCGATTAAGCCACGCACAAAACACAAGTTTCACATATATACCTTCACACAACTCATCATATTCATACATCATCATCTCTCTCTCTCTCTCACTCTCTCTCCGTACTATAAATCAGGGTTCTCTCTATTACACTTCTCTCTTTCTCTCTCTCTTCCTCTCTCTTTCTCTCTCTCCTCTCTCTCTCTCTCTCTCTTCTCTCTCTCTCTCTCTCTCTCTCTCTCTCTCTCTCTCTCTCTTCTCCTCCTCTGTGCGGACGGACGTGCGCATTCTCTCCTGCCAGGTGTGTGCGTGTGCGTGCGTGCGTGCGTGCATGCGCGCGTGTGTATATGTATGTATGTGTGTGTGCGTGCGTGTGTGTGCGCGCGCGTGTGTGTGTATTATGTGTGTGTGTGTGTGAAAGCGGGGCGTGATTCGTTATCAATTATGTAAATAGTGTTAATGCATGCAATCTGGTTGCGGCAGCTTTCTTCGATTTTTATTTGTAGAGATGAAGGTGTGTTCCTACTGCACTCACAGAGGTCTGCCTCGCTTTCTGTGGCCGCCTATTGACTACCTTTTTTCCTCTGCTAGGCTTTTCTTTTCTTTTTTTGTTTTGTTCCTTTTCTATTTTGTGTCAGCTAATAAGCAGACAGTAAGACGGCTCACCTTTTAGACCCACATATTAAGTTGTGTGTGTGTGTGTGTGTGTGTGTGTGTGTGTGTGTGTGTGTGTGTGTGTGTGTGTGTGTATGTGTTCGTTTTGAACGTCTATCCACTAGGAAGTAATATTAGACAGGTGTGTGTGTGTGTGTGTGTGTGTGTGTGTGTGTGTGTGTGTGTTCGTTTTGAACGTCTATCCACTAGGAAGTAATATTAGACAGGTGTGTGTGTGTGTGTGTGTGTGTGTGTGTGTGTGTGTGTTTGTTCGTTTTGAACGTCTATCCACTAGGAAGTAATATTAGACAGGTGTTGTGTGTGTGTGTGTGTGTGTGTGTGTGTGTGTGTGTGTGTGTGTGTGTGTGTGTGTGTGTGTGGTGTGTGTGTGTGTGTGTGAGAGAGAGAGAGAGAGAGAGAGTGAGTGTGTGTGTACTTCAGCGGTATTTTCTTCCAGCCCCGAGAAATACAGGAACCTGCAGTGATTCCCAGTGACTTCAACCAACATTTGTCAAAATGACCCTAACCCAGTTTTGACTACCGGACAGTGGCATCCCGATATTCCCACTGACAGGACTGTGTCACCCTAATATTCCCACTGACAGGACTGTGTCATCCTAATATTCCCACTGACAGGACTGTGTCACCCTAATATTCCCACTGACAGGACTGTGTCATCCCACTGACAGGACAGTGTCATCCCGATATTCCCACTGACAGGACTGTGTCATCCTAATATTCCCACTGACAGGACTGTGTCACCCTAATATTCCCACTGACAGGACTGTGTCATCCTAATACTCCCACTGACAGGACTGTGTCACCCTAATATTCCCACTGACAGGATTGTGTCATCCTAATATTCCCACTGACAGGACTGTGTCATCCTAATATTCCCACTGACAGGACTGTGTCATCCTAATATTCCCACTGACAGGACAGTGTCATCCCGATATTCCCACTGACAGGACTGTGTCACCCTAATATTCCTACTGACAGGACTGTGTCATCCTAATATTCCCACTGACAGGACTGTGTCATCCCGATATTCCCACTGACAGGACTGTGTCACCCTAATATTCCCACTGACAGGACTGTGTCATCCCACTGACAGGACAGTGTCATCCCGATATTCCCACTGACAGGACTGTGTCATCCCATTATTCCCCCTGACAGGACTGTGTCATCCTAATATTCCCACAGACAGGACTGTGTCACCCTAATATTCCCACTGACAGAACTGTGTCACCCTAATATTCCTACTGACAGGACTGTGTCACCCTAATATTCCCACTGACAGAACTGTGTCGCCCTAATATTCCCACTGACAGAACTGTGTCACCCCGATATTCCCACTGACAGGACTGTGTCACCCTAATATTCCCACTGACAGAACTGTGTCGCCCTAATATTCCCACTGACAGAACTGTGTCACCCTAATATTCCTACTGACAGGACTGTGTCACCCCACTGACAAGACTGCGTTATTCCACTTTTCCCACTGACAAGATTGCGTCATTCCACTTTTCCCACTGACAAGATTGTGTCATTCCACTTTTCCCACTGACAAGATTGCGTCATTCCACTTTTCCCAACTGACAAGACTGCGTCATTCCACTTTTCCCACTGACAAGATTGCGTCATTCCACTTTTCCCACTGACAAGATTGCGGCATTCCATTTTCCCCACTGACAAGATTGCGTCATTCCAATTTTCCCACTGACAAGACTGCGTCATTCCACTTTTCCCACTGACAAGACTGCGTCATTCCACTTTTCCCACTGACAAGACTGCGTCATTCCACTTTTCCCACTGACAGGACCGTGTCATTCCAATATTCCCACTGCAGAACTGTGTCATTCCAATAATTATAACTGACAGGACTGTGTCATTCACTACTTCTCTCTGTCTCTTTGTCTCTGTCTTGTGTCTCTCAACTTGTGAACTGTTTGCGGATGACAGTTCCGTGCATTGTAACAATGTTAGCTTTTGTAAATTAACAACTAACCTCCAAAATAATATTGACAAATGAGTTCGTTGGACAGAACTCAATCATATGTGCCTTAATACACAAAAAACCCCAAATGCATGTGTATAACTACTAGACAGGAACGACAAGATGTATTAACAAATTTGTTTTCTATTTCAGTTGCCGGACAAAGTGTTGAAATAGTCAATTCGCATCGTGTACTGGGTATCATTATTGACAATAACCTGTCATGGACTGACCACATTTCTCATATTTGCAAACGAATCTCTCAAAGAGTGTTCCAGCTATCAAAAATTAAACCCTTTTTAAACATTCATGCCCGTAAACCGTTTTTTCAAGCACACATTCAGTCGATTATGGACTTTGCCTCTACATTGTGGGATTCTGCAAGTGCAAATGCTCTAAAACCTTTATTAAGGCTACACAAGCGAGCTCTAAAATTAGTTCTTCTTAAGTCAAGTTCATTGACCATAAATGATTGTAAAACATTAGGTATTTTACCATTAAAGCAGAGATGCTGCTATATAGCGCTACAACAAGGCACTGTTGATGCATAAGGTAATTAGTGGAGCGGCACCTCCTTCCATTTCATATTGTTTTCATATAAATAACAACAGGCATCATTTCAAAATAGCAGTGCCTCTCCCAAGAGTTGATATTTTTAAAACAAGTTTTCTCTACAGTGGTGGTTCCTTGTGGAATCAGCTTCCATCATCTTTTAAAGAGATTTCTACATGCCAGAAAAATGATTGAAGTGGATGCAAGAAGCTCTCTCTCTCTCTCTCTCTCTCTCTCTCTCTCTCTCTCTCTCTCTCTCTCTCTCTCGCGCGCGCGCGCGCGCGCGCGCGCGCGCGCTGTCTCTCTTTTCTATACATTTATTGTCATAGATTATTATCCCCTTGGAAATTGGTTGTGATTGTGATATTTAGTAGAAATTATATGATCTGTATTTTGGATGCAAGTATTCTTCACATGGGTTTTGGGAAGCGGTGAGTGTGTATTTGTGTGTGGGATTTTAATTTTTTTTTAATTGTTGTATGTTGCTCCAAGAGCGGGTGGTAAGCAGGATTCACAAAGATACTCATTCCTATGGCCATCATGAAACAGAATATGTTGTGCCTTGCCTTGCCTTGCCTTGATTTCTTGCCATCCATTCTCTCTCTCTCTCTCTCTCTCTCTCTCTCTCTCTCTCTCTCTCTCTCTCTCTCTCTCTCTCTCTCTCTCTCTCTCTCTCACTCTCTGTCAGTCTGTCTGCCTGCCTGTCTGTCTATCTATCTATCTATGTATGTATGTATGTATCTATCTATCTATCTATCTATCTATCTATCTATCTATCTATCTATCTATTTATCCCTCTTTCTCTGTTTGTTACTCTCTCTCTCTGACAGTCTCTATCTCTGTCTGTGTCTGTCCGTCTCTCTCTATGTCTCTGTCTCTGTTTCTCTATCTCTGTCTGTCTGTCTGTCTGTCTCTCTCTCTCTCTCTCTCTCTCTCTCTCTCTCTCTCTCTCTCTCTCTCTGTGTGCACTCCCCTTCTTCTATTTTCCATTTACATTATTGAAATAACTTTCCTTTGAACTTCTTCATTTTGTCTATATATATATATATATATATATATATATATATATATATATATATATATATATATATATATATATATATATATATATATATATATGTGTGTGTGTGTGCATTATAAAATTAATTTGCCGTGCCTATCCTTGCTTGACTTATTCCTGTTTACGTTTACGTTTACTTTTTTTTCCTTTCTACATGTATGAAATTAGATTGGGGTAAATTTGCATGGAAAGTCCATCATCAATATATGTATTTCTTTCTTTCTTTCTTTCTTTCTTTATATTATTCTTCATGCTATGTATTGCAGGTTTATTACTTTCGTTTTCTTTTTTGCTTTTCTTTTTCCGCAGAGGGCTGGATGTAAAAAAGCTATTGTTATGCTTATTCTATAACCCTCTATAAATAAAATTTGTTCATTGTTTATTGGTCATTGTCTCTCTCTCTCTCTCTCTCTCTCTCTCTCTCTCTCTCTCTCTCTCTCTCTCTCTCTCTCTCTCTCTCTCTCTCTCTCTCTCTCCCTCTCTCTGCATCTGCTTAGCTGCTATTGTATACATTAATGCTGTTATTGCTGCCCCCATTCTTCTTCTCTATCTTCTCCTCCTCCTCCGCCTCCTCCTCCTCCTCCTCCTCCTCCTTCTTCTTCTTTGCAATTTTCCTTCTTCGCCTTCTGCGCAATTCTTCTTCTTTGCATTCTTCGCAATTCTTCTTGTTCTTCTTCGCATTCTTCTTCTTTGCATTCTTCTTCTTCTTCGTTTTCTTCTTCTTGCATTCTTCTTCTTCTCCGCATTCTTCGCAATTCTTCGTATTCTTCTTCTTCTTTTCTTCTTCTTCTTCTCCTCAATTCTTCGTCTTCTTCGCAATTCTTCTTCTTTGCATTCTTCTTCTTCCTCTTCTTCTTAGCAATTCTTCGCAATTCTTCGTCTTCGCAATTCTTCTTCTCATTTTTTCTTCGTATTCTTCTTCTTATTCTTGTTCTTCCTCTTCGCAATTCTTGTTGTTGTTGTTGTTGTTGTTTTTCTTCTTCTTCTTCTTCTTCTTCTTCTTCTTCTCCTTCTCCTTCTCCTCCTCCTCCTCCTCCTCCTCCTCCTCCTCCTCCTCCTCCTCCTCTTTCAGTGCAGAAGGAGAGCGACCTAGCGAACCAGTTCCAACCTGCACCCAGCACAGGTGCGCACTCCAGCATCCCCCCCCCGCCCCCCCCCCCAGTCCTACGGGAAGAAAAGCGGTGAGGACATCGAGGACAGGTGAGGACAGGTGAGGACAGAGGGAGGATGCACAGGTAAGGTGGATGGGTGAGGGTGGGGTGGGGGTGGAGTGGGGGTGGGGGACACTGGCAGACGACAATTTGATGAGTTTCCCAAATTACAGTCATCACAATCTGTCGTCTTCTTCCTTCTATCTCCTGTGATTGACAGTTGCCTTCTCTCCCTCTCTCTCCTCTCTCTCTCTCTCTCTTCTCTCTCTCTACTCTCTCCTCTCTCTCTCTCTCTCTCCTCTCTCTCTCCTCTCTCTCTCTCTCTCTCTCTCTCTATATGTTTGTCTGTCTGTCTGTCTGTCTCTCTGCCCGGCTGCTGTTGAATAGCGTTGCGTTTATTGCTGCTATTGGGCTTCTTCTTTCTTCTTCTTCTTCTTCTTCTTCTTCTTCTTCTTCTTCTTCTTCTTCTTCTTCGCAATTCTTCTTCGCAATTCTTCTTCTTCGCAATTCTTCTTCTTCGCAATTTTTTCTTCTCTTCTTCGCAATTCTTCTTTTTCGCAATTCTTCTTCTTCGCAATTCTTCTTCTTCGCAATTCTTCTTCTTTTTTCCCTTCTTCTTCGCAATTCTTCTTCTTCTTATGAATTCTTCGTCTTCTTTTTCTTCTGAATTCTTCGCAAGTCTTCTTTGCAATTCTTCTTTGCACTTCTTCTTTGCAATTCTTCTTCTTCTTTGCACTTTGCAATTTTTTGCAACTTTTCTTCTTCAGAATGGTTGTTGTTGTTGTTGGTCTTCTTCTTCTTCTTGTCTTCTTCCTCTTCTTCTTTGTCACTGTCTTCGCTATCTTCTTCTTCTTCTTCGCAATTCTTCTTCGCAATTCTTCATTCTTCTTCGCAATTCTTCTTCGCAATTTTTCTTCTTCTTCTCGCAATTCTTCTTCGCAATTTTTTCTTCTTCTTCGCAATTCTTCTTCGCAATTCTTCTTCTTCTTCGCAATTCTTCTTCTTCGCATTCTTCTTCTTCGCATTCTTCTTCGCAATTCTTCTTCTTCGCAATTCTTCTTCTTCGCAATTCTTCTTTTTCTTCTTCTTCGCAATTCTTCTTCTTCTTCTCTTCTTCTCTTCTTCTTCTTCTTCTTCTTCTTCTTCTTCTTCTTCTTCTTTCTTCTTCTTCTCTTTTGCAATTCTTCGCTATTCTTCTTCTTCTTCTTCTTCTTCTCTCTTTTTTCGCAATTCTTCTTCTTCTTCTTCGCAATTCTTCTTCTTCTTCGCAATTCTTCTTCTTCTTCTTCGCAATTCTTCTTCTTCGCAAT
This sequence comes from Rapana venosa, assembly GCA_028751875.1. Classification (NCBI taxonomy): domain Eukaryota; kingdom Metazoa; phylum Mollusca; class Gastropoda; order Neogastropoda; family Muricidae; genus Rapana; species Rapana venosa. The sequence goes on from CM054149.1 coordinate 25,490,313, forward strand.
TCTTCTTCTTCGCAAATCTTCTTCTTCTTCGCAATTCTTCTTCTTCTTCTCTTCTTCTTCTTCTTCTTCTTCGTTCTTCTTCCTTCTTCTTCTTCTTCTTCTTCTTCTTCCTTCTTCGCAATTCTTCTTCTTCGCAATTCTTCTTCTTCGCAATTCTTCTTCTTCTTCTTCGCAATTCTTCTTCTACTTCTCTTCGCAATTCTTCTTCTTCTTCTTCTTCGCAATTCTTCTTCTTCTTCTTCTTCTTCTTCTTCTTCTTCTTCTTCTTCTTCTTCTTCTCTCTCTTCTTCTTCTTCTTCTTCTTCTTCTTCTTCTTCTTCTTCTTCTTCTTCGCAATTCTTCTTCTTTTTCTTCTTCGCATTTCTTCTTCGCAATTCTTCTTCTCTGCAATTCTTCTTCGCAATTCTTCTTCTTCTTAGCAATTCTTCTTCTTCTGAGCATTTCTTCTTCTTAGCAATTCTTCTTCTTCTTCTTCGCAATTCTTCGCAATTCTTCTTTGCAATTCTTCTTCGCAATTCTTCGCAATCCTTCTTCTTCGCAATTCTTCTTCGCAATCCTTCTTCTTCGCAATTCTTCTTCGCAATTCTTCTTCTTCTTCTTCGCAATTCTTCTTCTTCTTCTTCTTCGCAATTCTTCTTCTTCTTCGCAATTCTTCTTCGCAATTTTTCTTCTTCTTCTTCTTCGCAATTCTTCTTCTTCTTCGCAATTCTTCTTCGCAATTCTTCTTCTTCGCAATTCTTCTTCTTCTTCTTCTTCTTTCTTCTTCTTCTTCTTCTTCTTCTTTCTTCTTCTTCTTCTTCTTCTTCGCAATTTCTTCTTCTTCTTCCTTCTTCTTCTTCTTCGCAATTCTTCTTCGCAATTCTTCTTCTTCGCAATTCTTCTTCTTCTTCTTCGCAATTTTTCTTCTTCTTCTTCGCAATTCTTCTTTTTCGCAATTCTTCTTCTTCGCAATTCTTCTTCTTTTTTCCCTTCTTCTTCGCAATTCTTCTTCTTCTTATGAATTCTTCGTCTTCTTTTTCTTCTGAATTCTTCGCAAGTCTTCTTTGCAATTCTTCTTTGCACTTCTTCTTTGCAATTCTTCTTCTTCTTTGCACTTTGCAATTTTTTGCAACTTTTCTTCTTCAGAATGGTTGTTGTTGTTGTTGGTCTTCTTCTTCTTCTTGTCCTTCTTCCTCTTCTTCTTTGTCAGCTGTGTTTGTTCCTAGATAGATGGCTTGATGAAAAAAACATCCCAAATGCATTGCTTATTCAATATACCATCTGGAAATAAAATTTGACTTGACTTGACTTGATTCCTTCTTCCCCCTCCCCGCTGCCCTCCTCACGCCCCCCCCCCCCCCCCCCCCCCCCTCTGCAAACTAGACCCATTTTATTCAAAGATGATACATGTCTAAGTTAAATGTTCATGCTTACTAATGAATAAACCTTATTTAAAACCAACAGAACCGACAGGCAGACAGACAGAGAGATACACAGAGACAGAGATGCAGGCAAAGACATAGAGACACATTTTAAACAACAATAATCGAAAAAAGAGAGTTTAGCACTCTACAAAAGTGCATCAAAAGCACCACTTTAACCCCCTCTCCTCCCTCCCTTCCCCCTCCCCCACCCACACTCCCATCCCACCCCTTCCGCCCACCTCTCAGCCAATAAAACCACGAACAGGAAGAAACAGCAGTGACGTCAAGATAAAACAACAACAACAACAACAAAAATCTAGAGCCGCCCGTCATCTTGGCCTCCACCACCACCTCCATCACCACCACCACCACAACCACCACCACCACTACCACCACCATCACTACCACCACCACTACCGCCACCACCACTACCACCAGCCGAATGAAAAGCTGCCTGTGCCGAGTTAAAAGCTCAAACGCAGTTTTTAACAGGTCCTTCATTATGTTGCTCTCTGTCTGGCTGTCTGTGTCTATCTCAACTGCCTGCCTGCCTACCTTACACTATGGCTACAGTTGGCCCCCCTTCCTTACCTTACTTACTTGCAGAAGATGCTAGAGAAACATGACCCTCCCCCCCCCCCCCCCCCCATACACACACACACATCCTCCATACCAATCTTCACCCCCCCCCACCCCCCCACCCCCTTGCATCCCCTTTCCCTTACATTCCCCCCACCCCCACCTCCCTCCTCTCCACCACCTTCTTGCTTTTCCCTTTTTCCACAACAGCTGCTGCCGGAACCTTTTGCCGCCTTACAAAATTGAGTTAACTCCCTTCACTGCGCTGAGATTGTTGATCTAGTTACCTCCCCTCACCTTCCGCGGGCTCTTGATCCGGTTATCCTCCCCTTTGACGGGGCGACTGATGATTTGATTGGGCGAAGTGCGGGCCGGGAAACATCCAATTAGAGCGAAGGTAACATCGCGACAGCTGACCACTCCACCGTGCAGTGCCTTTACGTAACACAGAGAGAGGAGAGAGAGAGAGAGAGAGAGAGAGAGAGAGAGAGAGAGAGAGAGAGAGAGAGAGAGAAGGGGGAGGGGGGGGGGGGAGGAAGTAGGGGCACCCTCTCTCCAAGAGTGCTCGTTCTTCTGTGAAGATTGCTCTCCCTTTTGCCTCAGATCCTGTCTTCAAGAACTGTCTCCCCTTTGAAATCTGAGGCTTGCCGTCTTGCTCATAATATGGCCGCTTTTTCTCTTCCATCAACCTCCCTCCTCCTTCCTCTTCCTCCTTCGTTGTTGTTTCTAGGTCTGTGTGTGTGTGTGTGTGTGTGTGCGTGTGTGTGTGTGTGTGTGTCTGACTCTGTCTCATTAATTTTCTACTTTTTCCCTCTCAAAAACCAGGAGGCATTCTTTTTTCTTTTCTTTTTTCTTCCTTTTTTTGCTGTTTTTCTTTCTTTCTTTTCTTGGTTTGGCTTTGGTTATGTTTCTGTTTTCTATGGTGGTAAGCATCATTATCATCAGCAATATCATCATTGTCAGCATGAGTACACACACCTTTATGATTACTTGTGTATATATGTACGTATGTACGTATGTATGTATGGGGACGGGATAGCTCAGTGGTCAGAGCACTCGTTTTTCCCCCAGCTAAGGTTAAGCAGCATCGAGCGTAGTTACAACTTGGATAGGTGACCGTTTGCGTGCCTTGGCTTCAGCACAGTCCCCCAGTTCACCCAGCTGTAAATGGGTACCTGCCCTCTTTAGGGTCAGGGAAAGTAAAGCAACGAGGGAGAGGAGATGGGCGCCGCCCTCAATATGCTGGCCCCCTAGAGAAGTTGAGGTCTCTGATGTCTCACTCCCTTACGACCAAAAATAGGTTATGGGACACCATGCTTAGAGATATAAATTACATATGATTTTTTGTATGCGTGAGCATGCATGTATGTGTGTGAATATACATGTATGTAAAATGTAAAACATTTGTTTCTCTTTGTCTATCATTAACTGGCCACAGTGTCAACATTAGAGCATGCCGTGTGGCGAAATAGACTATTATGTGTACCTAGAGATATACTCTGTTCACCTAGTGACACATAATGACACTCACATGACATCCTTATGTTGTCAACTCAAACTCATCATTTACACAATACATTAATGGCGGTACTAATAGAGCATAATTGCTGTAAACCAGTTTTGTTGACACGTTAATATGTTGATGCTTACATAACAACTTCATATTGAAATCCACTTTTATATTATATATATATATATATATATATATATATATATATATATATATATAAAAATTTATATATATATATATATAAAAATTATATATATATAATTACATATATTATATATATATGAAAAAGGATCCCCAAAGAACATAAGGCACATAGATTCGTTAGCTACTTATTTTCAGATAAAAAATTTTCGACCACTATTATTTTCATATATTTTCCTTCTCTTTCTATTTTTCATCTTTTGCTGGCAGCAATGGTAGACCACAAGAATATTGATTTATTCTTAGGGCAGCAATAGACACTTCTGAAGTATGGAGGGTGTCTTGCTGTTACGTACCACAGAGGATGAGTGAGGTTTCAAACACTGCCGGGACCTCTGAAGAGTGCTCAACCAGAAGCCGAAACTCAGTCAGGTCAGGCCAAAGGCATGGCCCTTACTCAATTATTCCCCAAATGTTGTCTTCAAAGTTTTATCTTGTAGAAAACTATTTTTTCGAATCTTGGACAAAAATCATTTTTATGATGGGAATGAAGTTGTAACTGGTTACCTGCACTTGTTTTTCCTCACTTTAGTTTGCCAGATATCTCTCTCTCTCTCTCTCTCCCCTTTCTCTCTCTCTCTCTCCTCTCTATATAAATATATATATATATATATATATATATATAATAAAATATATATATATATATATATATATGTTCCTTGCCTAGAGCTGTGAGGTTCACCAATGGCGAGATTTTGTGTATGCTACCGTTTTTGCCCACTACGAAGGTAGCCGCATTCCAACTTAGGGAATGTATGCTGGATATGTTCATGTTTCCGTAACCCACCGAAAGCTGAAATGAATTACAGGATCTTCTGCATGTGAATAGAAATGAAGGGAATGAAAGCACTGGCAGGTTCGCACTTCAAGTTGACCAGGAAGATGGTAAAAATCCCCCCACGCTTAATTCATCAGGACGCTGCTGAGATTGAAACCATGACTTTATGAACCCATGGGATTGAAGTCGAACGGTCTTAACCACTCGGCTATAGTATCCGTCACTGTACTTTATAAAACGTATTGGTGATGTAACATCTGTGCTCTGAAGACCAGTTCTATGTACAGGGTAATACTTGATGACACTCGTGTAGCAACTTCACGTTGTAAGCGGTCACTGTTTACTTACGAACAATCGAAGGGGCGACCACTCATGTCAGAGGGTATTGATAGATTGATTGATTGAAGCTGTCAACAAAGCGGAGGATCGATACAACCAATCAATCATCATACATCACCACACTCTGGTGACAGTTTCTTAAAAGGTATACGTACAAATGTAAGCAATATGCTTAGCACGTGTCGTGTAGTGTAGGAAAGGGTAGGGTAGTCTAAGGTATTTCTTTATTTATTTAATCTTTTATTTCGAGGATAATGGAATACGCACTCATGTGCTTTTTCACCCAGTCCCCGAGTATATGCAGTTTTGTAAATTTTGTCATCCGTTCCCACCCACACACAATGGCCTACTCTTCCAAAAAGCGGAATGGGTTTTAATGTGTGCGCAAGATGTTCTGCGTGCGTTCGCACACGGGACATCGGTTTATAATCTCATCCGAAGGAGTTTTGGGGAGAGTGGAGTCGGCACTGATGTTAACTCAAGAGGAAAAATCCTCTTGAACGAGATTCGAACCCAGGTCAGCAGATCACGAATACATCACTCTAACCACCAGGCTATCCCGCCCCCCCCCCCCCCCCCCCCCCCCCCCCCCCACCGTGTAGTGTAGTTAGTGTAAGGTAGTGTAGGGTAGTGTAGTGTAGTGTAGTTTTGTGTAGTGTAGTGTACTGTAGTGTAGTGTAGGGTAGGGTAGTATAGGGTATGTAGTGTAGTGTATTGTATTTATTGTACTGCTCTGCGTTGTATTGAATTGAGATTTTTGTATTGTATTGTATACTGCATTACATTGCGTTGTTAATGTATCGTGTTGTTTTGCACTGTATCATATTGTATTGCTCTCTATTGAATTACATTGCATTATATCGTACTATATTGCATTCTATTGCATTGCATTGCATCATACTTTATACCACTTTCAGTCACAGCAAATTTCTTCTGAGTAAAATTCGGGCTGCTGTCCCTGGAGAGAGCGTAACACCGATTAAAAAATCCTTTGTCTGCACGTGTATCTGTTTTCCTATGAAAATGGCTTTCTCCTAGAGAATTGTGCCATACACATAGGGGCTAGTTCTTGTTGTGGTTAGAGCATCGCCCTCGTGTTCTAACGGCCTGGGTTCGAGCCACCCCCGAGACACCGGTATAAGGGTATTTTCCCGCTGGAGTTCACCGTCACCGTCGCCGATCCCTCAGATTCCGAATCCTTTGGGGCGCCTTCGAAGCTTTGTCAACCACCTTTCTCCAGTCCTCGCGTCTCTCGGCCACCCTCAGGGTGTCTCTCAGTTCCATGTGTGTGCTGTCCACTCTCGAATGTTGTCCTCCCATCTCTTCCTCTGCCTGCCTGCCTCTTCTCCCTGGAGTTAACTAACTAGCTAGCATCATTATCGACTCCGCAACTTTTAGATCTTTTAGATGAGACTGTAAACCGAGGTCTCGTGAGTGAAACGCACACAGAACATCTTTTTTCGCGCACGTTAAAAACCAGTTCCACCTTTAGGAAGAGTCGGGCCATTGTGCGCCGGTAGGAACGGATGACAACTTTTTTTATATTTTAAATACGCACTGGTGACGTATTGGGACAATCATTATCTCTGAAGTCGGAGTGCGGCTACCTTAAAAGTGCGTGAGTAAAATACGGTCGCATACATACTCAAAAATCTCATCAGTGGTTGAACCTCCGGGGCTCTAGACAAAGAATGACAATTACCTCCCTCCCCCCCCCCCCCCCCCCCACTCCCCTAACACCCCCCACATCCCTCACTCCCACCCCCACCCAAACACACAATTGTCAATCAAGATCTTTAATTACCAATATATATTGTAAGGCAAAACTGTGTCAGGGGGTAACACATGGCGCAGTTAATGTAACATCTTTAGGGTGTCTACAAACCTCAGACATGTGCTAACGCTATTCTGGGCTGGGCTCTCAGGTGGGGGGATAAAAGGAAGGGGAGTGGGGGGTGTAGGGGGTGGGGGGTGGGGAGGAAGTGTACAGGATGTGCGAAGTGATGAAGATAATACTTACTATTAGTTGAGCTGTGAATTATTATACATAAGATTACACACACACACACACACACACACGCACGCACACACGCACGCACGCACGCACGCACACACACACACACACACACACACACACACACACACTTCCCGTTGAAGGGGATATTTTCCCCTGGAGTTAACATCAGTGCAGACTCCACTCTCTCCAAAAGTCCTTCGGATGAGACTATAAACCGAGGCCCCGTGTGCGAACGCACGCAGAACGTCTTGCGCACACGTTAAATCCTGTTTCGCTTTTCGGAAGAGTAGGCCATTGTGTGCCGGGTGGGAACAGATGACAGAATTTACAAAACCGCATACACACGGGGACTGGATGTGAAAAAAGCATATAAGTGCTTATTCCATTATCCTCGATATAAAAGAATAAAATAAAAAATTAATTAAAAAACCCATGCACCCTCCTTTTTATCGAAAAGTCAGAAACCTATCCCTTTCAATGACAGCATGATTTATTCAACTGAAGACCACACACACACACGAACCTGCGCGCGCTCGCACGCGTGCGCCGCGCACACAAACCACAAACAGAGAGACACACAGAGAGAGAGAGAGAGAGAGAGAGAGAGAGAGAGAGAGAGCTTTTACGACTTTCGTCAATGTTGCCCGGTTAATACTTGACTACTGTCAATAATCTGACAGACCTGCCCCCCTCCCCCCTGTATTCCCTCCCAGCCTTGTCAGCCACTCTAAAGACTTCACAATGATCCACAAATATCTGTCAGCCTCAATGCAACAAGTGGGCGACTGACGGCATGGCTGAATGATTGTGTTGCAGCCGAGAACCCCAACTGACAGACCAAACTCGCACTCTTTGCACAGAAGAAGCGAACAAAGGGAGGCTATTCGTTGCCAGAGAAATAGACATGCAGCACAGAAAAGATGTCGTCCCTTCGTTGAGAATCTTACGACACAAAAAAACAACTATGACAGCGACAGGAAATGTGTCACTGACTGGCAGTTAGAGAGAGAGAGAGAGTTACAAATGGGGGAATAAGTGGTTTTAAACCCCCTCCATGTTCCACTCTCCCTTTCATTCAGATTATCAAAAGAAAAGAAAAATTCGCCGGAAAAAAGAAAGAAAAAAAAAAGAAAGAAAGAAGAACATCGCCAGGTGAGTTGAAAAGCAAGAAAAAAAAAGAAGAAAAGTTGACAAATGGGATGGGTGTTCAATGTTCGTTGGTTGTTTAATCGCTGTTGTTTGTTTGTGTATTGATTTGTTGTTGTTTATTCCTGTTTCCAGAAGCAGCAGCGTGGGCATAGGGGTCTAGCAAGAAGGAATGAGGATGATGATAATCATTGCTGGAAGTAGAAGTGTGTCACAGTCAAAGTTTTCGTTCCAGATGGTACATTGAGACAGCAATGCATATGCTTTTTTTTATATTTTTAATCAAGCCATCCATCTACATAAAAAAGAAAAAAAGTGTGTGTGTTGGATGGGACACCTTGAACAGTAGGTCAGAGAGGAGTGTGAAGGTCATATCTGGTACTTCCTCCGATCCTAGTCAGGCAGAAAAACCATGTTACATGTTGTGTGCAGACATATTATTATTATTATTATTATTATTATTATTATCATTATATTTCGAGGATAATGGAATAAGCACTCATGTCCTTTTTTTCCATCCCGTCCCCGTGTGTATGCAGTTTTGTAAATTTTGTCATCCGTTCCCACCGGCACACAATGGCCTACTCTTCCGAAAAGCGGAACGGGTTTAACGTGTGCGCAAGATGTTCTGCGTGAGTTCGCACTCGGGACCTCGGTTTATAAGTCTCATCCGAAAGACTTTTGGGGAGAGTGGAGTCGGCACTGGTGTTAACTCCAGAGGAAAAAATCATCTTGAACGAGAATCGAACCCGGGTCAGCAGATCACGAATTCATCACTCTAACCACCAGGCTATCTCGTCCCCCACATCGACAACAACTACCAACAGGAGGGTTTGAACCTCTTGCCAGACATGCAAGCAAAGTCCTGCATTACCCACTGCGGCCGGCACCTAGGGCCAGCCATGCTGTCTGGGCAAAGGAGTTTGTGACCTCATCAGCTCCCTGTTATGAGTGGGGACATGAAATACAGCCCCTTCTGTAGCAGTCGTTGTGTGAACAGGTAAAGGTGCCCTATAACCTATGTAGTCGTAGGGGAGTGAGACATCAGAGGCCTCAACTTCTCAAAGGGCCAGCATATTGAGGGTGGCGCCCATCTCCTCTCCCTCGCTGCTTTACCTTCCCTGACCCTAAAGAGGGCAGGTAACCATTTACAGCTGGGGTGATCTAGGGGTCTGTACTGAAGCCCAGGCGCGCAAACGGTCACCCATCCAAGTGGTAACCACGCTCGATGCTGCTTAACCTTAGCTGGGGGAAAGCGAGTGCTCTGACCACTGAGCTATCCCGTCGTTGTGTGCTGCGGGCTGTTTCGATAACCACAGTGATTCCTACAGCAGGCAGCCCTTGTATTCACCTCAAGTACAACGTCATGCAAACTAATCATCGCCTGACCTGACCCTTTTTTTCCAGGCAATGTCGTTCTTGTCACTCCTACAGCTGCCATTCAGCATGGCACAATACTGCCATTCAGCTGTGCCAATCTTCCGGCATGCTTTCACCTGTGATTCCCGGAGTTGGCTGTGATGTCAGGTAGTTGACAAAACAACCCATGCTATACTGTTTGTCCCCACAAGTGGCTTAGGCAGCAAGAACGCACCCCGGGTCGTTGTCAGTTTTGCTTGTTGGGGTGGCGTAAAAGGGCCAGGGTAAGAAGGAGGTAGGGGTGAGGGGGTGTGGGTGGGATGAATGGATCAAAATAGTGTGCTCTTCATTCTGACACTAGCTGGGAATGAGGCACTTGGGGAAGGGGAGGGGGGGGGAGGGGGTATGCAGCTACAAGGGGGGTGGGTGAGCGGGGAGGGGAGGGGGTGGGAGGTGACATTTCAAAGCAGTTGAGCCCAGTGGGGCCAGTTCAGCTGTAGTATAGGGGATCCTGACACAGACACAGGCACGATCAGTAGCACACACACTCGGGCATGTCGGCCGTTTTGAACATGTATGCAACATGCTTGGTAGCTGTCAGAGGATTTCGAACTTGTTGCAGCATGTTACGCAGGCATTACAGAACACGACAACTATTTCAGAACTAGGAAGCTACAAAAAGTTAGCTACAGATGTTTATTAAAAAAAAAAGGGCTGTTCCCTGAAGGACAGTCTTGGCCAGTCCAGATGTTCCTGTGACGTGTCCAAACCAAAAAAAACAACTGAGCGCTTTGATTTGTTGCTATACAAGATTCAGTGCTATATAAATTCCATTCATTAGTAGTAGTAGTAGTAGTAGTAGTAGTAGTAGTAGTAGTAGTAGTAGTAACCACATTAGTTTGCGTTTTTCACTGAAGTCAGGAGCTCTTCATATGGTCGGATGGTGTTTTTTTAATTCTTATTTTCACTTCCTCATTAGTGATGCAGGGGGTATTTCGAGAACGTGACAGTTGACGATCTGCTCAACTGCAATTTAGCCTGGTCTACATCTGGCCTGTTCTGCTGCCGCAGGTCCTCGGCAGTGGCCTTGAGGTGGTGGAGAATCCCTGCAAGCATCACTTGACCGAGGATGCCTCAGTTGATACCGGTTAACAGTACAAGGAGGGAGACGAAGAGGCAGACAGAGAAAACGATGGGAAGACAACATCAGAGAGTGGACTGAACGAATTCATACAGAAAGCAGAGGACCTCGGGGAGTGGAGGAAGCTGGTTGCAAAAATCTTCATTGGAGTCCAAGGGACTACGAAATAGGTGAAGGTGAAGATGAATGCTCTTGTGGCACTCCTGCTGTAAAGGGACTACTGCCATGTTTGGAAAGAACCACAGTATGGTCACACTCTGTCAATCTTTGATTACACACACCACACACGCACACCACACACCACACCACACACACACCACACCACACACCACACACACCACACACACACACACACCACACACACACACACACACACTACACACACACACACACCACACACACACACTCACACACTACACACACACCACACTACACACACACACACTACACACACACACACACACACAAACACACACACACACTACACACACACACACATACACACACCACACACATTTCATGCAGGTGCAAAGTACATTGACGTAAAAGTGTGTGTGCACCTCTTTCCTTCCCACCCCTGCCTTTCTTCCCCTTCCTACACCCGCTTTTGTAAGGGTGCGCGTGCCGAGGCAAGGGAGACACCCCGGGTGCGTTACCCAGGCCAGGGCGACACCAGAGCCATTGAAAACCTTTAGCCAGCCGCCTTTCACACAGTCCTTTTATTCGGACCCCTATGTTGAGCACCATTGGCAGCTTTTTTTGATTGAGGGTGTCAGCGCGTAGCAACAGGTGAGCGATTCACTGTGGACACAAGAGACTGGGGACAGCGGGACAAAGGCAGCCGACAGGATCAACTAGAGCAGCACCCGATTCTCCCACACCCACGGCCAGTGTTCAGGGGTTGTCTCTCACTCCATGTTCAGTGTTCAGTGTCTGTCTCTCACTCCATGTTCAGGGGCTGTCTCTCACTCCATGCTCAGGGTCTGTCTCTCACTCCATGTTCAGTGTCTGTCTCTCACTCCATGTTCAGTGTCTGTCTCTCACCCCATGTTCAGGGGCTGTCTCTCACTCCATGTTCAGTGTTCAGTGTCTGTCTCTCACTCCATGTTCAGGGGCTCTCTCTCACTCCATGTTCAGGGGCTGTCTCTCACTCCATGTTCAGTGGCTGTCTCTCACCGTTCACAATCGGTTGGTTTTGTGCACACTGACACAGATTGTCCCCCCTGCTTCTTCATCCTCCCTCCCCCCGATCCCTTTCAAACTATTCGCCCAAACTCAGTCCTACACCAAGGATGGCTGTCTTGTGCTGTCACATAGCCAGCATCTGCAGTCAGCCACGGATGCTAGGCCACTGTCAGGCCACTCGCCAGATGAGGTCCTGCATGACTGTTGCCCAGTTCCAGTGATGTGTGTTATATAAGGTTTGTTCTGACCAGAGACACACAAGACATCACTGCAACCTCCTAACGATGGCAGTCACAGCTAGGGGCATGGGGCCAGATGCCTACCATGAGGTGAACACACCCATAGACCACTGCAGGCTCTGAGAGCTTTAACACGTATTCCTATAGCTAGGAAAGTGGGTGATGAGGCCAGCTAGAGATGAAGGCATGAAGGGCCACAGCATCAAACTTTCTTTTTTCCTACATCGTGTCTGGGCCAGAAGCCTGCCCACTTCGAAATTTGAAGAGAGATGAAATAAACACAGCCAAAATATGGCTCTACAGGCGACTTCTAAGAATTAAAATCGTCAGATTGAGGAACGAATGAAAGTATTCTTGAATAATTCTTCAGTGCAAAGACAAAATAATGTTGGCTGAATTTGATAAGCGCAGACTGAGACATGTTGGTCATGCAAACAGAAACACACAAAACAAATCTGATGACAGTTCTCCAAGGTAAGGTTGAGGGCAGAAGGAAAAGAGGCAGACCACCAACATCCTACATTGCCAACATCACTGAGATCAGTGGACTGGGAGGAGAGCTACAGAGGATGGTAAACTTCAGCAGAGACAGGGACAGATGGCAGAGCCTAGTATTGCTGTGGAGCTCCTACCGTCGACAGGCGACAGCGGCGATGGAGACAGCAGGTAAGGGGTGGTAATGTGCTGAGTGATGAGATACGGTGGTAGATGAAACACCCTCTTAGAACTGAAACTGTACCACAAACATGAACTTCAACGCTTCCTTTCAAGCTTTTCTAGTATGCTACAGTGAATAAAATTATACTTGGACCCACTGGAGGCCTGATCAAAAGTCCACTTATGTAAAAATGCCTCTGATGAAGTTTGAGCCCCAACCTCACAACTAGGGATTGTCTACTGCATTCACCACTAGGCCGAGTGTCTGCATGGCTGAAGGATTGATCGATCCTCCCTCCCCCTCCCTTCCCTCCACGTTCCGGCTCTTGTTAGTCAGACCCTGTACAGGCAAGAGTAGGACAGTACTGGTGACAGGGAGCACGTTCGTTGGTTGAACAGATGTTTCCTGAAAAAGGAAAGGCACCGCGTTCTTCCTCCTAGACACCTGAGCTTCAGACAGCACCGTGGGTTGTTGTGTCAACACCTGACAGAGCCTCTGGAATCACAGGTGAAAGCATGCTGCAAACTTGGCACTCCTTTCACTGGACCTGAAGAAAACGGGCAATTCACGACTTGTAATGAATGAACAGCGCGTCTATATTTAAACAAGTCCATTGTGCGCCGTAAAAGCAGACCATTTCAGCCCCCTCAAACTAATCGCACAATAGGTTTACAAGTTTACAGGAGACAAGACATGGCTCCAACAAACACTGCAGGCGGCAACAGACCACATGCCTAGCACTGCAGGTTCGAATCCCTGGCACTAAGATCATAAGGTCATGTTTGATTTATTGGCAGTGGGGCAAGTGTCAGTGTGGAGGGAAAGGTGGGGGTGGTGATCATTTCTCCTTTCTCTCCACTCCTCCACCCCCATCCACCTCTTCCTCTTTCTATAAGGGGATCTGTATGCTTGGATTATTTCAGGCAGCCTATGACGTAAAAGCGCATTGTCCCTGGCATGGACAGAAGAAAAGACAGACAGACAGAGAAAGAGAGAAGAGAGAGAGAGGAAGAAAGGCAAGATGAGTCAACATGACATCTTTGAGGCTAAAATACCGGGGGCGGAGGTAGGAAAGGGGTTTGCGATTTTTTTCCCTTAAGTGAAGAAAAATGATTTTGAAAAAGGAACGAATCAAACAAAGAAAGAAAAGAAAGAAATAAAGAAAGAAAGAAAAGAAAGAAAGAAGTATCAGTGTGTTCGTCGTGGTGTAGAGCAACGAGTGGCCTCAGTAGCGGCAACACACCTGTTCAGGCAGCAAAAGATTGTGGGTTTGATTCCTGACTGAAGCACCACTATCCCCCCCCCCCTCCCAAGTCACTGGAGTGTGATCTGGGTGCTAGTCTCTCGGATAAACGTTAAAACCAATGCTCTGTGATAGCAACGTCCGTGGTGCGCATAGTGACATTATTTTTGCAAAAGGCACCCTAATAGGGAAACATGCACACCAGCAGACAGGATTTTGTTTCAAATGGCGGATGGCGCTGTACTAGTGGCGACGCGCTAATGGCAGATGCTTAATCGAAATAGGGCATTATAAGCAAGAAAGAACGGTTTTGATATTTTAGCGTTGACATGTTTATTGTTTCACTTTGAAACACAATACAGATATTTTGGAGAGTGTGTTGGGTAGGCTGTTTAGGTGGGGTTATCCATCTTACTTCCTTAGGGCCCACTCAACACTTCAAACGTGGTGTTGACGTTGCCTGTTCGATCCAAACATTAGGATAACCCAAGGGGAGCTAAGTGGTGTTTTTGGAAGGTTGCTATTATCCACCATTGATTTGGTTTAGGCACACACAATGTGTTGTCATAGAAGCCAGCCGCCATGGCACAGTGGTTCTCGCCTTGGGTTACTGCCTTGGCTGGCTGCATGCTATTTTGAGAGCGTTGCTCAAATTACCTGAAACACACTGCAGGTGTCTGTATCTCTCAGGCCCGCCCAGCTGACACCGGGACATATTTGGATATTATAATGATAATAATAAGAAGAAGAAGAAGAAGAAGAAGTGGAATTTATAAAAAGCCTAGAGTACAGCCCTGTCATGCAGTCCTAAACCACATGAGTTTCCAAAGCAGCCATTGTGACAGTCATCATCCTCGTCACCATTCATCTTCATCATTCAGTAACAGAAAATTGTCTCTGATGCGGAGGGGTGGCCCCGGCTGCTCTGCTCTCATGGCGACCTCAGATTCGGTTTCCCCCATACACTTCTGCGCCTGTAGCGAGTTTGTGTTAAAGCCTTTGGAGGTTGGAGGTTCGTGGGGGACAGCCATTGGTGTGACGTTGTGGTGGTCACTACCACGGACGGGTGTGCGTCTCACTCAGCCTGGCTCCGTGACAAAAGAGGTATCACTGTCGTCAGTAGGGGGCTAAGAAGTGGGTGTCCTGCGTATGTTAGCTCAGAACAGGCATACTGAACTCCACCAAAGCGATCCAGCAGCAGTGCAGGGCCCCTCTGGCTGGTGGCCCGGAGGCTGCCTGACATTGATAAGCTTCCCCTGGGTATCCGACCCCGAGGATGCGACATAACGAACCTGGGTATGGCTGTGGCGGGGAGATTGAAATGAGCGGAGTGGGAACATCAGGACAGGAACGTCACAGATCGCGAGGTAGAAAAGAAAGAAAGAAAAGAAAAAGATTAATAAACAAATTCTTCTTCTTCTTCGCAATTCTTCTTCTTCTTCATCATCATCATCATCATCATCATCATCATCATCATCATCATCATCATCATCTTCTTCTTCTTCTTCTTCTTCTTCTTCTTCTTCTTTTTCATCATCATCATCATCATCATCATCATCATCATCATCATCATCATCATCATCTTCTTCTTCTTCTTCTTCTTCTTCTTCTTCTTCTTCTTCTTCTTCTTTATTTTGCAGCTTGCTCTTTCTGTCGTTCTCTGCCTGCTTGTCTGTCTGCACACACACACACACACACACACACACACACACACACACACACACACACACCACGCACGCACGCACGCACGCACGCACGCACGCACGCACGCACACACACACACACACCACACACACACGTTGCATGATGTTGTTACCACATCCTCCATGCATATCTGCTTTTCTATCTGTTAGTCAGCCTGTTCATGTACGTATAGATAGATATATCTGTCTGTTGGTCAGTCTATCAATGCGTGTATAAATGTGTTTGGCAGTCTATTCATTTTATTTATCCATGTATCTGTCTCTTTGTTCATGCATAAATAAATGTGTCTGTCTGTCTGTGAGTCTATCCATTTTATTTATAAATGTATCAGTCTGTTTATTCATGCGTGCATAAAATGTCTGTCACTTTATTTGCTGTGACTGAAAGTAGCATATGATACAATAATCTATTGTACATGTATCTGTCTGTCTGTCAGTCTATCCATGTATATATGAATTTATCTCCCTGTCAGTCAGTCAGTCAGTCAGTCAGTCAGTTTATCCATGTATTTATGAATTTATTTCCATGTCTGTCCATCAGTCTGTCCATGTGTAATAATTATATGAATGAATCTGTCAGCATCTCAATCTATCAATATATCTATGGATGACTTTATCTGTCAGTCTGTCACTCTATCCACATAATTATGTATGACTTTGTCTATCAGTCTATCCATGTATGCATG
>CM054149.1:25516499-25518999 GCA_028751875.1 Rapana venosa
AAATAACAGGCCACAGAGAATGAGAGAGCTGGAGAGAGAGAGAGAGAGAGAGGGAGAGAGAGAGAGAGTGAGAGAGAGAGAGAGACAGAGAGAGAGAGAGGAGAGAGAGAGACAGAGAGACAGAGAGAGAGAGAGAGAGAAATACAGAGAGAGAGAGAGACAGAGAGAGAGAGGGAGAGACAGACAGAGAGAGAGAGGGAGAGAGAGAGAGAGAGAGAGAGAGAGAGAGAGAGAGAGAGAGACAGAGAGAGAGAGAGAGACAAACAGACAGACAGACAGACAGACAGACAGAGAGAGGGAGAGAGAGACAGAGAGAGAGAGGGAGAGAGACAGAGAGAGAGAGAGAGAGACAGACAGACAGAGAGACAGAGAGAGAGAGAGAGAGAGAGAGAGAGGGAGAGAGGACAAGGTTTCCGTTTCTGCACAAGCCTGGGTATAATTATACTGTATATACATGTATGCACTTGGATGCCCAGTTTGGCTAGCCAGCTGTAACTTGGCGTAAGGCAGTGTTCCTATTGATACCATATGTTGACTTCTTTTTCTTTTCTTTCTTTTTTTGTTCCTGGCCTAGAACACTGAGGTTCACCACATGGTGAGATTTATGCTGTATGTGACCGTTTTCTGATCTTGACTGTAATAATAATTATTCATTAACACACAGAGGTCCCTGTCATGACCAAGCCAGAAGGAGTGATGGTCTTTTGCTGCCTTTCGCTGTTGTAAAGGTAAAGGTGTCCCATAACCTATGAGGTCGTAGGGGAGCGAGGCGTCAGACACCTCAGCTTCTCCAGGGGCCAGCTTATTGAGGGCGGCGCCCATCTCCTCTCCCTCGCTGCTTTACCTTCCCTGACCCTAAAGAGGGCAGGTACCCATTTACAGCTGGGTGAACTGGGGGAACTGTACTGAAGCCAAGGCGCGCAAACGGTCACCCATCCAAGTGGTCACCACGCTTGATGCTGCTTATAGTTAGCTGGGGGAAAGCGAGTGCTCTGACCACTGAGCTACCCCCTTCCCCAAACATAGCCTAGGAGTTGGAATAATATGAAACGCCTGGTATCAGTACATACAGGTCAGTTGTGAAACGTTGCATGGACAGTTTCTTCATCCAACTGGTAAACACGCTCGGTGCTGCTTAACATTGCGCTGGGGGGAAAGCGAGTGCTCTGACTACTGAGCTATCCGTCTCCAAAAGGCTATGGTGTCAAGGAAAGGTGTGTCTTCTTGCTGACTTGCTCATTCTGTCTGTCTGGGCAGCTCAGGACAGCTATAGACACTGTTGACCTCTGTCACGGTATTGACCGGCTGTCTGGGACAAGGTGCTGGTTACTTTGCCAACAATCTCCCGCAGTAGTGGCGAGAGTGCAGAATTAGAACTGGGAGGGAAGGAGAAAAAGGTACCAGACGGTTCAAGTATTCCTTTTGGGTCTACTTTTCTTGCAATTGTACTATTCTTTTGCTTGCTTGGATTTCGTTTGTTTGTTTGTTTGTTTGTTTGTTTTGTTTTGTTTTGTTTGTTGGTTGTTTATTTTTGTGGGGGACGGGGAGGGGGGGGGATGATGCTACTTCTTAAAATCATTTATCACTTTCCCTCCAAAATGTGATTGCAACAAATTCAGGATTTATCATACTTGGAATTGTATAGAAAAATATACATTGTTTCATATGAACACACACACACACACACACACACACACACACACACACACACACACACACACACACACACACACACACACACACACAACACACACACACACACACACACACAAAATATATATATACATATATATATATATATATATATATTGTTAGTTAGTTAGTTAGTTAGTTTGATGTTTTCTGTGTTAGGGCACGCTATACACTGTTGTTGCTCTTAAGATTAATTTGTTTTTATGTTTGTTTCTTTCTGAATAAAAATTATTGAAACCAAATGGCCGCACCCCAAAGTAAGTCCAATTTGAGGCAGTTTTGAAGAAGAGATAAAGAAGCAGGCATGAAGAGCACTGTTACGCGCAGTCGCCATTGTGTGAATATGGAATACACCAAGATTCTTGCCATTGCTTGTCTAAGAATAAGATGACAGCTAGTGGAGGACACATGGTCTGAAACTGAACAACAAGGATTCCAGAAACCCTGACTGACGAGCGACTGGCTGTAAGGTCTGTATGGTCTCAGTGAGCTGGCTGTATGGTTTTGATTAGCTGAATGATCTCTGTGGTTATAATGTTATGGTCTCTGTCAGCTGAATAGTCTCTGTGGTCTCTGACAGGTGAAAGGTCTCTATCAGCTGGCACTTTTAATCTCCCTCGTGTGCTGACTGCATGATATCATTAACTTGATAAGCCGTGTGCCTATTGTGGAGCAGAGTAGAGATGTGGCTGGTCACATTTTACCCCGGGGTTTCCTGTGATAATCAGCAGAGTAACAGGTCTGAGGAACTGGCGTTGCGCTGGGCTATATGGACACTGGGTAAAGAGAGAGAGAACGAGAGAGCAGA
>CM054149.1:25526499-25556499 GCA_028751875.1 Rapana venosa
TATTGCATCATCTCCAGCAAAAAACAAGGGCAGCAGGGGTTAATGATTATGTTTGACATGGCTGCAGAAATAGTGTTTTGGGTATTGCCATATCTCAGTCAACAAACAAGGGCAGCAGCAGTGGTTCAAGATTATGTTCTTGACATGGCTGCAGAAATGGTCTTGTTTGCCATTCTCAGTCAAAAAAAAGGGGCCCGAAAGCAGTGGTTCTTGATTTGTCTGACATTGGCTGCAGAAATAGTGTTTGTATTGAAAATCATCTCAGTCAAAAATTAGTGCAGGCGTGTTCCATAATCATGTCGTGGCATGGCTACAGGAATATTGTTTCATTGCCATCATCTCAGTAGGAGACGAGAGAGAGAGAGAGAGAGAGAGGAGGGAGAGAGGAGAGAGAAGAGAGGAGAGAGAGGAGGGGGGGGGGGGGGAAAAACTGATCTATCACATGAAAACACTGTCTTACTAGGTCAGGTAGAAACAGACTTCCGTTCTGCTCTGTTAGAGAAGTCGGGGATTATCATAACAAGCTGCCTATCAAACCCAGTCAAAGAATTCGATTGAGTAGTTGAGTTTGAATCAGAGAAATATAACTATTTTAGCTTATTCTTTGTATTTCTTTTTCTTTATATATTTAATTTTTGTTTAAAATAAAAAACAACAACAAACTTTTGTTTTTCTATTCAGTTCGAAACCGAGTTGATGCCAGATTTTATCATGATGACTATTAGACTATATATATTAATAGCTCTTTTCTTTTCATAACATTAAATGCGTCATGAACTTTACATGTTCTTGACGTGTGTGACTGTCTGCTGCCTACCCTGTTGCAGTCTGATGGGGGGGGGGGGGGGGGGGGGGGGGGGGGGGGGGGGAGGGAGGGAGGGGGGGCAAGAAGCAAGGGTAGAAGAGTGGAGGAGGTAATTTTTTTTTTAAAAAACAACCCACAAACTACTATCCCCTCGTTCAGGCCTCAGTCATTCTACAAGGAGTTGTTTGCCCTTGTTGGTTCCGGTTCACTGCTGATGGAGGAGGGGAGAGTAGCCCCACACAAGGACTCCAGAACACTGGATCCCTTGACCTTGGCATGCCACACCTCTGGAATGCCTGGCTGCTGCTGCTGCTGCTGCTGCTGCTGCTGCTGCTGCTGGCTTTGGTTCCCTGTGTGCACCATCTTTGGGTCTGGCGTCCTTCTAATCTATTCTGTCAGTTGTTTTGTTTGGTGTAGGGCTGTCAGATCGCCACCCACTGCCCCCTCTTCATCATTTTCAAAGTGCCGAGAAAGAGAAAGACAGACAGACAGACAGACTAGACGGAGAGACAGGCAGACAGACATAGACTAGAAGAACAAGCAGGCAGGCAGACAGAAACAGTCAGAAGGAATCTTTTTGTGTGGATTTTTTTTTTTTTGGGGGGGGGGTTTGTTATTAGAGACCAAAAAAGGAAGAAGAAAAAAATCATGTCTTGTTGGTTTTTTTTTATTGTTTTGTTTGTTTGACATCAGCCCTCATCAGAGAAAATCTATCAAAAAACAAAACATGAAAAAGTTTAAAAGAAGACAATCACATAGAAATATAATTTTTTAAAAAACCCAGCCCCCCTAAATTCCCTCCCCAACCAGTCCATACTTATCATAAAAGAGGATGTACAATAAAGAAATAGAAAATACAAAACCCCCTAATAAAAAGGGGAAAATAACAAAAAAAATCAAAATGCCCTATGCCCTAAGAGGGGGGGGGAGGAAGAGAGGGGGAGAGAAGAGAGAAAAGGGAGAGAGAGAGAGGGGGAAAAAGGGGGAGAGAGAGAGAGAGAGAGAGAGGGGAAAAAGAGAGAAGGGGGGGGAAGGGGGGGAGAAAGAGGGGGGAAGGAGAGGGGGGAGGGGGGGGGAGGGGAGGGAGGTGAGGCGAGGAGAGGGGGGAGGGAGACGAAAGGGAAAAGGGAAGAAAGGGGGGAGAGAGGGGAGAAGAGGGGGAGGGGGGGGGGGGGAGTGGGGGGGGGGCGGGGAGGGGGAAGGGGGGGGGGAGGGGGGGGGGGGGGGCGGGAAGGGGGGCGCGCGCGAGTTTTTTCAAAAGGCCAAGCCCCTTAGAAGGGGGAAAAAACATAAAAATAGTTCATGAATAAAATGCAACATTACAATTGTGCTATCATTTTAAAACCCTGTTTTTTTATCAAAAATGCTTTTGAAGTACAATGCTAAATCCTTATAGTTTTCTTGCTTGTTTGTCAGAAGCAAATCATTTTAAAACGAAAGGTTGCGAGTAATACTTACATGGAATAAATTGTTTTCTGAATCACTTAATCCAGGACAAGAAAACAAAATGTACTTCATTTTTTGTACTCAAGGCATAAGGGGCAAAAAAATTACAGTCAGTACCTTCTATAGCGAAAACGATGCACAAAAATATCAAAAATGCCAAATCTAAATTTTGAAATAGTTCTTTTAAATTTTTTCCCAATTTGAAAGATAGATACTCGGGAATAAAAAGCGAGGAATTTAACATTTAACACATAAAATCTATGCGTCTTCCAATGAGCACCCCTCTCTCCCAAAACCAAAATCAGTAAACTTTTTGGAAACACACCAATGAAACCATTCATATCCCCTACACCCGATTATCCATCAAAACCAAAACCCAAATCATACAATCCATTCGTACACGTGAAACCCATTGTTTTTTTTCCCCTGGCATTAATTTTGCTAATTTTTAACCTTTTGTGGCAATCGTGTGGCTCCATCTGAACTATTTTTATCCAATAACGAATACAAGTCACTATTGAAATAATATATAGGGGACTGTTTTCTCTCCCCAAAATTTTAATCATTGGGGGTTTGCAACGAAATCCAAGAAACCTTTTCATGCTTACAAATAACTTTTTTTTCCCTGTGCATTTCCGCGGGGCCCAAACCCCCCAGTTTGCACCGTACTTACATGGGTTGAATTTTAAGTCAAATATCTTTAAAAAGTAACATCAATAATCTTCCAAAACCCAAGACCTTCCTTAAAATACAAATAATGCATGTTTCGCTTGCTTGCAAGGTTTTTTCAAGCAAAAGTAAACTTAAACGAGTTGAAAAAAAAAATTCCCCCGTATTTATAAAAAATTCACACAGGCATATCATTTCCCTTGTAGTCCCCAAAGAGAGGGAGAAGAAAGGGGGAAGAGAAATGAGAGAAGAGGGAGAGAGAGAGAGAGAGAGAGGAAGAGAGAGAGTGATTAGAGAGAAAAGGGAGAGAGGAGACGCGTGGGATTAAGGGGAGGGGGGGGGGGGGGGGGTGGTGGACAGCTATCTTTAGAGAAGCTGCCCTTTTTCAGTGCTTGTGTTTCGGGGCCTTTACTGTTTAGCCGAATAAAAGAATGACTATCGCTTCTTTCCCCCCCTTTGCTTTTACACCCCCCAAAATGTCTGGGGGGAAAAAAAAAAAGGCATTCCACATTTCCAGCTCCTCTCGTGGAGCCGACAGCTTATTTCAGAGTTAAGTTATCTCCTCACCACAAATCTCTTCCCCAGGTCGCTGAATAGCGTGCTCCCTACCTCTGAAAGGTAGCTCGCCCTCGGTTTTCTTTTTCACACACAAAACATAGTGGAGAAGGAAGAGAATACTATGATGATGGACGAGTTGAGTTGGGCAAAAAAGATTCTCTGTAACTCTGTCTGTGCTCTCTGTCTGTGTCTCTGTCTCTCTGTGTCTCTCTGTCTGTGTCCGTCTGTCTGTGTTTCTCTTCTCTTTTGACATAATAGGGTTCTACAAATAAACTGTTTTCCACCCTGAGCTTTTCCTTTCTTCACCCAACTAGCCCCTTGAGTGGGGGCCCTTTGGTTGTTAATTTTGGGCTGGGGATAAATTCCCAACATACATTCAGCCCAGGTTTTATTCAAAAATAAAAATAAACAGAAAACAAACAGTTTTTTGGGGAAAAATAGCAAAAAATTGTTTTGGTCCCCGGGCAAAAATCTGTAGAAAAGAAAGGCCACTTTTAAACGGGAACAAAATACACAGGCAGAAAAGAACAAAAAATATAAAGAAAGTGACACTACACTTGGACGCCCGGGGCCCCCTGGGTACCCAAGCCAAAAATTAAACACAGTAAATCCCCCATAACTAAAAAGTACAAGACAAGACGAGACAAGACAAGGGGAATCCCAATGCAATACAAAAACAAGCCCAAACAAGAAATTGTGGGCCGTAAGAAAATGTTTTTCGAAACGGAGCAGAAATCAGTTTGGGCCAGGGGTAGCATTTCCCCTTTTTTCACATCTACCCCTCATCCCCCCCACCCCCCCAAACCACCCCCAACCCTCTTCTCCCCCCCCCCCCCCTTCCCCCCCCCCCCCCCCCCCCCCCCCCCCCCCCCCCTCCTTCCTTCCTTCTGACCGAAACCAAATTTTGACAGACAGGAGGGGGGGGGAAGGGGGGAGGGAAAAAGGGGAAAAAAAAGGGCCCAGCACGTGAACGGTCAAGGTTTTTTTCATTTGTTTTTGCACAAAAGGGGGTGCACTCCCGTGGGAGAGGGAACCGTGACCAACTTTTTTTTTCTAGCCGGCTGATGGATGAGGGCCTTTAGGCTCCCTAAAGGCCTACCGCGGGCTTTGTCTGTTTCTGCTGTTTCTGAGCCTGCCCCTTTTTTTGTTTTGTCTGCCCTGTGTATCGTCTTTCTTTTGTGTTGGTTGCCCTGTCTTTTTCCCTTGTCTCTGTCTTCTTTTTATGTTTCTGTCTTTTCCTTTTTATGGGCCCCTGTCTGCCCTGCCCTTTTTTAAATGTGTCGGTCTGTCTTTTCTCTTTTCCGTCGTCCCTACCCTCTGTGATTTCGTCTCGTGACCTGTCTCTGGCTCTGTCTCTCCTGTCTGTCTTTTCTGTCTGTCTTTTGTCTCGGGCCGCTGTTTTCTGTTTTTCCCCCCCCCCCCCCCTGGGGGCCTATCTCTGTGACTCGTCTCTTTTCTCTGTCCCTGTGACTTTTTCCCCTCTGTGACCTGTCTCTGTCGGTCCTGTCTGTCTGTTCTCTCTCTCTCTCTCTCCCCTTCTCCTCTCTCTCCTCTCTTTCTCCCTCCCCCTTCTGTCCCTCTCTTCCTCTACCCTTTCCCTTCCCTTTCCCAAATCCTCGAAATAAAAGAATAAAATAAAAGGGGAAAAATTTAAATAAATAAATAAATAAATAACTCTCTCTCTCCTCCTCTCTCTCTCTCTTCTCCCCTCTCTCACTCTCTAAAGTCTCCCCCTTTTCCTCTCTCTTCTTTTCCTTTTCCTCTCTCTTCTCTCCCCCTTCTCTCTCTCTTTTCTCCTCTCTCTCTCTCTCTCCCCTCCTCTCCTCTCTCTCCCCTTTTTCTCTTTTGACTTAAAAAAAGGGCACTATTTCCTAAGCCCAAACATTTTCCATTGAAATTATAAAAGGCATAAACCCCCTGCGGGAAAAGGGAAAAAAAGGAAAAAAAAAAGAAAAAAAAGAAAAAAAAGCTGTAAGAAGAGTTTTAGAAAATTTATCAACATTTTCAAAACAAAAAGGACATTTTGGCTTTGCTTTTAAAAAAATTTTTTCACTTGGGAAATTTCCCATTTGAGAAACACTATCATTTTGAAGCAGGGTTTTCCCACAAAAAATTAAACATTAGACTCCTCTCTAAAAAGAAGACACTACTTCTGGGCTATTTGGGTTTAAATAAATGGAGACTAATGAAAAATTTTGATGACTATTTCAATCATCCAATTTCTAAAGAAGGAAATTTCATAAGCCTTAGGAACAAGACAAACAAACAAATAAGCATTTTAATTTTTTTTTTATTTTTTTTCAATTATTTTGAAAGGGTAATGGGAAAAAAAGCACTCAAGTGCTTTTTTTTATGTAGTCCCCCCGGGGTTAAAAAGCAGTTTCCCGTAAATTTTGTCTTTCCCTTCCCCCGGCACACCCAAATTTCCTCCCTTTTTCCCAAAAGCGGGAAAGGGGTTTTAAAAAGTGTGCGCAAAAGTTCCCGCCCTGCGTTCCCCCACACGGGGGCCCCGGTTTATACATCTCTCAAGCTACCAAAGCCTTGAACCCGTTTATGGGGGAATTATTTCACCAAAAAACACACACTTACAAAACACACACACACACACCAAAAAACACACACACACACACACACCACACACACACACACACAACACAAAACACAAAAAACACACAAAACAACCCAAAACACACACACACACACACACACAACACACACACACAACGGTGGTGATACCATTTGCTTTTCTTTCCTTTTTTTTTTTTTAATTGTTCGATAACATTTTTAAAAATGTTTTTTCAAAACGGGACAGAATTTGTAATCTTGATATTGTACAGAAAGGCTATGATGCTAATCCTTGTAATTAGGGAGGAATTTCTTTAATTTCTTTTCCTTGATAACATTTTCGAAGATGGCGGGTTTTCGAATTTGTCATTAATTATACACTATGCAAAAAAGGTAATATGATATAAGAATTTCATTAACTGACATAAGCAGCAAGCAAGCTTTACAGAACAATCATAGACAGAAAACTGCAGAAAAAGTCTGGGGCAAACAGAAATAACATTACTGATGAACAACGAGCAGTAATGTTGCAAGAAAGGATATTCCACCACAGACCATACCTTTAGGGGTGGATCGGGGGTTTTGAGTAAGCCCCTGTCTAAACGCGAAAAGTCCGGGTCGAAGGGTGGGGGTGGTTTCGAACCCCTTTGGGCCCAAAATTTTTTTTTTTCCATCCTTTAGCCCTTTGGGGGTGGCAGATGCAGTCTTTGGGATGAGACAAAAAAAACCGGGGTCCCGTGTGGTACACATAAGAACCCACGTTAAAGAACCCACGGCAACAAAGATTTTGTGTCGGGGGGGCAAAATTTGTAAAAAAAACAGCCACCGATAGGGAAAAAAATACAGTTGCAGACAGGAAAAAAAATAAAAAAGGGGGGCGCTCCCTTTTTGGGCAACGCCTCTCTCCCCGGGGGAGAGCACCCGAACTTCACGTACGAAATCTGCAGTGATGAAAGTGGAAAAAAATAAATAAATAAAAAAAAAAATAAAATGGGCACTCCGCTTTAGCATGTACTGAAATCGGAAAACATTGGGGGCTTCCAGAAGTCGAAGTTTACTGTTGTCCCGGGCTTTGAATGGGTTTGGTTATGTACACAATTTTTTTCGTTGCCTTTTTCAACCCCCGGACACTACTCCCCTTCGGATGAATTATAAACCGTGGTCCTGTTGCCAATACAAACAAACATCGTACCCCACACTTTTTCAAAACCCTGTTCCGCTTTTCGGAAGAGTAGGCCATGGTGCCGGTGGGAAGGGTTTTGACCTATTTAAAACTAAAAACCACGGGGACGGAGAAAAAAAAAACTCACGGGGCTTATTCCTTAAACCTCGAAATAAAAAAAAAAGGAATACGAGTAGTCGGGAAAAAACATTGCGGGGTTTTTTCCACATTGGGAAGATACTGTGTGCCCTCCCTGGCTTTGATTTTTTTGGGTTTATGTACAGAAATTTTTTTCGTTTTTTTTTTTCTAACCCCAACTGCCTCTATCCCTACTTTCTTGGGGTTTACTGAACCAGCTAATATTTTCCAAACAAGAATCAAAGGGATAGACTATTTTTGATTGAAATTTGGAGGGAAAATTTACAAAACATTTTTTTGAAAGGGAAGGGCCCCTTTAGCTACACATAAAAAGGGTTTTAAAGGGAGATTGGGGAATTCCCCTATTGATATTCGGAGAAACTTTGACGACAAAATTTTAATTTAGACGTTGCTTGAACAGAAACCTGTAAGAAAAATGTGGTAACTAATTTCCCCAAAAACAGGGCAAAATTTACTTGCACTTTTTTTCGAAAATGGAAAAATGATACAAAAGTTGAAAACCCTGCCACATAATTTTGCAGCAGGGGTTTCGGGGGGATTATGAAACTAACAATGAAAAAAACAACGCCTAAAATTTTTTTAAGGCCCCCCTTGATCGCTTTTAAAAATGGCTAATAATAGGAGAAACCTATTTATACCCTTAAAAAAAACCTAAAATCATCAAGACTTAAGTATTGTTAAAAATCTCCAATTTTTCCGGTGACAAGATTATGTAGACAACAAAGAAAAACAATAAGACAATATAAAAGGAAAGCGGGAAAATGGGGGGGGTAGGGGTGGGGGGGGGGGGGGGTTTAGGGGAAAAAATTTTTTTTTTTTTGCCCAGAAAATAATTTTTAAAATCACATAAAAGATCCGTTTAACCTCACGTCACATTCGGTGGTTACTGAAACAGACCCTAACCACATGCAACCCGTACAAAAGAAATGACTGCTCTGAAGTCGGAATTGGGCAGGGGGTATGAACCAGCGGGAAACGGGAACAGTTTTCAAGTGCAGGAAAACCAGGCGCACAATCTCAAGGGGTGTTTTTGTGTATTCAAATTAAAAATTTTTTTCTGGGAATCTATATTCAAAGAGACATTTATTGGCGCTGAAGAAGAGTTTTTTCATCACCGCAAAAAGGGTTTCCCCTTTACATTTTTTTTGAAAATAGCATTGCCTGCTTAAGGGGTTTGGGAAATATTTCCCGGGAAAAAGTATAAAGAGTGCACGGTTTTTGGGTTTTTCCCCATAAAATTTTTTTTTTTTCTATTTTTTTTATTTTCACCTCGGGTAGGTTTCCAAGTTCCCCCAAAAGGGGAGATTTTGTCTTTGCGACCATTTTACCCCCCTGAAAGAACTGCATTCCGACTTCGGGAAAAGATGTTTAAAAAACCGACACAAAGTGCATGCGGTTTTCTGTTTAAATGTCACCAATCCACCGGGATGCAAAGGCCTACTCTTTCCTATAGTGAAACGGTTTTTTAAGGAGCTATTTTTAAAAATTCTTTTTTTTTTTTCAGGGTGATGGAATAACACCTTTGATTTTTTTTCATCAAAACCTCGTGTACGGTTTTTAAAATTTTTCACCCGTTCCACCGGGGACACATTGGGCCCACTCTCAAAAGGTAAACGGGTTTCAACGTGAACATAACATAAGATTCGCGTGCGTTTCACACGGGGAACCCAGTTTATAGCCTCATCTGAAGGCTTCGGGGGGGGGAGTGGATCAGTATGATGTTTAACTCCCGGAAAAAAATCCCCTCGAGCAGGGAGGCGCCTCATGGGGTCAGATCACGAACTCAACCCCCCCCTCCCCCCAACACCCCCCCCCCCCCCCCCCCCCCCCCCCCCCCCCCCCCCATACCCCCACTGTCGCCATTCATCTGGCTGCCTGCGGCATGTCAACAATGAGTCATTTATCTTGGGTTGATGTGCAGAAGATCGTTTACTGAGGAACTGGTGAAATAATGAGCTGTTGAACGAGTATGGGTAACGGTGGCCGACATGTTGTTATCATGCTAATCTACGCATGAGTAGCTGTGTAATTGATTGCTGAATAAGTAGTGCACTGATTTTTCTTGTGGTGGAGTGTCAGAAGATTGTTTACTGAGTAACTGGTGAATTAATGATTGTTGAACAATGTGGGTAACGGTGGCCGACAATGTGTATTTTTATTATTATTCTACATTGAAAAACTGTGGTAAATGATTGTTGAAAGGTATGGTTAACGGTGGCCGACTTTGTTATTGCATGTGTATATTTATTCTACATCGATTAACTGAGGTAACTGATTGTTGAATGTGTGCACTATCTTTGATTTGCGTAGGCTATACCTAATAAATGGTATGATGGGTAACGGTGGCCGACATAGTTATTACAGTCATGTGTGTTTTTAATTTTTTTTAATTCTACATTGAATAACTGTGTGGTAAATGATTGTTGAATAATTATCTGCACTATCTTTGACATATGTAGTATACCTAATGATTGGGTAATGGGGTGGTGGGAAGGGGGGGGAGGGGGAAAGTGGGTGGAATGAGCTTTAAAGTTCTCCAATGGTGAGATTTTTGCGTATGCGACCGTTGTTTCCTTCCTACCATTTAGGTAGCCACATTCCGACTTCGGGGATGGCGTTTAAACGCGACACCTTTATGCATGCGGGTATTTTGTTGTTGGTTTTTTTGTTTTTTGGTTATCTGTTCCTACCGGCACACAATGGCCTACTGTTTTGAAAGGCGGAACGGGTTTTTAACGTGTGCGCAAGATGTTGTGCGTGCGTTCACGCACGGGGCCTCAGTTTATAGTCTGATCAGGACTTTGCTATTCAGTTCAATTTTGGGGTGTGGTCGAACTGGGAAGAAAGGGCAAATACACTTATGGAGCTGTTAGATAGAACAGTTTACTAAATCTTGTAAGGCTTTTCACATTCCTACTATAATGTCTACTTAGTCATGTGTGTAGCAGACTATCATATAATTATTTCCGATAACAGCGCATTCATGTCTTCTATTCTCACGTTATCGTGTTTTTTAAATTTTATTTTTCTCCTTCAAAAAGGGCCGATCTTGTATTGAATAAAATGTCAGGATTTCTCTCTCTCTCTCTCTCTCTCTCTCTCTCTCTCTCTCTCTCTCTCTCTCTCTCTCTCTCTCTCCCTCTCTCTTTCTCTCCCTCTTTCTTTCTCACACACATAAATCAAGAAAGAGACAGCTTTTTTGATCGATTTATATCCGTTTAATCAAAGTGCATCCCATTTTTCATCATATTCAATACTCCCATCTTCAATATCAATAATACAGACACATGTACAACACAACATTTCGTGTATGACACGAGATTGCAGGATTATTACTTCAATATTTTGTCATCAAAACACATGTAGGCCTACATGCTCACAATCTTGAAGCTTACTGTTTTTGTTGTTGTTGTTGTTGAAGATTCTGTTTAAAAAAATTTTTTTTAGTTACTTCCCTTAGAAGAATATAGCAAATATAGATTAGGGTTTCGATAAAGATGGCTAAAATGCCAACGATTAAAAAAGCAAACAAACAAACCAAGGAAGGTTATTAATTTTTGTGTTCTGAGCTAAGGGACACAACCAGCGCCATTGTTGATGACGTCACTAACTGACCCAGCAGGCTTGTCACACACAAGCGTGTGTGTTTCACATGTCACATATTGTATCGTGTTGTATTGTATTGCATTGCATTGTATTGTATTGTATTGCATTGTATATCACTTTTAAGTCACTGCATATTTCTCTACATAAAATTCGGGCTGCTCTCCCCCGGGGGAGAGCGCGTCGCCATAAGAGCAGCGTCACCCATTATTATTATTATTATTATTATTATTATTATTATTATTATCATCATCATCATCATCAATTTTTTTTTATTATTATTATCCTTATTATTATTATAGTTTCCTGTCTGTAACTGTATAATTAATTATAATTATAAGCTACATTTTGATGCACACTTCAAGGCAAGAACCCAACGGACAGACAGTTCAATCCTCACCTCTACCGTTAGCATCTCAGTTCAGCCTTCTATTATATTATTATTATTATTATCGCAATGAAGAGAGTGGTGTCATATTGTATACTAGTGCGTTCTTATTTATGTTTTTCCTCTAAAGTTGATCGCGCTAATGAGTTGGTGACATAATTATAACGCACACGCATCATAATTATCCTATGTGTGTCCGTTCTATCAACGATGGCCTTGTCGTGTTACCAAGTCCTTCGGATGAGACTATAAACCGAGGCCCCGTGTGTGAACGCACGCAGAACATCTTGCGCACACGTTAAATCCTGTTCCGCTTTTCGTAAGAGTAGGCCATTGTGTGCCGGTGGGAACAGATGACAGAATTTACAAAACCACATACACACGGGGACTGGATGTTTAAAAAAAAGCACTTAAGTGCTTATTCCATTATCCTCGATATAAAAGAATAAAAAAATTTTTTTTTAAACCATGTCCTGACATCATCTGGTGCTGCCAGAGAGAAGTACAGAACTCGTGTGTGTGTGTGTGTTGTGTGTGTGTGTGTGTGTGTGTGTGTGTGTGTGTGTGTGTGGTGTGAGTGTGAGTGTGTGTGTGTGTGTGTGTATGTGTGTGTGTGTGTGTGTATGTGTGTGTGTGTGTGTGTGTGTGTGTGTGCTGCCTGTCCTCTCAGTATGGTGTGTCGTGACATCATGTTGTTACCGTTTGCTCTAAAACGAAACAACAATGGTGTGTTTTTCAGGTTGTCTGATATAACAAAAAGAAACAGAGAAAAGACAGAGATCATGTTACAAATATTTGCATAGCTCCCTCCCCCCCCCCCCCACCTCCCCCCCCCCCCAACAACAACACCCCCCCCCCCCTCCCCCCAAGAAAAAAACCCAACCAACCAACCAAACAAACAAAACCAAAACAAAACAAAATAACATTGAGGAAAAACTTGTGCGTTTCCGAAATTCTGAATGAAACAAAATTAAGCACAAGAACGTAGTTCTTTGCACAACATTTTGATCGAGCAAAATTAATAAGTAAACGAAATAAATAAATAAAAGACAAAAAAGAAAGAAAGAAAACCAACGCCAGTATATAAACGGAAAAGAAAGAAAGAAAATATTGTGCACGCTGATCAACAATTCTGGTAATGTCTACCTTCTGCCACCACCATCCCCCACCCCTATCCTTTTCTTCTCACCCCTTTAAACCCCCCCCCCCCCCCCCCCCCCCCCCCCCCCCAAAAAAAAAAAAAAAAAAAGCCCAACCCACCTAACAAACAAACCAACCAAAAGTGTAGTCTACTTGTGCCCCTAACCCCCCAATCCCCATCTTTCATACAGTAGTTTTTTCAAACTGGATGTTTTCTGTGCTGGAGATCGATGACCACAGGTCACGCACGTGTGTGGGTCAGCTTACAGTGCCAAAAGTTCAGGGACAGAACCACTGGTCAAAGTCTTCACCAGCAGTAGCAGTAGGCTTTGGCCAGAACTGCCCGGCTGATTCTTAGAGATGACAAGGAGTCATAATTATTTACATACATCACCACCACTATTATGGCTACTACTGTTACACACACACAGACACACAGACACAGGCACATACACTCACACACACCACGCACACACACACACGCACACACACAACACACACGCACGACACGACACGCACCACACACACACACACACACACACGCATACACACACGCACGCACAAAACGCACAAACGCACACACGCACACACATACACACACACGCACACACACACACACACTACATACACACACACACACACACACACACACACACACACACACACACACTATGACTGCATACATTCTTTATACATTTTTGATCCCGCTCTCCTTGAAAACGAAAAGAAAAAGTCAACACACACCCCCAGCACTGACGTCTGCTGACAAAACACACACACCCTGACATCAGGCAGACGAGTCTGAAAGTCCCTTGCTGTCCTGCATGCCATGCCTCCCTTCAGCACGCACACCACGTCAGTTCACAACAGTCCATCCACCAGGGTGTCCCAAGTTCGTAAAGAAAACAAAAACAAATCGAATAAACCCAACTCGATTGTGCAAAAAAAGAACGGTTCCCAGAAGCTCCTGTGGACACCCAGCCAAGTCTCCCAGTAGGTCCTCAAGGTAAGGCCATGCCCAGCATGCACAGGAACCACTCAGATCATACAACACTCCACCTGGTCTCTCCAGTCTGGACATTCAAGCACGAGGGTTGTTGGCAACACAGGCCCACAACAGACACTAGTAGTGGGGGGAGGGAAAAGAAAGAAAGAAGGAAAGAAAGAAAGACGGAAAGAAAGAAGGAAAGAAAGAAAGAAAGAAAGAAAGAAGGAAAGAAAGAAAGAAAGAAGGAAAGAAAGACGGAAAGATAGAAAGAAAGAAAAGAAAGAAAGGAAAGAAAGAAAAAAGAAAGAAAAAAGAAACAAAGAAACAAAGAAAGAAAAGAAAAGAAAGAAAGAAAAGAAAAGAAAAGAAAGCGCACTTCTGCCGTGAAGGAGTTTCTTCCACAACGATGCTAAGACAAGGAATGGGGACAGCGTGCAGCCTTGCCCTGCCCTACCCTACCCTGCCATACCCTACCCTGCCCTGCCCTGCCATACCCTGCCCTGGCCCCTGCCATACCCTGCCCTGCCCGGCCCTCAGCTGTGCAGCCCCAGGCAGCTGGATTCTCGGTGCTTGGCCAGCAGGGACATCCTGGAGAAGGTCTTGGAGCAGTGGCGGCAGCTGTACTTCTTGACGTCAGAGTGGGTCTGCAGGTGGGCCCGCAGGTTGGAGCGGTCGGCGAAGGCGCGGGCGCAGTGCGGGCAGGAGAAGGGCTTCTCCCCGGTGTGGGTCCTCACGTGGCCCTGCAGCAGCCAGGGCCGGGAGAAGGCCTTGCCGCACACCGTGCACTTGCAGGGCAGCGTGTGCGTGCGGATGTGCATCTTGAGCGCGCCCAGGGAGGAGTAGCTCTTGTCGCAGAACTTGCAGCGGAACTCCTTCTTGATCTGCGCCGCGCAGTGGAACTGCTTGTGCTTGGACAGGCCCCCGAAGGTGGAGTAGCTCTTGCCGCAGGCCTCGCAGTTGTACCTGGGGGCCTGTGCCGGTAAAGGGCCCACCGCCACGCCAGAGGCTGGCGCCACTCCTCGGCAGGAGGTCGAGGGTCTCGGGGCGAAATGCTGGGAAGGGGGGTGAGGGGGGAAGTGCAGCGCCCCTGACCTCAGCCAGGACAGCCAGGAGGGGAGACTACTGGGCAGGGGCTGACCGTGCGTGTCCATGGCGGCCGGAGTTAAGGGGGTCAGGGTCAAGGTCTTGTGGACAGGGAGGCGGCCAGCAGTGCAGGCCATTCTGAGGGCAGGACTGTGCTTCCTCAGCATGGAGATGGCGTCCAGGGACTCCTTGGCCTGCAGGCTGCCCACACCGCGGAAAGCATCTCCGCAGCCTGGGCCTTTGATGCCCGCACTGTTTGAACACGCCCCAGCAGCCCCCTTCTCCACCAGCCAGGGGCGGACGATGGGTCTGAATGCGCTCTTCACTTTGTCCAAGGTGTCAGGCCTGGCTGCTCCGTTGGCACCAGCGACACTGGACCTGAAGGCAGACTGGGCTGACGGCAGACTCCCCCGTGGCGGAGACACTGCACAGTGTGCGGGGACCTTGGCAGGGTCGGGCGCGGGTGGGTGCTGGGAAGGAGCAGAGGAGTCCAGGCACTCCTTCAGGTCGGAGTCCTGCTGGCCAGGGTCGTCCCTGGAATCCTCCTGATCTGTCCCAAGGTCATGGAAGGCGTCATCCACCACCACCACCTCCTCCTCCTCTTCCTCCTCCTCCTCCTGCTCCTCCCCACTGTCTGTACCGCTGCAGGCTCTGTGGTCAGCCTGCCTGTCCTCACTGTCCACACACCTCAGCCCACAGCCTGAGGACATCACCGTGACCCCTGACCCTGGCCAGGGGATGGACGGAGCGGACAGGCCTGACAACGCGGATCGTCTGAGAGTGTGGATGTGCGGCAGGGTGGGTTTGTCACAGGGGCTGCCATTGGCCGAGGGGCAGGAAGATGGCGTTGTGTGCAAGATGGCGTCGATGCTGTGACGTAACGGCTTCCGTGGCTGAGATGGCGGCCGGCAGGGCATTGTGGGAAGCGGGGTTGTGGAGAGGTCAGACTGACGTTGCCCTGAAATCAAACAACGTCAACTACGTCACCCACATAACGTAATGATGTTGCCCATAAAATAATCATCATTAACAACAACTTCACCCACACAACATGCTGATGTTACCCCGAAATCAACAAGCTACAACGTCACACACACACACACACACACACACAACACACACACCACACACACACACACACACACACACACACACACACACACACACACACACACACACACACCCTACACAGTGACTGACTGTGTACAATACACATACACTGTCTGCCGATACCGCGCACACTGTCCACATAAAAATCAGGACGTATTTTTGTCAAAAGGCAAAAGAATAACAAAAACAAACAAACAAACCACAACCCCATCTACCCCCCCCCTTCTCTCTTTCACAGAGACAGAGTGGGAGAGAGAGAGAGAGAGAGAGAGAGAGAGAGAGAGAGAGAGAGAGAGAGAGAGACGACAGACAGACAGACAGACAGAGACAGAGAGAGAGAGAGAGAGAAGAGAGAAGAAGAGAGAGAGAGAGAGAGAGAGAGAGAGAGAGAGAGCAAACAAACCAACCAAACCAACCAAACCAAACCAAAAAAAAGAAACAAAAAAGCTTTGTCAGTTATCATATCACTGTAAAAGATTTACAGCTTGCTTCGGTCGGAAAATTCGGTGATCCATCAGACAGACAAAAAATAACATTGTCCAGGAAAAAAAGCGACTTGACATCATTTTGTTTTATCCCTGGAGTCGTAATGCGGCTAACTTAATGATGGGTAAGCCGTCGCAGAGACAAAATTTTACCAATGGTGAGACTGGCAGCTCTAGCCCAGGAACAGGAAATTCTCCGTCCTTGTTA
The DNA here is from genome assembly GCA_028751875.1 of Rapana venosa. Classification (NCBI taxonomy): domain Eukaryota; kingdom Metazoa; phylum Mollusca; class Gastropoda; order Neogastropoda; family Muricidae; genus Rapana; species Rapana venosa. The sequence goes on from CM054149.1 coordinate 25,542,869, forward strand.
TTTATGTATTCATTTATTTATTCATTCATTTATGTATCTAATTTTTCATTCAATCATTCATCCATTCATTCATTCATTCATTTGTCAGTTCATTTAGTAAGCTATCATATTTGTATTTACATTTCTAAATTTTGTGTTTGTTTTATATTTTTTTGTCTTTTATATTTTCTTTAAAGCAGGTAAATTAGTAGAACGAAAAAGAAAGAAAAAAAAGGGGGCATGTAGTAAGGGAGATAAACATAAAAGAAAGTTAACTTCTACAGCACCAAACTTACCAGCCAAATGTTTGTTTTTTTAAATGTTGCGCTGGGGAAAAAAATCTCTCTTTTTTAAAATTTTTAAATCGATGTTAACTAACGGTATATACACACACAGGACACCACCACCATATTATTTTGGGGAGGTTCTTATTGACAGAAACTGTTGGCCCAGAACATCCGCTTTAATCACAGCTTTCTCTCTCTCTCTCTCTCTCTCTCTCTCTCCTCTCTCTCTCTCTCTCTCTCTCTCTCTCTCTCTCTTCTCCTCTCTCTCTCCTCTCTCTCTCTCTCTCCCCTCTCTCTCTCTCTCTCTCTTCTCTCTCCCTCTCCTCTCTCTCTCTCTCTCTCTTCTCTCTCCTCTCTCTCTCTCTCTCTCTCTCTCTCTCTCCTCTCTCTCTCTCTCTCTCTCTCTCTCTCTCTCTCTCTCTCTCCTCTCTCCCCTTCTCTTCTCTCTCTCCTCTTCTCCCTCCTCTCTCTCTCTCTCTCTCTCTCTCTCTCTTCTCTCTCTTCTCTCTCTCTCTCTCCTCTCTCTCTCTCTCTCCCCTCTCTCTCTCCTCCTCCTCTCTCTCTCTCTTTCTCCTCTTCCCCCCCCCTCTCTCTCTCTCTCTCTCTCTCCCCCCCCTCTCTCTCTCTCGACGTCTAGACTATCCAGGGAAGGAGGATGTCCGAGGATGGTGGTGGTAATAGTGGTGGTAATAGTAGTGGTGGTAATGGTGGTGTGGGTATCAGCTGTGTCAACTGAACGCATCTCTGGCTCTGACAGCGATACGGACAGCGGGGAGAAAGGTGATCTGCAGCCTGACAAAGAAAGACAGGCCTCTGTGGCCTTGGCTAGTCGCTGTTTAGAGGAAATGCGCCACGCTCATCCGGACAATTAAAGATCAAAGGAGCAACCTTTTCTCCCTCCTTCCCACTCTCCCCCCCCCCCCCCCCCCCCAAGGCCCCCTCCCACCCCCACCCACCCCCCCCCACCCACACACACGCGCGCGCGCACTCAAGCAGGTACGCACGTTACTTACATGTGCGCGTACACGCGCGCACACACATATACATACATACACACACACGTGCACGCAAGCGTGCGCGCGCATTAACACACACACACACACAACCACACACGCACGCACACATACGCACATTAACTCACACACACGCGCACACACTCATGCACACACACACATTAACACAAACAAGCGCACACACACACACACACACACATGATGTGACCCCATATAACTTTATTTCTTTTGCAGTGTATTGTGTTTGGTTTTTTGTTTGGGGGGGGGGTGGGGGCCTGGGTCATCTTTTTTAACTTGAAAAATATATTTTGTTGTCGTTTTTGTTATTGTCGATGATGATGATGGTGATGATGATGGCGTTGTTGTTTCCTAGATAGATGGTATGATGAAAAGACGCAAATGCAGTGCGTATTCATACACACCGGAATTCGCCGGAATTTTTTTTAAGAGAATTTTTTAAAATTGAATTTAAGGTCAACATTGTTGAATCTTAGACCACCACCAACCAACCCAAAATGTTGAGAGGGAAATGGTAAAACAAACCCCAAAAAACTACAACACATATTAACTACACACAAAAAAAACAACCAAGATTAAAGAATAAGCCATAGATTTTAAAATAGATAAATAAATAAAAATTTAAGTCGCCAAAATGATATATGTAACCAACAAACAAAACTGACTCATTGACTGACTCATCTTCATGCAGAATGTTCTCTGTTTTTAGACCGAAAAGAAGATGTATACTTTTTAAAGAAAAGAAAAAGAGAAAAAAAAATGATTGCATTGGGGGAAAGGCGAGAAAAACGAAACAGCATGTACAAATGTGGAATTCGTCTTTTGTCCTTTCTTTCTTTTTTTTTTTTTGGGGGTGGGGGGGGAGGTGGTTGTGGTGGTGGGTGGTGGTGGGGGAGGGGGGGGGGGGCTGTCCCTGTACCCCTGGCTCTCATACTCCCCTGCACACAACGAGGCAGGCATACAGCTCTCTCCCCACCCACACCCCTACCCCACCCCAAAACCCCTCCAAAATCAAGCAAAATACAAATTTAAAAAACCCAAACCAAAGTCAAAACACATACACACACAACCAGACCAACACAAACTAAAAAAAAACCCAAAACAAGCCCACCAGTGGACCAAACCCAAATCAACACCCCCCCCCCCCCCCCCTCAACAAAACAAACAGAAATAAACAAACAACAGCCCTTCCAGCAGCAGCAGCAACAACAACAGCAACAACACATCAACAACGATAAAACACAAACGAAACGAAACACAAGCATAAACAAATCTAACCACAGAACAAGCCACCCACCCCCCCCATCCATCCATCCATCCAACAAACCAGCCAACGAACCAACAAATCAACAACTAATCAATCAACCAATCAACTAACAAACCAGTCAACCAACGAACCACTGATCAGTCAGCCAACCTTTCAAACTATACTACAGCTCCACGTCATCTTACAGCTCTACACTACAGCTCCACGTCATCTTACAGCTCTACACTACAGCTCCACGTCATCTTACAGCTCTACACTACAGCTCCACGTCATCTTACAGCTTTATACTACAGCTCCACGTCATCTTACAGCTCTACACTACAGCTCCACGTCATCTTATAGCTCTACACTACAGCTCCACGTCATCTTACAGCTCTACACTACATCTCCACGTACTTTACAGCTGCACACTACAGCTCCACGTCATCTTACAGCTTTACACTACAGCTGCACGTCATCTTACAGCTTTACACTACAGCTGCACGTCATCTTTCAGCTTTACACTACAGCTCCACGTCATCGTACAGCTGTACACTACAGCTCCGCGTCATCTGAATGCTGTACACTACAGTTCCACGTCATCGTACAGCTGTACACTACAGCTCTACATTACAGCTCTACACCACAGCTCTACATTACAGCTCTACACTACAGCTCTACATTACAGCTCTACACTACAGCTCTACATTACAGCTCTACACCACAGCTCTACATTACAGCTCTACACTACAGCTCTACATTACAGCTCTACACACAGCTCTACATTACAGCTCTACACTACAGCTTACATTACAGCTCTACACTACAGCTCTACATTACAGCTCTACACTACAGCTCTACATTACAGCTCTACACACAGCTCTACATTACAGCTCTACACTACAGCTCTACATTACAGCTCTACACTACAGCTCTACATTACAGCTCTACACTACAGCTCTACATTACAGCTCAAGGTGGGTACCCTGCTGGCTGAGGTGAAGCATCCTTCTCAGACACAACCGCTGCCTGATGAATACCCGCTAAACCCTGCATTGTGCTCTCTCCCATTCCATTCCACCTGACATGGTGGTCTGGGTGCTAGTCTTTCTTTCTAATGGATCCACTCCGGCCTGAAGAATGAATGACCCGTGAGAGACGTTGTGGGCTCTGGGGAAGACAGCCAGCTCTTTGCATCCAAGAGCATGGGCCGATGGTATGGGCACGGCAGGGAAAAATAAAAGCCCCCCTCCCTCACCCCCCCCCCCCCCCCCCCCCCCCCCCCCCCCCCCCCAGCTGTTGTGTAGCAAACAGATGTTGCCAGGGTAACATTTTGATTTGATACGAAAGAAAGGTGTTTTGACTGTAAGTCCCCCCCAGTAAAAAGTAGGACTGCTATCATTGACATGCCCGCCAGACCATGTTTATGGCCGCCACTGCTGATGCGCCGGCTACTCACTGTTACTGCTGCTGCTGCTGCTGCTGTTGCTGCTGCTGCTGCTGCTGCTGCTGCTGTTGCTGCTGCTGTTGTTTTATGGCTGCCTGACTGTTTGTATTGAGAAGTCAACTGAATGAGAGAGAAAAAAACGAAAAAAAAGAAAACAAACCTGCAGCTGGGTCGGAAAAACAAAACCAAGAAAGAGAGGGTTTTATTTTATTTTTATATTGGGGAGGATGGGGGGGGGGGGGGGGGGGGGGGGGGGGGGGGGAGGACTGTCACAAAATTAGATGTTAAGTAGTAAAAAGAAAATAAAAGGACTGTTCATTCATTATTGATGACTCATTTTCCTGTCTGTCTGTGTGTCTGTCTGAATCTTTTTGTCTCTGTCTGTCTCTTTCTGTTGTTTGTGTCTGTCTCTTTGGGGACACACGTAACATCAGATTGGAAACAAGATTTCACACAGGAGTATATTTCTTTAGCAATCTAAGATAAAGTAGTAGAAACATGTTGTCAAATCATAAGTAGATAATAATTATCTGAGTTTTTTGTTGTTGACTTGTTCATTGGCTGGTTGCATTTTTAACAAACAGACCACAGCGAGCTTTTTGCCAAGGAAGTTGCTATCACTGTCACATTATTTTACCTATACAGGTTCTCCACAGGGTTCCGATCTCCACACGACATATGTACATTCTATACATAGATGATTGCAGAAGAATCTGAATAAAAAGAATTATACAAATTTTGCAGATGACAGGACCCTTTTAGTCTCTTTTTTTATATATATCTGGAACGGTCCAAGACAATGGTCCAGCCCTCACCAGAGTTTGTGTCTGTTGGTGTGGTGAGGCGTATCTGGAGCTAAATGTTTCTAAACCTGGTGATCTTCCTACTGATTTCAGAATTTCGAAGCACACTTCTGAGAATATCATTCTTTATCCATAACCAAGTGGAACATGCCTCACACAATAAACGCCTGGGAACTTTTAAGATAACCAGTTCAGCTGGAGCACCGCTATGACACTGACGCAACTGTCATGTAGGGGGCGACAACTACCTGTAGATTTTTCTTGGAAAGCTCAACTTATTTTTTGTTGTTGATAGACAATTCTTTGTTTTTATACAAAACTGAACGTAAAAAGCGTTCATAGCTTTGGTTTCATTTGTTGCTACAATAACCTGAGTTTTAAAAACAACAAGAATGGTCTTGAGATAATAAGTGTGACGATCTGAATATCTGAATATTGATATATATTAATATATATAATATATATATATATATATATATATATATATATATATATATATATATATATATATATATAGAGAGAGAGGAGAGAGAGAGAGAGAGATGAGAGAGAGAGAGAGAGAGAGAGAGAGAGGAGAGAGAGAGAGATCTCAATTTCATCCTGCAATCAGCAGCTTGTAGGAAAGGCAACCGCTACCATGGCCGCTCCTTCCCACGCTTTGTTTTCCGAATTTCAATGGTTGTCTTCTTCAGGACACAGTTTTCTTTGTATTGCCCCAACAGCAAAAGTAAGCAGAAAAAAGCATTTGCACTTGTATTATGCCAGTCGTCATTAGGATTATAACTTCATCAATACATTGGTTACCCTAGTCTGACATTTCTCTGACAGCACATACCTGAACTCTACCGTAGAATGTACGGTCAGTTTCAGTGAGTGAGTGAGTGCGTGTTTCATTTAATTACAATGCTCTCCTTTGATCTCATCATAATAATCTTCTTTGGTTTAGTTACAATGATCTTCTTTGATTTAAGAATCCCAAAGATCTTGTGTTTAGCCTGCTGTCTCATATTTGAATTCTGGACATAACTATATTGAGTCAAAATTAGTTCGTTTGATTTAATCATATCACGACTTTGCTTTCCCATTTTTATCGTTATTATATATTTTTTTTATTGTATTATATTCATATCACTTGATTTTATCTAGACTATACTGTTTGATGTTATCATAGATATCTTGCTTTTTATTTTTAAATCTTAATTGTTGTGCATGATTTTGTTGTCATTCTATTATTTCATTATAATTATCGTAGTGATGTTGTTTGATTTTTTTTAACCACAATTTAGTTCTTTGATTTTAATCATAGATATACTGTCTAATTTGATCTTGATCTTTGTATTTGATTTTAGTCTCATTTTATCGTCTCATTTTATCATAATTACGTTATTTGATGTTATCGTAATTATACTGCTTGATGTAATCATGGCTACATCTTTTTCTTTTCTTTAGGTGGGGGGGGGGGGGGGGGGGGGGGGGGGGGGTGGGGAGGGGGGGGGTGCGATTTTTTGGTGTTTTGGCTAAAGCTCCGAGGTTGACCAATAGTGAGATTTTGCGTATGCGACCGTGTTTTTTTGTTTTTTGCCCACCATGAAGGTAGCACAGCCGCATTCCGACTTCAGGGATAATTATCATATTGTTTTCGTTAAAGGTAATGGAGTTGGTTGCAGGCTGTGTGCAGTACATCAGTACATCTGCCGGTACAAATCCTCACCGGCAGTCCACCATGGATCAGAGTTGTTCTTAGTTTTGTTATTGTGCAAGATGACTTCCTTTTGAATTTAGTAGTAGTAGTAGTAGTAGTAGTAGTAGTAGTAGTAGTAGTAGGAGGAGGAGGAGGAGGAGGAGGAGGAGTAGGACGAGGAGGAGGAGTAGGAGGAGGAGGAGGAGTAGTAGGAGGAGGAAGTAAATAGTAAGAAGTACTAGTAGTAGTAGTAGGAGGAGGAAGGTGAGCAGCAGTGCAGAGCAGCAGCAGCAGCAGCAGCAGCAGCAGCAGCAGCAGCAGTAGTAGTAGTAGTAGTAGTAGTAGTAGTAGTAGTAGTAGTAGTGGTGGTTGTGGTGGGGGACTGGCTACGGGTGAAGTGAGCCTTGTGTCTGATTCATGCCCTATCTTTCTTCATAACCGATATTTTTTTTTTAAATTCATATTGTTTTAGATACAGATGTTGAACCGTTCCTTTATATTGTATAAACTGGTGTCAAAATATTTTTCTTAAGTGTTTGAAATACTTGCTTTTATCTGGATTATAATATATATATATATATATATTTTTATATATATATATATATATATATATATATGTTTGAAGACTGCAATTATTTTTTTCTTAGTTCGAGAGACAAAACAATGATTACAAAAGGTTAGCAACTCTGTTGCTGATGTAAAGTTTGCCTTGATCCAGTTGTGGCTTCTTAAAATGATTATTAATTTCGCTGCTTGTTTTCTAGTTGTACCACAAGGTCACATGCAACATTTAGAAAAACAAAAAAAACCCACCAATCAAATAAAAATGAAAAACCACAAACAACCCCCCACCCCCCTCCATTCCCAAACCCTCCATGAACCCTACTTTTTCAATGACACCCTCGGCTGATCTCTGTTGAACAAAAGATCGTCTAATAATTATAAGCAATTTAATTGACCCCCACCCCTTCTCTCTATCTCTCATGCTATGTATTGCACGTTAAATACTTTCGTTTGCTTTTTGCTTTGCTTTTTCCCCCCGGAGGGCTGGATGTAAAAAAAAAAAAAAAAAAGAACAGAAGCTATTGTTATGCTTATTCTAAAACCCTTTATAAGTAAAATGTGTTCATTGTTCATTGATCTCTCTCTCTTTCTCCCTCTCCAGGAGGATACAACATCACCCCCCCCCCCCCCCCCCCCCCCCCCCCCCCCCCCCACCCCCCCCCCCCCCCCCCCCCCCCCCCCCCCCCCCCCCCCCCCCCCCCCCCCCCCCCCCCCCCCCTGCTCTGTCTACCTTGTTCTTCTGATCTGCAGTTTGGGAATTTGCACGTGTCTTTACTGCTCGAAGTCACGCCAAAAGTGATTGGTCCTACAGAATTTATCGTAAAAGTGTCCCAAAATCGAGCTTACCTGGACAGACAGTAACTTACGATCTGTCCTGCAAAAGTGATTTGCCCTAATTTATCTATCTATCTATCTATTTCAATCATCTTCTATTATCTATCATCTAATCTATCTATCATTCTATCTATCTAGTCTATCTGGGAATCTAAAAATCTATCTATCTATCTATCTATCTATCTAATCTTGTCTATCTATCTATGTCTTGTCTGTTCTATATTCTATCTGTTTCTGTCTGTTTCTATCTCTGTCTGTTTTCTCTCTCTGTCTGTTCTGTTGCGTTGGCCTGCCTGCGTGCAGTCTGTCTATCTGTCTGTCTATCTATTTATCTATCTATCTATCTATCTATCTATCTATCTATCATTCAATCTACCTATCTATCTATCTATCTATCTATCAGTCAATCAATCTATCTATCTATCTATTTATCTATCTATCTATTTTTATTTCTATCTATCTATCTATTTATCTTTCTATCTATCAATCTATCTTTCTATCTATCTATCTACCCCTATCTGTCTGTTAGTCTGTCAGTTTGTCTGTCTACCTGTCTTTGTATGTCTGTAAATATTTACCATTCTTAATTCTAAACATAAGCGTCTCTCTCTCTCACACACACCATACTGATATTAATTTTCATATCTTATCCCTCCCCATTACATTGTCTAATATTATAACACACACACATTGTCCTCGAAATAAAAGAAGAAAAAGAAAAAAATAAAACACACACACACACACGCTTCTCTCTCTCTCTCTCTCTCTCTCTCTCTCTCTCTCTCTCTCTCCTCTCTCTCTCTCTCTCTCTTCTCTCTCTCTCTCTCTTCTCTCTCTCTCTCTCTCTCTTCTCTCTCCCGCTCAGAACGCACGTACACACTACCACACCCACAACAAACAACTATACTAAAAGTCCAGTATCCTTGTACTGACTTACCTAGCCATCCAGAACTGGAAAAGTCAGCAGTGATCATCATGATGGACAGTCAGTCCAGCCAGTCCACCCACTGGACACACACTGACAGATTCCTGCTAGCCACACCACACCACACCACACCACACCACACGACACACAGAGAGGGTCACTCACTGCCCCCCCACACACACACCCCTACAAGCAGTAACAAACCCCCCACCACACTCACTAACTAACTCACTGACTGACTGACTGACAAGACACAACCTGAAGACGCAGCACTTTGACGGACAAGCTAGCTAAGCTTTCAACGCTTGCAGCAGACGCGCAGCGACAGGGACGGGACTTGTGTTGTGCTGCACGCAAGCCTTGCTGCACGTGCTGCCGACTGCTGTTGACGTCGCCTTTCAGCGCCTCGTGTGGCGTACACAGCGCAGCGTGAAATGAGGCGACCAGGCCAGACACTGAAGGACAGGGGGCTAGCCTACCATGTGAACAAGATTGCTGGCTGGCTGTTTGTTTGCTGCTGATGCTGATGGTCCGTTATGAGCCTTGTGCCATTCTCTCTCTCCCTCCTCTCCCCTCCCCTCCTCCTCCCCTCCCCTCCTCCCCTCTCCTCCTCCTCCCTCCTCCCACCCCCTATTCCCGGGCCCGTGTTAGTGGTGTGATAGTGGTGGAGGGTGGCAGGTATTTTTTTTTTTTGGCATCCAATCAGGTGTCGGCAGCGAGCAGAATGGTTTTGCTCACTGCCTTTGCTCTCAAGCCACGCCCTCCCTCCCTCTTCCTCTCCCCCTCCCCCCCCCCCCCCCCCCCCCCCCCGCCCCCCCCCCCCCCCCCCCTCCTCCTTCTCTGGTCTGACTCTGGCAGAACAATTGGCCACGTGCACATTTTACATTCATTCCCCTGCTTAGTATAGAGCTGCTTGTGGAGGAGGAGGAGGAGGCTGGTAGGATGGGGGGAGGGGGTGGGGGGAACACTAATAGCTGTAGTGTACTGCCGGAATTTCCGTTTTGTTTGTCTCTCTCTCTGCCTGCCTGCCTTACTGCCTGCCTTTGAAGCGGTTTGTTTGTCCGAGTGTCTGTCTTGTGTGTGTGTGTGTGTGTGTGTGTATGTGTGTGTGTTGTGTGTGTGTGTGTGTGTGTGTGTTGTGTGTGTGTGTGTGTGTGTGTGTGTGTGTGTGTGTGTGTGTGTGTGCGCGTGCGCGCGCACGCGCGCGTCTGTCTGTCTGTCTGCCTGTCTCTCTCTCTGTCTGGCTCTGTCTCTCTGGTTCTGTCTTTGTCTCTCTGGCTCTGGCTCTGTCTCTGTCTCTTGGTTCTGTCTCTCTGTCTCTCTGGTTCTGTCTCTCTGTCTGTCTCTCTCTGTCTGTCTCTCTGGCTGTGTGTCTCTGTCTCTGTCGCTCTGTCTGTCTGTCTGTCTGTCTGTCTCTCTTCTCTCTCTCTCTCTCTTCTCTCTCTCTGTCTGTCTGTCTCTCTCTCTCCATCCTCCTCTATCACTCTTTCTCTCCAGCCTGGCTCTGTGCCTTTCTATTTGCTCTACCTCCCCCCCTTTTCCATTCCTTCCAGCTTCTTGTCTTTATTTTCTTTTCTTTTCTTTCTTATTTTCTTTCTTTCTCTTCTTTTTCTTTCTTTCTTTCTTTCTTTCTTTTTTTCTTTCGTATTTTCTTCTTTCTTTCTTTTTTTTTTTTTTTTTTCTTTGTTTTCTATTTCTTTTTTCTTTCTTTCTTTTTTTATTTTCTTTCTTTCTTTCTTTCTTTTCTTTTCTTTCTTTCTCTTCTTTCTTTCTTTCTTTTCTTTCTTTCTTTGTTTTCTTTCTTTCTTTCTCTCTTCATCATATGCAGCATTTAGAAGCACACTCCCTCTCCCCTACCATTCCTTCGAGCTTCTTTACTTCATTTCTTTTCTTTCTCCTTGCTTTCTTTCTTTCTTTCTTTCTTTCTTTCTTTTTTTCTTTGTCTCCTCCTCCTCCTCCTCCTCCTCCTCCTCCTCTCCTTCCTTCTTCTCCTCCCCTCCTCGTTTCCTCCTTCTTCTCTCCTCCTCCACAACTCCCTCCTCCCCTCCTCCTCCTCCTCCTCCTCCCCTCTCCTTCCTTCTTCTTCTTCTTCTTCTTCTTCTTCTTCTTCTTCTTCTTCTTCTTCTTCTTCTTCTTCTTCTTCTCTTCTTCTTCTTCGCAAATTCTTCTCACTCTCCTCTTCTCTTCCCTTCTTTCTCGCTTCTCAACTCTACGCTAATTTCAGCTACTCTCGCCCTCTACCTCTCTCCTCTCTTTTCTCTCACTCTCTCTACTCTCTCTCTCTCTCTCTCTCTCTCTCTCTCTCTCTCTCTCCCCTCTCTCTCTCTCTCTCTCCCTCTCTCTCTCTCTCTCCCTCTCTCTCTCTTCTCGCTCTCTCTCTCTTTCGCTCTCTCTCCCACCTCTCTCTCTCTCTCTCTGAGGGGTGGAGGGACAAAGCTCACATAGTGGACATCAACAGACAAAACGAAGGACGCTGTACTGACTGACTCACTGACTGACTGACTGACTGGCCCGCTACCATGTCGACCGCTGATGAAGCAGTTGTTCCTAGTCATCAAGTCTTCATCATCATCATCATCATTCCCCACCCCTCCCCCTTCACCCCTTCTTCCTCCCCCCCCCCCTCACCCCTCTCTCCCTACCTCCCACCCCCACCCAGCCCTGTACTGTTGGTTGGTCTTGTTCGGCCTCGAGAGCAGACTGAGATACTTACCACACAAAAAAACCCCAAAAAACAAAGACCCACAGAGGAAGAAGAAGAAGAAAAAGTTGCCTCCGATTTGGCTTAGTCTTCCTATTGGCGCTACAACCCCCTCCCTTCTCCATTCCTTCCAGCTTCTTGTCTTCATTTTCTTTTCTTTTCCTTCTTATTTTCTTTCTTTCTTTCTTTCTTTCCTTCTTTCTTCATCCTATGCAGTATTTAGAAGCACCCCAAGGCCTTAGGTCCAGAAAGGTGATGCCGTCAACTGGGCCAATATCATGTTTCTTGCGCATACCGAAGTGGCAATGCACAAAGCGAGCTGTAAATTAAGTTCTCTCAACCATCTTCTTCTTCTTCTTCTCCTCCTCCTCCTCTTTCCCCCTCTCCTCCTCCTCCTCCTCCTCCTCCTCCTCCTTCTTCTTCTTCTTCTTCTTCTTCTTCTTCTTCTTCTTCTTCTTCGTCGTCGTCTTCTTCTTCATCGAACGCTCAGACAGCAACTATTGTCGTCTGTTATATGAGCGAAAACGCGTCACTCTGCTGTTAAGCACCTGACAAGTCAGGCCCGGCGCATCCGACTACTACGGCACAAGAGAGACTTGTTATCTTTTAAGTCTTTCTGGGTGGAAATTTTTTAAAAAGGCAAGGGAATGGACCAAGAAGGCAGAAAACAGACAACAAGGAGGAGGTGACAGGAAGAAAAGGAACAAGGCAGAAAACAAAGAGAGGGATTCTTACCAACTTGTGTGCCTGTCAGTAAATTATGTTTTTCTAACTGACCTTCATGGGATGGTTCCAGTGATCTTTTTGACTTGACATACAGCTACCCCCACCCACCCCCCCCCACTCCCCCCCCCCCCCCCCCACTCCCCACCCCAACCCCCATCTCACCCCCCAAACACCTCGTTTCGCGCATTTCATTATACTTCCATCCATTGCATTCGTTCTTTTGCTTATGGTTCGTTTAGTGTGATTGGTATTGTGTAACATTTATTCACTCAACTCACACATTCCTCTCTCCCATTCAAAACTACAGCAGCAAATACTTTACCTCTGAATAAATGTTGAACATGTTCGAGGTTTTTTTTTTTGTTTTTTCTTGTTCTTGTTGTTGTTTTTGAGATCAGATTTTCGTTTTGCCATTAAGCAACTACGAAGTGATAAGATCACATCCGAAGGCTAAATCCTGAAAATGTTAAACGTTGAGATTTCCAGCAGAAAATAGCGATCATCCACAGAGAGGTTAAAATCCCCGGGAAAGCCTTGCACAACTCAAGGAATCACTTCCCCTCCAAAACCCCATACTTCCCTCCTCTCCTTCTCATCAATTCAGTCGACTGTGAGTGGTGATGGTGGTGGTGGTCTGGATCCTAGTCTTTTGGATGAGACGAAAAATGTTAAGTCCTTTTTGCAAAACTTCTCGTGCCGCATGTAAAAAACACCCCCCAAAAAACAAAATAAAAATTCCAACAAACAAACAAAACAAAAACAACAAAAACCAAGACTAAACAAAGACTTTAGCAAATCCTTGATAAACCCTTTAAACAAATTGACGATAAAGTCCTTAACTCTTTATTTATTTATTTTATTTATTTATTCTTTTATATCGAGGATAATGGAATAAGCACTCATGTGCTTTTTTACATCCAGTCCCCTGCATGCGTTCGAACACGGGGCCTCGGTTTACAGTCTCATCCGAAGGACTCTTAAAATTCAGAACACAGTCCTTAAAAGAATCTGTAAGACGAGTCCACGTCCTTGCTTCAGGATACAGATATTATTTATTCATTTGCGTGGGTTTCTTTTACAGGCTTCTATTCATTTTGATGTGTTGTGGTGTTTGCTGTCGAAACTATTTTTGTTATGTAGTTTATGGTGTCTGCTCTGGAAAACATTTTTGTTATGTATTTTGTGGTGTCTGTTCTGGAAATTATTTTTGTTATGTATTTTGTGGTGTCTGTTATGGAAATTATTTTTGTTATGCATTTTGTGGTGTCTGTTCTGGAAACCATTTTTGTTATGTATTTTGTGGTGCTTGTTATCAATACAATTTTTGTTATGTATTTTGTAGTGTCTGTTCTGGAACCCCTTTTTGTTATGTATTTTGTGGTGCTTGTTATCGAAACCATTTTTGTT
>CM054149.1:25561499-25573999 GCA_028751875.1 Rapana venosa
GGTCTATCATCCTCTGCATTGCACTGCAGGCATTTCAGGGCTTGAGTTATGGGCCCTGAGCGGCGCTTTATGAAGGGGGGAACAACTCGGGTACAGCACAAGGGGCTGTCAGAACATGACCTCTGCTTGTCTGCAGGAGTCATTTAGGCCTTGTCTGGCCCCGCCTCATTGACAACCACACGTGCTTCTCCCCAGCCCGTGAAATGGGGGGATGGGGCTGAGGGGGGAGAGGGGAGGAGGGGGAGTGCGGATGGTAGGGGGGGGGGGGAGGAGAAGGGAGAGTAGGGAGGGGGGAGATGGGGGTTGGGGAGGGATGGAATGGATGGAAAGAAGATATGTTAACAAGGAGAGGATGATGAGGTAGAAGGAAGGAATAGGATAGGGGGGTAAGGGAGTAGGATGGGGGTGGGGTGGGGGGGAAGAGGGGGTCAATGCAGGAAGTGAAAGAGAGAGAGAGAGGGGGGGAAGAGGGGGGAGAGGAGGTGGGGGGGGGGGGGAGGAAGAGAGAGAGAGAAAGAGAGAGACAGACAGAGACAGAAAACAAAGGGGAGAAGAGAGAGAGAGAGAGGGAGGGGAGAGAAGAGAGAGAGAGAAAGATAGAAAGAGAGAGAGGGGGCAAGAAGGAGACAGAGACAGAGAGGAAGAGAGAGAGAGGAGGAAAGGGACAGACAGAGAAGAGAGAGAGAGAGAGAGAGAGAGAGAGAGAGAGAGAGAGAGAGAGAGAGAGAGAGAGAGAAGAGAAGAAAGGACAGCAGAGAAAGAGACAGAGAGAAAGCGAAAGAAAGAGAGAGAAAGAGAGAGAGAGAGCACACACACACACACACACACACACCACACACACACACACACACACACACACACACACACACACACAGAAAGAGAGGGGTTAGGATGAGGGGAAAAGGCACAGACACGGGGGTGCTGGCTGTTTGGTTACCAAAATGACAGAGCTTCCTTCCTCTTGCCAACTCGACCCTGCTAGCATGCACCATGCAGGCTACTGGTGCTTCATCCAGTGCCTTCCTACCAGCCAGGTTTTGCCGACAGGGGCAGGCAGGCAGGCAGGCGGGCAGGCAGGCAAACAAACGCTGAAGAAGTCATCATCATCACACAGACACACAGTCACACTCACACTCAAGAGTGTGGGGGACCACCACCGGGCCTCTGTCTGTCTTGTCTGTCTGTCTTTGTCTATGTCTATCTGTTTGTTTGACTGTCGGTCTGTCTCTGTCTGTCTGTCTGTCTGTGTATGTCTGTCTTGTCTGTCTGTCAGTCTGTTTTTGTCTATGTCTATCTGTTTGTTTGACTGTCTGTCGGTCTGTCTCTGTCTGTGTCTCTCTCTGTCTCTGTCTCTGTCTGTCTGTGTCTGTCTGTCTGAATGTTTCTCTCTCTCTCTCTCTCTCTCTCTCTCTCTCTCTCTCTCTCTCTCGCTCGCTCTCTCTTTCTCTCTCTCTCTCTCTCTGACTGGATATCAAAAAGCACACTGGTGCATATTCATTATCTTCGAAATAAAAGAATTTGATTTGATTTGATTTGATTTCATCTCTCTATCTCTGTCTCTCTCTGTCTCTGTCTCTATCTCTGTCTGTCTGTTTGTATGCATGTATCTGTCTCTCTCTCTCTCTCTGTCTGTCTCTGTCTGTCTGTTTGTCTCTCTGTCTCTCTCTGTGAAGCTGTTGCAGCAACAAGTCTAAGTCTGCCCTTACACTAGGGCCAATATAGTCAGGTCAGGACAGCAACAAGTAAGCAAGAAGGCAGGCAGTAGGGGCCTAGCGGAGTGTATACAGTATAAATATACATGTATGTACGTCCTCAGCATCCCTGATGATGAATCACCAGTCCCCCATCTCAGTCCATTGACGAATGGCCGACCTGTACTGCCAACTTCTCCCTCGATCCTCTTTCTTCTCTCCTCTTCTCGCCTCTCCTCCTCCCAGACCTCAAAGCGGAAGCTAACGGGATCTTCTAAGGGGCGAGCACTCTGTGCCACCTTTTGCTGACCAACCAGAAGATGAAGAGGCCCCCCCCTTAAGTTAAAGAGAAGCAATCTTCAAACTTGTTCCACCTGGTAGCTGTCAAGAGGGTGGGGGTGGTGGTGGTGGTGGGGAGGCTATTGACCAGCCACAAAGACCTGTGGAGTTGTCTGCCCTTTGATGGCACGCGCGCGCACGCCTTGCTGCTCTCCCTTTCTGGGTTGATGATGATGCTGATGATGAGGAGGGTGGTGGTGGTGGGGGTACAGCACGTGTCCAGCTGCCGGATAATGAAGTGATACAGGGAGGGCAAAGGGCAGACAAGTCGTGTTGTGTGAAGCTTGGTGAATAGCTGCTTGGCTAATGGGCCTTGATGAAGGAACAAATTGAAGAGGATAGGTAGGTAGGTAGGTAGGTAGGTACCGAAAGCAGCTTTCTCTCTCTCTCTCCAACTCCCGATATACTCCAGCATCTCTCTTGTCAGTGTGTGTGTGTGTGTGTGTGTGTGTGTGTGTGTGTGTGTGTGTGTGTGTGTGTGTGTGTGTGTGTGTGTGTGTGTGTGTGTGTGTGTGTGTGTGAAGATGTAAGCGTGTTAACAAAGTTTCCTCTTCAGCGCTGCTTGCCTGCTGGTCTGTTTCCTAATTGCTTTCACGGTGGTGATGTAGTTATCTCCACATGATGTACTCTTCCTGAAAAAAAAAAGGCAAAGAAGTCAAAGAAGAAAGAAACACAAAACACACACACACACACACACATACACCAACCCACACACACAAACACACACACACACACACACACACACACACACACACACACACACACACACACACACACACACACACACACACACACACACACCACACACACACACACACACAAAACACACACACAACACACACACACACACACACACACACACACACACACACACACACACCACACACACACACACACACACACACACACACACACACACACACACACAAACACACACACACACACACACATACACCAACCCACACACACACCTACAAAACACGAACCAACAACAGCAACAGTAACAAAACTTGATTTTTTTTTTTAAGGGGTGAGGGGGTGGGGGTGGGGGGAGAGTGATATGGGCAGGAAGGGAGGGAAGATAAGGGATGGAAAAAGTGAGTTTCCTGACTAGGAGGGGGTGGGGGGTGGGGTGGGGGTAATGCTAAACAGCAGGAATTAAAGCGTTACGGTCACATCTGTAACATTAGTCATAGTGATAACAGCAGGAAGTAAAGCGTTACGGTCACATCTGTAACATTAGTCATAGTGATAACAGAAGGAAGTAACGCGTTACGGTCACATCTGTAACATTAGTCATAGTGATAACAGCAGGAAGTAAAGCGTTACGGTCACATCTGTAACATTAGTGATAGAAATAATGACAACATCAGAAAGTAAAGCGTTACTGTGATATGTATAGCAGTAGTTATAGTGGTAATTATAACAGGAAGCAATGCGTCACGCTCACATCTGCAGCAGTTGTTGTTGTTGTTGTTGTTGTGCGTTACCCAGCTTTACACCCTGGGGGTCACCCAGAACATGCACTCTGACTCACTCATCCCACCTGGGAATCACTGTGAGATAGGAAGTACACCGGGTGAGAAGTTTGCGTGTATGATTCTTTTCAAGTACCTCGCCACATAGACAGCCATACTCCGACTTCAGAGGATTTTTTCTCCTATAAAGGAGAGTGCAGGTTGTTATGTTAAGAGCTTGTCATGGCTGAAGGCAATCTCAACACAACATTTAAAACATAACAACATTTTAATGTAGGCCTTGGCAATTGAGCTGACATCAATAACCTGACACAGCTTTTGGCATGGGCCATGCAGCAGTAGTTGCTGCAGCAGCAACAGCAGCAATAACCTTAACAGCAATGCGCAGGAAAAAACAACAACGCCTGCAGCAGTAACAACGTAGTGCTGGTAGATAGTATCAGTATCAGTAGCAGTAGCAGCAGCAGCAGCAATAGTAGTAGTAGTAGTAGTAGTAGTAGTAGTAGTAGTAGTAGTAGTAGTAGTAGCACCAGCAGCAGCAACAGTAGTAGCAGCAGCAGTAGTTGTAGTAGTATTGGCAGCAGCAGCAGAAGTAGTAGCAGCAGCAGTAGTTGTAGTTGTATTGGCAGCAGCAGCAGCAGTAACAGCAGCAGCAGTAACAGCAGTAGGAACAACAGCTGCACTGTGCTACCACTGTCACTGCTGCTGCTGTTACTGCTGCTGCTGCTGCTGCTGCTGCTACTACTACTACTTCAACTGTAGTAGTAGTAGTAGTAGTAGTAGCAGCAGCAGCAGCAGCAGCACCAGCAGCCGCACCAGCAGTAACAAAAAAAAACCAAAAACAGTAACAGCAGCAGTAGTTGTAGTAGTAGCAGCAGCAGCAGTAGCAGTAGTAGCAGCAGCAGTAAAGGCAGCAGCAGTAGCAGTGGTAGCAGCAGCAGTAACAGCACCAGCACCAGCACCAGCAGCAGCAGCAGTAACAGCATCATCAGCAGCAGCAGCATTAGTTCTTGTTATAGCCTTCCCTACAAAAAGAAGTGCCGTGGACGACTTGTATTGCCAACCCCTCCTGTACCCATCTTTCTCTGTCTCCTGCCTCCTCCTGCCTCTCGCAGCGCTTCACTCAGCATGTCCACTCTTCTGGGACAACAATCTTTCCATCTCGAGTCCTTCTATCATCCTCTCCAACACCACTGCGTCTTGGCAGACATGCCCCTTTGATGCACAGACAGGCGTGCCCAGAGTTTACCACTTCAGTTGTTGTGGCTCTGTGGTCAAAAGGTCTTCAACGGGCCTGATCTGATACCTTGCCTGCCTGATTCTGCTCCTAGTCCTCGCTTCTACATTGGTCATAATGATTGATCATCTTTTTTAGAGGTGGCCGAAAGGGTTAGCAATAATATGGAATGAAAAACAAAACTGTTTATGTCTTTGTTTTCTTTAAAGGTAATGGCGTGAAAGAAATGTAGATTCCAAGATGTGTAGTGTTTAGTGCTTTCTCAGGGTTTGCTTTTTCCTTGATGTTTGAAGGATTTTCATGTTCTGTGGATAGTTATGATGTATATATGTATGTATGTTAACAAGGACAGGCTGTTTGACTTAGGTTTGACCTATAATCTTCGTCCTTGCGTGTTATAGATCATTCATTCATTCATTCATTCATTTATTCATTCATTTATTCTCTGTCCGTCTGTCTGCCTCTCTCTCGCTATATATATATATATATATATATATATATATATATATATATATATATATATATATATATATATATATATATATATATATATATATATATATTATGTATGTATGTATATATATAAATATATATATAGATATATATGTATGTATGTATGTATGTATGTATGTATATATGTATATAATATGTATATATATATACATCACGTTGACAGAAGAAGATAGTAGAACATAAAATATTTTTTCCTTTAATCTGTTTCTTGGTATTGCTTTTTTTTTTTAAACGTCCAAACCGCCCCCCACCCCCCTTTTGAAAAATATATTCTTGTTTCTCAAAGTGTTGTGAGGAATTGGTACTTTCAGCTGTAATGGGAGAGCATTCCATACCTGTGGGCGCGAGAAAGCTAAGCTGGATTCCTATAGACAGATCAAAGTGTAGGAAAGGAAGAAAGGATTCCAGACACTTTAGTTTGTGACATTAGTAGAGGAGCGACGCAGTTAGTTAGTTGGGCACATCATTTATTGGTATTTTGGGCACATCATGTATTGGTATTTGGGGCGCATCATGTATTGGTATTTGGGGCACCTCATGTATTGGTATTTGGGGCACCTCATGTATTGGTATTTGGGGCACATCATGTATTGGTATTTTGGGCACATCCTGTATTGGTATTTTGGGCACATCCTGTATTGGTATTTGGGGCACATCATGTATTGGTATTTGGGGCACATCATGTATTGGTATTTGGGGCACACCATGTATTGGTATTTGGGGCACATCATGTATTGGTATTTTAAACATGAATATCGCTTTCTTGAAACTGAGTTGTTTCTCCAGGGATAGGGTGTTGTGGGGGTTTTTTGGGTTTTTTTAAAGTTTCTTTTGTTTTTCCATCTGTTATGCTAACGCAGGTCTATGATCATTATGGAATGAGCTTCACAGCTTCATCTTTTGAAGTAAGAATTCAATCATGTGTGTGTGTGTGTAAGTGTGTGTGTGTGTAGTATGTGTGTGTGTAGTGTGTGTGTGTGTGTATGTGTGTGTGTGTGTGTGTGTGTGTGTGTGTGTGTGTGTGTGTGTGTGTGTGTGTGTGTGTGTGTTGTGTGTGTGTGTGTGTAGTGTGTGTATGTATGTGTGTGTGTGTGTGAGTGTGTGTGTGGATGTCGTAGCAGCACCACGTCCCACCAAATTGTTGATGCATACATAATGAACATGAGACATTGTCTGCGAGTAGAATCCCCCCCCCCCCCCCCCCCCATCCTACCCCAAACACACACACAAACACACACACACACACACTTAAACACACACAAAGAGAGAGAGAGAGAGAGAGAGAGAGAGAGAGAGAGAGAGAGAGAGAAGAGAGAGAGAGAGAGAGAGAGAGGAGAGAGAGAGAGAGAGAGAGAGAGAGAGAGATTCCGGTACAAAAAAATTAAAATGATCTTTTATTGCCATAAAACTTAACTTTCTTCACCGTAGAGAGGAACACCCTCAGCCGCCAAGCCTCCCTTCTGGGAGAAGGAAGGAAGGAAGGAGGGAGGGGGGTAAGGGAGAGGAGGAAAGGAGAAGGGAGATGGAGGGAAGGAGAAGGAGAAATTGAAAAACGTCTGTGCAAATATATTACTTTCTCTCCCGCTCTTTCTTTTTTTTTCCTTCTTTTCTTCTTCTTCTTCTCCAGTTCCTGTTCGCGTTCACTTCCTTTCAGATTCTCTCCCTTTCAACAGGCTCTTCACAAAGTGAGGTAAAGCTATTAGCGGGCGCCTTAGTGTAGCTGATGTCTACAGGCAGGTGTGAAGACACTACAGCAGCGAAAGTGGCCGAGGGGGGGGGGGGGGGGGGGGGAGGGGGGGGGAGAGATGAAGAGATGGAGGAGTGATGGGGGGGGGGGGGGGGGGGGGGCAGAAGAAGAAGTGGGGGATGGGGTGGAGGAGGAAGAAGAGGAGGTGTTGAGCTAAGGACCGGAGACCTCAAAGGGAGAGGGTAGTTAACGACCAAGTACAGGTGTGGAAAGTAAAAGAGCAGGTAAACTTCACACACACACACAAAAAGAAAACCCCAACCCACAAAAAAAAAACCTCCACCCCATCTCCTCACCTGTCAGTAAAACAGGCAATCTTTGATGCCCGTGTGTGTGTTCTTCTCCGCCTCACCCTCACCCGGTGCTTGTCTCTAATGGCCTGTTTCCTTGTTCAGCAAGCATCACGAGCAGCCTGTGGAGAAGCAGCAGCAGCAGGAGCAGCAGCAGCAGCGGCAGCAGCAGCAGCAGCGGCGGCGGCAGCAGGAGTAGTAACAGCAGCAGCAGCAGCAGCAGCAGCAGCAGCAGCGAGTATAGCTTGTGGCACTGAGGTAACGATAGAGTCTGCCTGTGTCTGCACGCTCTTCAGCAGCCCTCTTCACGCCCTCACTGGAGGCTTGCAGTCAGGGCGCCAAGGGCCGCAGGTGCTCAGTTCACACTTTATGGTCGCTGTTGCTACTGCTGCTGCTGATGCTTTGTGTGTATGTGTGTGTGTGTGTGTGTGTGTGTTATGTGTGTGTGTGTTTTGTGTGTGTGTGTGTGTTGTGTGTGTGTGTGAGAGAGAGAGCGTGCGTGTGTGTGGTGTGTGCGCGCGCGCGTGTGTGTGTGAGAGAGAGAGAGAGAGCGTGCGTGTGTGGTGCGTGTGTGCGTGCGTGGCGGCGTGTTATGTGTGTATTGTGTTGTGTGTGTTGTGTGGTGTGGTGTGTGTGTTGTATGTGTGTGAGTATTTGTGTGTATTGTGTTGTGTGTGTTGTATTGTGTTGTGTGTTGTGTGGTTGTGTGTATGTGTTGTGTTGTGTTGTTGTGTTGTGTTGTGTTGTTGTGTTGTGTTGTTGTGTTGTGTTGTGTTTGTTTTTGTGTTGTGTTGTTTGTGTTGTGTTGTGTTGTATGTGTTGTGTTGTGTTGTATGTGTTGTGTTGTGTGTGTGTTGTGTGTTGTGCGCGCCCGCGCGAGCGCACGCACCCGCGCGTGCGTGCGTGCGTGCGCGTGTGTGCGTTGTCAAGCCCTTCTGATTGACTGAGACTGCATTCCTCAAGCAAAGATTGTTTCCTCCCCCACCCCATCCCCACCCCCTACCCCCACCCCCACCCCTCCACCCCTCCTACCTACCCTTTACATCAAACGGGGAGCAGAGACTCCCTTCAAAGCAGTTTTAATCCATCAGGCAACTTGAAACTTCACAGACTTCAGTGTTAAGTGCGGGAGGAATCGTCAGGACTATTTTCACACCGGCTTTTTATTTTTATTTTATTTTTATTTGTTAGGACGATTAAGATCTTGAGTTCAATGCCGCTGATGGTGTGGTTGTTACGTCCTTTGCTGAAATCATCTGCATGGTTCCACGGGCTTTCAGCTTCTTTTTTTGAGAGTTCTTTTCATGGGGCGATTTCCTGCTTTTTCTTTTATATACCCTTTTATGTAAGGGCCTTACTCTTTCTGGCTTTTTCTGAAGACACTCGTAATCATCACCGTTATCATCATAACCATCATCCCCTCCTCCCCCACCGCCGCCACCGCCACCAAAACCACCACCACCACCACCACCACCATCACCATCATCATCATCATCATCATCATCTTCGCCGCCGCCGCCGCCGCCACACCTGCTATCATCATCATTACCATCATCGTCATCACCATCATCATCACCATCACCATCATACCACCCCACCCCCCCCCCACCACCACCACCACCATCCTCATCCTCATCCTCATCATCGTCATCGTCGTCGATCGTCATCATTGTCGTCATCATCGTCACCACCACCACCACCACCACCACCACCATCATCATCATCATCATCATCATCATCATCATCATCATCATCATCATCATCATCATCATCATCATCAACAACAGCAACAACAACAACAACAACAAGCTACACCAACAAGAAAACTCAGCATCGACGTGGTTTTTTTTCTAAGTGACAAAGAAAAAAAATGCTAGAGCAGACTTTATTTTACCGAGTATTTTTTTTTCGTTCCTCGATTAGAGCCACGAGTTTCACCAATGGAGAGAATTTGAATGCGTATGGGACCGGATTTTACCCACCATTGAGGTAGCCGCATTCCGACTCCGAGGATGACGTCTGCACACGACACCAGTGTACATGCGTTTTTCAAACTTTTGTCATCCGTTCCCACCAGAACGCAATGGGCAATTCTTCCGAAAGCCGGAACGGGTTTTTGAACATGCGTGCAAGATGTTCTGTATGCGTTTGCAGACAGGGCCTCATTTTATAGTCTCATTCGAAGGACTTTTGAGGGAGTGGAGTCGGCACTTGGGGAAAATCCCTTGAACGGGTGTTTCGGTGGTGGATCAAACTTGGGATCGATCCCGAGCCATTAGATCATGAGCGCAGCGCTCTAACCACTAGGCTATCCCGTCCAATCAATATCGCTTTTTTAAACAGGAAGTTGAGTTGTTTGGTTGGTGTTTTTTTTTAAATTGGTCGCCATCTTGGATGCTAAAAGTATGCAGAGAGAGGGATGTTTTGATGATCAGTGTATTCACAGTCAGGGAGGAGAGGGGAGGTGGGGGGGGGGGGGGGGGGGGGGAGGGGCACTCAATCATTGGAGGTATGGGAGTGATGATGTAACATCTTGTGTACACGTTAAACACCTATCCATCTTTTGAAGATTTGACCGGCAAGTCATTTATTTATTTATTTGTTTATTCTTCTATTTCGAGGATAATGGAATAAGCACTCACGTACTTTTTTTTTTACATCCAGTCCCCATGTGTATGCAGTTTTGTAAATTTGGTCATCCGTTCCCACCGGCACACAATGGCCTACTCTTCCGAAAAGCGGAACGGGGTTTAACGTGTGCGCAAGGTGTTCTGCGTGCGTTCGCACACAATTCGCACACAGTCTCACCCGAAGGACTTTTGGGAGGAGTGGAGTCGATACTGATGTTAACTCCAGAGGAAAAATCCTCTTGAACGAGATTCGAACCCGGGTCAGCAGATCACGGACGCATCACTCTAACCACCAAGGTATCGCGCTCCATGGCCCGTGGCACTGGTGATGTCCTAAGGGTGTAGCCAGCATGCAGTCAGTCTACAGGCTTGTGGAAGGAAGGATGAAGTCCACAGCGTGTTTTAGTTCCACGCATCTGCACAGTCAAGCTGCCTAAACCCCTGTTTGCGACCTTTCATTTATCTTATTTTTATTTTTTTTATTTTATTTTATTTATTCTTTTATATCGAGGATAATGGAATAAGCACTCATGTGCTTTTTTTTTTACATCCAGTCCCCGCGTGTATGCAGTTTTGTAAATTTTGTCATGTTTCCTCACAGAGAGAGACAGAGAGAGAGAGAGAGAGAGAGAGAGAGAGAGAGAGAGAGAGAGAGAGAGAGAGACAGACAGACAGACAGACAGACAGACAGACAGACAGACAGACAGACAAGTCCTTCGGATGAGACTATAAACCGAGGCCCCGTGTTCGAACGCATGTAGAACATCTTGCGCACACGTTAAATCCTGTTCCGCTTTTCGAAAGAGTAGGCCATTGTGTGCCGGTGGAAACAGATGACAAAATTTACAAAACCGCATACACACGGGGACTGGATGTAAAAAAGCACATGAGTGCTTATTCCATTATCCTCGATATGAAAGAGTTTTTAAAAACCCAAAAAACAACAACAGACAGACAGACAGACAGACAGACAGATTCTTTTTTTTCCAGTTATTCTTTTATTTCAAGGACATTGGAATAAGTATTCTTTGCACTCAGTCCCCACGCATATGCGGTTTTGAAAAAATGTTGTCATCCGTTCCCACAGGCGCACACATGGCCTACTCTTACTGGTGGAACGGTTTTCAACGTGTGCGCAAGATGTTCTGCGTGAGTTTGCACACGGGAACTCAGTTTATAGTCTCATCACAAGGACTTTCTGGGGAGTGGAGTCGGCACTGATGTTTTCAGGGGCAAAAATCCCGTTGAATGGATGTAGTTGTGATAGGCTAGCTCGAACCCGGGCCGTCATATCGCGAACGCAATGTTTACTCTAACCACCATGTACCAGGCTATCCACAGAGAGAGACAGAGAGAGAGAGACAGAGACAGAGAGAGAAACAGAGAGAGAGACAGAGAGAGAGAGAGAGACAGAGACAGAGAGAGAGAGACAGAAAGAGAGAGAGTTCGGCACTAATAGACACCCCACCTGAAGCGGTTAACACAGAAGCCCCAAGTGTAAACTAGCGGAAATAAACAAATAAACAATCAAACACACAAACGGCTGCCGCTGCAGCAATACAAATTCAGAGACCATAGAAGAAAACCGAAAAAAAAAGCAACCTTGGCAACCATTCCTCCACAGACCATCAGCAACAACCACCCCCTTTCTACCCCTTACCCCACTTAATTTCCAGGCAGACCATGTTGTGTTTGTTTCCCTTGTCACGGCTCATCTGTCCTTGTTGCTCTTCTCGCCATCCACACAGTGTCTGGGGGGTCCTCAGCTCTGCAGTCAACAGCCAGAAACACAACAGGCTGGAGGAGGCCAGCACAGTGGCTGTAGTGTAGTGGAGTGGAGTGGAGTAGAGTAGAGTGGAGTGGAGTGGAGTGGAGTGGAGTGGAGAGTAGTGTAGTGTAGCGTAGGGTAGTAGAGTAGTGTGGAGTAGAGTAGAGTAGAGTGGAGTATGGTAGAGTAGAGTAGAGTAGAGTATGGTAGAGAAGAATAGAGTATAGTAGGGTAGAGTAGAGTAGAGTATAATATAGTATAGTATAGTATAGTATAGTATAGTATAGTATAGTATAGTATAGTATTGTATTGTATTGTATAGTATAGCATAGCATAGCATAGCATAGCACAGTACAGTACAGTACAGTGCAGTAGAGTAGAGTAGAGTAGAGAGTAGAGAAGAGTAGAGTAAAGTAGAGTAGAGTGGAGTGGAGTAGAGTGGAGTATGGTAGAGTATAGTATAGTATAGTAGAGCAGAGCAGAGTAGAGTAGAGTAGAGTAGAGTAGAGTAGAGTAGAGTAGGTAGAGTAGCGTAGAGTATATAAATTAGAGCAGAGTAGAGTGGAGTAGAGTAGAGAAGAGTAGAGTAGAGTATCTTATCGTATCGCATAGTGTAGTGTAGTGTAGTGTAGTGTAGTATAGTGTAGTATAGTGTAGTGTAGTGTAGTGTAGTGTAGTATAGTGTAGTGTTGTGTAGTATCGCATAGTGTAGTGTAGTATAGTGTAGTGTAGTATAGTGTAGTGTAGTGTAGTGTAGGTAAGTGCTATGGTGAAGCTGATGGCCAATAGTCGACAGACCTCCCTCTC
>CM054149.1:25578999-25597239 GCA_028751875.1 Rapana venosa
CTGGCATCAACGGAGTGGAAACATAGACGTTAAAACATAGAATCGATCACGACTGGTCATCATGAGTTTTTGAGTGAAGCTGAAGAAGATAAAGAAATCCCAAACAATGAGACAATAAAGTTTGATCTTAAAAGACTGAAAGACCCTACTACGATCTGTTAATCCTTCCAAGCAAAGACAGGCGGCAAACTGGCTCCAAGGCTGACACTTGAGGAAGATGCAGAAGTGCTAACAAACACTTCCAGCAAAGTCAGAGGCAGAGGTGTCCAAAGAAGTTCTCAAGATTCACCACCACACCAAAAAAAAAGAAACCATGGATAGATAACATCCGAGATTGTTGACATGTGTAATGCAAGAAGAGGACTGAGAAATGTCAGACACAGTCATGTACGACAGGAGCTGGCTGCTAACTACCGGAAAAATCAACAACATTCAGGAAAAGGTATGAGCCAACAAACAAGAGTGGGTTGAACAAAGGTGGAAAGAAGTCTGGAGAGGAGAAAAAAAGAATAAATGAAAAACATTCTTTCCCCATGGCGATGGGATGGTGGGGGAGGGGGAGGGGGGGGGGGGGGGGGGGTCGGGGGGGGGGGGGGGAGTCGGGGGGGGGGGGGGGGGGCTGTCAGTATAAATAGTATCCCCATCTTCTGGAAATTCTGTGCTCGAAATTCCCTCTGTTCTCTTTTTTATGACTCTCTTTCTGCCTTGTTCCCTTTCTTCATGTTACCCCCTTGTTGTCTGTTTTCTGTCTTCTTGGTTCATCCTCCTGCCTTTCTTTGGAAAGACGTAAAAGAGAACACTTCTCTCCTGCGTCAAAGCCAGATGCGCTGGGCAGCGCAACGCAACGCAACGCAACGCAACGCAACGCAACACAATTTTGTTCATGACAGACAACAATAGTTGCTATCTTGTTGCACAATACCTACCCTCGTTTGGAAAAAAAAAACCCTGGCTCTTTTGTTGCATACTCTTTACTGACTTTTCCTCTGCCTTCAACGCCATCCAGCCTCCATCTCTTGGCACTCACATTACTGTCACTGAACGTCTGTCCTCGGCTCAGTCCTTGGGTTATGATGATTTTGGTGAATTCAACACAGTGTGCTTAATCTTTTAAAAAACAACAACTGATGTCAGTTGAAAAGTCAATACCAACTGTTTCTCCTCAAGGCACTGTTCTGTCTCCTACCATTTTCAGTCTTTATACTGACTGCACTGGTTCTGATATTCTACCAATGATTAAATATTCTGACGATTCTGCTCATGTAGATCTGTCCAACTCTCATCCTGAGTTTTCTTAAAAAGTAGAAGTGTTTTCCTCTCTGTGCAAAAGAAACTATATAGACTTACATGTTAAAAAGACTAAAGATATGCCATTTGACATCTGCAAAAAACCCAGAGCCTGTATCAGATCTTTATATTGTTGGTATAAAATTCGAACGTATTCGTGACTGTAAAATACTTAGGTACTGTCATTGATGACAAATTAAACTTTACTGATGGTAATACAGATATGATAAATAAAAATAATGTGCAATTTTCGTATCTTTTTTCTTCAAAAGCTCAGGAGTCTTCAGCTTAATGTTTTGCAGAACTTCTATCTATGCTTTATTGAGTCTGTCGTTTCTTTTTCTTTAATAATTATGCTGGTATTAAAATGCTGAAGGTCAAAAACAAAAACGTACGGAACAAAGTTGTTAACACGCTGTGACAAAATTGTGGGGTGTGGACAAATTAATGAAACTGAATAATCTGTATGAGGGTGGTGTGAAAACATAGAGCAAAAGAAATTGTGAATGATGGGTTTCTTTATCGTTTGTACAAGAGTGAGCTTACTATGGCCGGTGTTACGAACGTCACGAACAAACCAAGCATGCAAACACGACCTGGAGAGACGCAAGCTCAGTTGCCGAAGACATAGCTCCGGCTGACATCTTGCTCTTGACGCTGCGGCTTCTCATAGAGTTCAGTCCTTTGGGGAAAGTGAGAGGGGAGAGAACGAAGCTTGAAGGAATCATATCATGAGTCTTGGTGTGATTGTCTTTCCTTGCTGTTGGGAGTGTTTATTTTTGTTTGTTCATTCGTTTGTTTGTTTTATTGTATTTTAATTTTATTTAGTTTTAAAGTTGTTTTGTGAAAGATAAACCCCCCCCCCCCCCCCCCCCCCCCCCCCCCCCCCGAATTGTCACAGTAGTTTGGTTGATAACATTTTACACTTTATTTCATTTCATTTTACTTTTTGTTATGTTGTTTTCTTTTCTTTTTCTGTTATTTTATTTCATTTTCTATTCTCTTTACTTTTGTTTTATTTCGTTTTATTTGATTTCATTCATTTTTATTTTGTTCAGATGTTTGCTTTGATCAGCCAATAATCATTAGCAATACAGAAACATTGAACTGCAAAACAGGGTAAGGGAGACAATCCTGTATGGACTTAAATGCTGAGGAATCCAACTGAAGTAGATGACTTCCCTTCCTTCGGGGCTACACCTCTTTTCCCTGCTATACCTTTGGGATTTTCTCAAGTTTTACATAATATACTGTACGATACGTAGATAAAGGTTCATGAGAGCGTTTAAAACAATTTTTTTGATAAGGTATGTTGACTCCAGCTGAATTTACGAATACGAATACTTCATTACTTAAACACACACAACACACACACACACACACACACACACACACACACACACACACACACAAGATATTCATGTGGATTATGAGCAAAGCTAAAAACAATCAACAATCAACCAGTGAACATTGTCGCATAAAATAGCACAAATCGATATCACAGTTTCAAGCAAACCGTTTTTTCCAAAGAGTATTCATTCTCTCTCTCTCTCTCTCTCTCTCTCTCTCTCTCTCTCTCTCTCTCTCTCTCTCTCTCTCTCTCTCTCTCTCTCTCTCTCTCTCTCTCTCTCTCTCTCTTATATTATCTATATATATATTAATATATATATATATATATATATATATCAGTGGCCTGCATCCACACATGCTTAGATGTTATTTATCATTATGTAGAGGTTGATGTTGTTAATGACCTTTAGTCCCCGAAGTCGCAATAGTGGGCAAAAACGATCGCATATGCAAAATCTCACTATTGGTGAACCTTGGAGCTCTAGCCAAGGAACGAAAAGAAAAATAGGTTGTTTTTTTGTGTGTGTTTTTTTGCTGCCTCATCTTCTGTGACGTCCCCCGTCCTGCTGTTCCCACGCCGCTCATTCCAATCTCCCTGCCACAGCCATACCCAGATTTGTTATGTCTGCATCCTCAGGGTCGGAAGTCCACAGGGAGCCCATCACTATCAGGCCGCCGTGGGGCCACCAGCCAGCGGGGCCTGCACTGCTGCTGGGTCATTTTGGTGGTGTTCAGTGGTGTTTGTTCTGAGCTAACATACTAAGCCCCCTACTAACGACAGTATTAGCTCAGTCGCGGAGCCAGACTGAGTGAGTTGCCCACCCGAGGTGGCAACCACCACAACGTCCATCCAACGACCGTCCCCCGCGAACATCCAACCCCAAAGGCTTTGGCACAAACTCAATAGAAAGGTTTTTAGTGCTGTTGTGATAATCCCTTTCTTCCATAGTGTTCTCAGAAAAGAAGGTTTCTTCAAACTTACTTATCCTTTTTAGTTCGTGGACGTGGGGGACCAAGGAAGATTTTTGCCAACAGCTTCCTCATCTAGGAGAAGACGATAGGAAATCTTCAAATAAGTTTGGCATTTCTTCGATAACGATGAGAAATTGTTCTGGTGTTAGGGGGTTAGGAGACGTTATTCTGATTCCAGTAACTGGGTTGAAGAAGTTGTGAACGGCCGTTTGAGCTGACTCCCACAGGCTGCGAACATCAGCCACCAATGATAGCAGACTCCTGCCAGTGCGGCCCAGGGATGCTCATTCGTGCTTATGCCAGAACATTGCAAGCGCCCGTAGTGTGCTGATCGATGCATATTTAGATCTATGTAACTTTCTTGCTTGCGTGAGAATTGAATTCCTTGCCTGCTTGGTTTTTTTGTTTTGTTTTTTTAATTGAAAATCTTATTTGTGTGCCTTTTTGAGAATTTAAAACCTTACTTGTGTGCCTCTTTTGGGAATAAAAAAAAATGATTTACTTGCCTTTTGAGGAATTAAAATCTGATTTGCCTGCGTTTTTTGAGGATTTAAAATCTGATTTGCCTGCCTTTCTAAGAATTTAAAATCTGATTTGCCTGCCTTTTGACGATTTAAAATCTTATCTGCCTGTGTTTTTAAAAATTGAAAATATTATTTGCCTGCCCTTTGACGATTTAAAATCTTATCTACCTGTGTTTTTAAGAATTGAAAATCTTATGTGCCTGGCCTGCGTTTTTTGAGAATTGAAAAATCTTACTTGAGTGCGTTTTTTGATAAATTAAAATCTTATTTGCCTACCGTTTTGAGAATTTAAAATATTAACTGCTCGCCTTTTTGAGAATATAAGATCTTATGTTCCGTCTTTTTGATAATTTAAGATCTTATTTGCCTGCCTTTTTGAGGATATAAGACTGCACTTGCCTGCCTTTGGAGTATTTAAAACCTTTTCTGCCTTTTTGTCGTTGTAAATTTGGAGCACAATATCGCTGTAATGTTTACTGCCCAGTTCCTCGGGTTACTGTTTAGCAACTTTTTTTTTATTTGTTACTATGAGTCTCTGTCTCTGCCTTTATGAGTCTCTGTCTCTGTCTCAGCCTTTCTTTCTGTCTCTCTCTCTCTCTCTCTCTCTCTCACACACACACACACACACACACACACACACGCTTTTCTCTCTCTAATACTAATCATAGCGAACATTCCTATAATCGGAGACAACAAATCTAGTATAAAAACAGAGTTAGTTATGTGATTTTTCTTCACAGTAACTTTTCCAAAGTTTTCAGAGAAATGACATTATTTTTTACCCCCTTCCGTGACGACAAATAAGTATGACATAAATAAAACTTGCACGCCACAGTGGTAAACAATTTGATGTGTGGGCTACTTGCCACAAGCTTGCATCAATCTAGGATTTGGAGAAGAAGAAAAAGAAAGACTGACAGCATTTTTTGTGATAGCTGTGAAACGCATGATGGGTTTTGATCTGTAAAGTGTGTTCGTGTGTTGTGCTTCTGTTTCATGTCATATCAGTGGTGTTATATCTACAAGAAAGGGGATTCAACTGCGCGGTCACTGACGAGTTAGTCAGTCAGCTTTGGAGTGCTGGTTTAGATTTGAAGTAGCCTCAGTATTATTAGTAGTAGTAGTAGAAGTACTGCGAGTATTTAGCAAAAACGCTATTTGTATCACTGATTCTCTAGAATATTCTAAATCGAACGTTTCTAATAGAATCAGGCTTATCAGCACACATACACAAAAAAAGAGAAGCAATGGAAGAGGGACGTCGTCATCACTTGCTGAAAACGTCACCACAGGGAAGCAGGCCAAGCAGGGCACTAAGAAGAGAGCAGATCAGAAACGGGCCTACAAATGCCAGGTATGAGGAGCAGACAGTGACTAGACTAGACAGTCAGCCAAACCCCAATCGGTATCGTGTTGGCCGGTCCTACGGAAAAACGGACTATTCCTCCACGGCCCAAACCGCCAAGCTACCTGCCTTGTGCCCGCCACTGCCCTGGAACCAGAAACGCCCCGTCAGTCTAAAGCCACAGCGTGCACAAGACTCCAGTCTCCAGACCGACACCGACAGGAGCCATGTCCAGCCCTGGTTGACTGTGGCCAAGCCTCCACGCTTCAGGCCCTCTTGTTCCGCTTACGCTGAGGTGGGTGGCAGCATCCCTTTCCAAAAAACTACTTGCAGACCCCCCCTTTGTGAGGGAGATGCAGAACAAGCAGCCAGATCCTCCCTCTATGGTCAGCTGCCAGGGGGGATGGCTGGCAGTGGTCAGCCTCCTGGCAGCCTGGCAGGAGGACAGAGTCAACAAGCGGGAAAGACAAGTGCTTATTTGGACAGAAACCAAGCCGCTACCTTCCCCTCTTCCAGCGTCATGAGTCAGTTGAATAAAGCACCCCCTTCCTCAAAGGTTTCAGACATTTGCCAAATACTTGACAAGTCCCAGGGAGCAGTAATATCATCCCCAGCTCATGCTTCTCTCAAACCTTTGTCTGTTCAAGAGGGGCAAGTGCTCAGTCATCCTGGGTTTCAAACAGCCTTTCAGAAACAGTCTCACTCCAAGTCGTCCAAGAACCACCTCCAGCCTATCTTACCCCGAGCTTCCTCCAAAAAGATGGCTCCAGCTAGATCAAAACGGGACCAAAAATTAATACAGTGCGATGTATTCTCAGAGATGGTGACCACAAAACGGCTGTATTCTGAGGGGACTAAAGACAGACATTCCCATTTTCTGTCAGATTCGACAGTGGAAAATCACCTTCTTCCTATAGCAGACACCAGGCTAGGAACTCAGCTGCCCATGATAAAGGCAAGTAACGCCACACTGCAGACGACTTTGGGCCAAACTCCCTTGCCGCAGAGATGCACTGTAGCCGAAGCCTCACCACATGTTGGCAGTGGCAATTTGTATGCAGAAAAACCTTTTCGGCCATTACATCCAGACACGTTTCCTAATAGATATTGGACGATGCACTCACACAATGTCACCACAAAGAATAAGAATATGAACTCAAAACACGTCACGACAGAATCTCCTTTTAAATATGAACGTTCAAAGAAAAGCAAGACAACTAGAAAGGCATCTTTTGTTAAGACACTCAGCAAAATCAACAACAATTTGTCTGTCATTCATGGTCATATGGCCAGGAACATCAAGAAGTACATCCCTTTTAAGAAGGGTATAACCCAAGAACATGGTGACCGTGCTAACATCAACAATCATGCTGTAGAGGATGACAACCCTGTTGAAAACCAGCTTCCAAATATCAGCGGCCGTCCCTCGATTAGTGAAGGAGTCAGTCGGGGCAGCAGTGACAAAATGAACACATACTCCTCAGGCAGCAGAAGCACACGTGGCAGTATCAACACGCAAGATAGTCAGGCCCAGGATCAGAAAATGGAGGCGTCTTCAGCTAACAGTGTCCAGTCTTCGGCCACAGTTCCTGGTGAAGGAAGTAAAAGCATAGACAGTTCTTTACCAGAAAGTTGCTTGATAAATATATCTAAAGAACAAGCAGAAGAATCTGAACAGCGGACTAGTGGTCTTGAAAGTAAAGATCAAGACAACGCAGACATGAACGAAGATGATTCTGATCTCAAACAAACGGATCCAGAGATGATTACTAGAGCCTCGAAGAAAAACAAGGGAAATAAGAAGGTGAAAGCAGACAATAAAAGAAATATAAGCAGCAAGAAACCAACCCGGAGCAAGACTAGCAAAACACAAATACAACACAAAGCCATCCCAGCCTCTGGAGCAAGTCAAGAGAAAGACACTGTCAGCGCCACAGAAGAAATGGACCAAGACCTTGAGACTTCACAGGCAGCATCGCTGGACACCTGCACAGCTGAACTCCAACCTCCGGATCTCATGCCGCAACAGTCTGAAAACCCGCTGCCAGAGACATCCGCCAGCCTCCTGTCAGAGGGGACTGCTAGTCTCATGCTAGATATGGGTCTGTCTACTGGTCACCTGTTAGAAAGTTCTAGTGTTGTGCTGCCAGGCAGATCTGCTGGTCACCAGTTAAGTGAATCTCATAGTCCCCTGCCAGCCACATGTGATGCTGATCACCAGTCAAGTACGTCTCATAGTCTACCGCCCAATAGATCTGGCATCCGGATCCAGGTGTCCAGGACACACACCACAGGGTCATCAACACTCAGTTCTACTATGGAAGAGACAGAAGAAGATGACGAAAAACACGATGATGATGATGATGAAGATGATGAAGATGATTTTGATGATGAAGAGGATAGCGGGGAAAGGAAAAGCGATATGGAGAAACTGCATCCTCACAGCCAGGTCATTGACAGCAAAAAGATGCTCAAACCCATACCTTCGTCAGACAAACATGCGTGAGTCTCTCTCTGTCAGTCCTTACCCGTCTTTCTGGATATCTTTCCTTATGGATCAGTGGTCTAGAGGTTATGCGCCTGCCTAGAAAGCAAAAAGTCCAGGTCGGAAGTGCGGTGGTTCGATCCCCGTTGCGGCCCGACACTTTCCCCCCCATCCATTAGAACATGAGTGGCGGTCTGGGTGCTACTCTTTCGGATGAGACGATAAACCGAGGTCCTGGGTGTTACAAAGAAATATTTAGCGCACGTAAAAGAACCCACGGCAACAAGAAAGTTGTCCCTAGCAAAATTCCGTAGAAAAAAGCCACTCTAATAGGGAAACAAATACAGCTGAAGACAGGAAAAAGTAATGGGTGGCGCTGCTCTTGAGGCGACGCGCTCTCCCCAGGGAGAGTAGCCCGAATTTCATGCAGAGAATTCTGCGGTGACTTAAAATGGTATGAAAATGAAAAAGGAAAGGAAGAGAGTCCCTCAATTTGCCTGTTCTTGTCCTACAGTCTATCTTTGCTTATGGGGATCACTGATGTACTTTGAGTCTGTGGCCTGCGATGAGGCATGTTCGGGCCATCACTGGAAAGTCCCTCTTTCCCAGCACTTTGTCAGCAGAGGACCGTCAACACTCCTGTTTGTCTGCATGACCATCATTGAAAAGTCCCTCTTTACCCAGCACTTTGTCAGCAGAGGACTGTCAACACTCCTGTTTGTCTGCATGACCATCATTGAAAAGTCCCTCTTTACCCAGCACTTTGTCAGCAGAGGACCGTCAACACTCCTGTTTGTCTGCATGACCATCATTGAAAAGTCCCTCTTTCCCAGCACTTTGTCAGCAGAGGACCGTCAACACTCCTGTTTGTCTGCATGACCATCATTGAAAAGTCCCTCTTTCCCAGCACTTTGTCAGCAGAGGACCGTCAACACTCCTGTTTGTCTGCATGACCATCATTGAAAAGTCCCTCTTTCCCAGCACTTTGTCAGCAGAGGACCGTCAACACTCCTGTTTGTCTGCATGACCATCATTGAAAAGTCCCTCTTTCCCAGCACTTTGTCAGCAGAGGACCGTCAACACTCCTGTTTGTCTGCATGACCATCATTGAAAAGTCCCTCTTTCCCAGCACTTTGTCAGCAGAGGACCGTCAACACTCCTGTTTGTCTGCATGACCATCACTGGAAAGTCCCTCTTTCCCAGCACTTTGTCAGCAGAGGACCGTCAACAGCCCTGCCTGTCTGGTTGTGGCCAACGCAAAGGCCATTCTCTCCTTCCTTGCTTCCTTCCTTCCTTCCTTCCTTCCTTCCTTCCTTCTTTCCTTCCTTCCTTCTTTCCTTCCTCCCTTCTTTCCTTCCTTCATTCTTCCTTCCTTCCTTCCTTAATTCTTTCCTTCCTTCCTTCTCTCCTTCCTTCCTTCCTTCTTTCCTTCTTTTCTTCCTTCCTTCCTTCCTTCTTTCCTTCCTTCCTTCTTTCCTTCGCTCATCACCTCAGAGGCCAAACGTAAGGTGCTGATCTGCCCTGGAGTGATAAAAAGTTCAAGGGAGATGGTCAAGAGTTCTTTTCCCCCCGAGCAACTGCTCTGTGTACCACAGCCCGCCCAGAGAATGTGGAGGGAGGGAGGGAGGGAGACAGAGGGGCAGTCACAAAAATAACAACAGGGATGGACAGACAACATGGAGACTGAATGAGCAAACTGAGTGTGTGCTAAGAGCCAGGCTTCCATACATTAACCAATAACCCATATAAATGAAGGATTCAGGATGGTCCCTTCTTTCCGGACAGTGGCCCAGTCATTGGGCCAAAATGATGACATGCAGCCCTATTTCAAGAACAAACACACACACACAAGGCGTAATTATGTCAGCAATGGGTCATTAAGTGTGTGTGTGTGTGTGTGTGTGCGTGCGTGCGTGCGTGTGTGTGTGTGTGTGTGTGTGTGATTAAGGCCATTGATAGGCCATTAATGGTGCTTGATTAAGGCCATTGATGGGCCATTAATGATGTATGATTAAAACCATTGATGGGCCATTAATTGTCTTATTAAGGCCAATGATGGGCCATTAATGGTGTGTGATTAATAATAATAATAATAATGTATGGAATTTATATAGCGCTGAATCTTGTAAAGCAACAAATCAAAGCGCTCAGATGACCTTTTTTGCGTGTGTATGCGGTTTTGTAAATTTTGTCATCTGTTCCCACCGGCACACAATGGCCTACTCTTTCGAACAGCGGAACAGGATTTAACGTGTGCGCAAGATGTTCTGCATGCGTTCGCACACGGGGCCTCGGTTTATAGTCTCATCCGAAGGACTAAGGCCAGTGTTGGACCATTAATGATGTATGATTAAAACCATCGATGGGCCATTAATTGTCTTATTAAGGCCAATGATGGGCCATTAATGGTGCGTGATTAAGGCCATTGATGGGACATTAATAGTGCGTGATTAAGGCAAATGATGGGCCATTAATGATGTATGATTAAAACCATTGATTGGCCATTAATTGTCTTATTAAGGCCAATGATGGGCCATTAATGGTGTGTGATTAAGGCCAGAGTTGGACCATTAATGGTTTGTAATTGAGGTTATTGATGGGCCATTAATGGTGCGTGATTAAAGCCATTGATGTGCCATTGATAGTGCGTGATTAAAGCCCTGGACGGGCCATTAATAGTGCGTGATTAAGGCAAATGATGGGTCATTAATAGTGCGTGATTTAGGCCATTGATGGGCCATTAATGGTTTGTAATTAAGGTTGTTGATGG
This sequence comes from Rapana venosa, assembly GCA_028751875.1. NCBI lineage: Eukaryota > Metazoa > Mollusca > Gastropoda > Neogastropoda > Muricidae > Rapana > Rapana venosa. Next base: position 25,589,733 of record CM054149.1, read on the forward strand.
GCCATTAATTGTGTGTGATTAGGGGCATTGATGGTCCATTAATTCTTTGTAATTGAGGTTATTGGTGGGTCATTGATTGTGTGTGATTGAGGATAGTGATGGGCCATTAATGGTTTGTAATTGAGGTTATTGATGGGCCAATAATGGTGTGTGATTGAGGACAGTGATGACTAATATGGTATTAAGCCCAGAAGTGCATACATCTGACCTTGGCGATGGAGGTCAGAGGTTCGGTATTAGGGATTGAAGACGTGTGATACAGACATTGATGTTAACTGTTGAAGACGTGTGACACAGACATTCTGTTAGCTATTGAAGACGTGTGATACAGACATTCCTGTTAGCTATTGAAGACGTGTGATACAGACATTCCTGTTAGCTATTGAAGATGTGTGATACAGACATTCCTGTTAGCTATTGAAGACGTGTGATACAGACATTCCTGTTAGCTATTGAAGATGTGTGATACAGACATTCCTGTTAGGTATTGAAGACATGTGATACAGACATTCCTGTTAGCTATTGAAGACGTGTGATACAGACATTCCTGTTAGCTATTGAAGACGTGTGATACAGACATTCCTGTTAACTATTGAAGACGTGTGATACAGACATTCATGTTAACTATTGAAGACGTCGGATACAGACATTCCTGTTACCTATTGAAGACGTGTGATACAGACATTGATGTAACTATTGAAGAAGTGTGATACATTTATGCAACTATTGAAGATATATGATACAGAAATTCCTGTTAGCTATTGAAGACGTGTGATACAGACATTCATGTTACCTATTGAAGACGTGTGATACAGACATTGATGTAACTATTGAAGAAGTGTGATACATTTATGTAACTATTGAAGATATATGATACAGACATTCCTGTCAGCTATTGAAGACGTGTGATACAGACATTCATGTTCACTATTGAAGACGTGTGACACAGACATACGTGTGATACAGACATTCATTTTAACGCTTGAAAGCATTTTATACAGAAAGCAGTGCTAACAATCGAAGACATGTGATACAGACATCAATGTTAACAATCGAAGACATGTCATTCAGAAATCAATGTTAATGGCTGCAGTCATGTGATAAAGGTAAAGGTAAAGGTGTCCCATAACCTATAAGGTCGTAGGGGAGCGAGGCGTCAGAGACCTCACTTCTCTTATGTGTCATGTGATACCGACACATTAATTTTGATGATCGAAGACAGGCACCAATGCTAACGATTGAAGACATGTGATACACACATTAATGCTAACGATTGAAGACACGTGATACAGACACCAATGCTAACGATTGAAGACACGTGATACAGACACCAATGCTAACGATTGAAGACACGTGATACAGACACCAATGCTAACGATTGAAGACACGTGATACAGACACCAATGCAAATGATTGAAGACACGTGATACAGACACCAATGCTAACGATTGAAGACACGTGATACAGACACCAATGCTAACGATCGAAGACACGTGATACAGACACCAATGCTAACGATCGAAGACACGTCATACAGACACCAATGGTAACGATTGAAGACACGTCATACAGACACCAATGCTAACGATCGAAGACACGTCATACAGACACCAATGGTAAGGATTGAAGACACATCATACAGACACCAATGGTAAGGATTGAAGACACGTGATACAGACACCAATGCTAACGATCGAAGACACGTGATACAGACACCAATGCTAACGACTGAAGACACGTGATACAGACGCTGGCGCTGCTGATTAGAGCTCTTGGTGGTAAGAACATGGATTTTGATGGACCAATGAAATGCACTGACAGATGTTGATATTAATGTGTGTCCAGACGGGGGGTCAGTTTTGAAGATCCGAGTGCAGTGTCCAGCAGATTCTCTGCCTCTGCCTCTGCCTCTCGGGACAGAAGTGGCAAGATCTCTGGCTGGAGGACCCTCAGGGCCGGTCTTCTGATGGGCCTGAAGGTCAGGCGATGACAGCGGGATGACGATAATAATAATAATAATAATAATAATAATAATGATGTATGGAATTTATATAGCGCTGAATCTTGTAAAGCAACAAATCAAAGCGCTCATTTTTTTAAGTTTTTTTTTTTAATCGAGGATAATGGAATAAGCACTCATGTGCTTTTTTTTTTACACCCAGTCCTCGTGTGTATGCGGTTTTGTAAATTTTGTCATCTGTTCCCACCGGCACACAATGGCCTACTCTTTCGAAAAGCGGAACAGGATTTAACGTGTGCGCAAGATGTTCTGCATGCGTTCGCACACGGGACCTCGGTTTATAGTCTCATCCGAAGGACGATGATGAAGATGAGCGGGGAAAGTGATGAGGATGAGTAACAAAATGAAGATGGTGATGATGGCGAGTAGGGTGGTGGTGGTGATGATGGTGGTGGGGGTATGTTCGTGATGGAGACAGGTGGTAGTGGTGGCGGCGATGGTGGCATATTGATAGCAATGTTAACGAGGATGAGGATGATGGTGGTGGTTGTAGTGGGGATGATGAAGGTGGTGGAGATGGTTGTGGAGTGATAGTGGTGGTAGCGATGGGGTGGGGTGGTGGGGGGGGGGGGGGGGAGGTGGTGATAATGACGACGACGACGATGATGATAAATGAATATAATGCTGATGATTGTATATCATTTTCAGTCATGGTAGATTTCCCTTTGTTGACATTAAGGCTGCTTTGTCCAAGATAAATGTTACCACTATGTGCAGTGCCAACCATTTCTGTTGTTGTTGTTGTTGTTGTTGTTGTAGAGTGTATTTGTTTGAGAGCGTATTTGTTTGAGAGTGAATTTGTTTCGAGTGTGCACGTGTTTGAGAGCGTATTTGTTTGAAAGAGTGTTTGTTTGAGAGCGGATTTGTTTGAGTGTGCACGTGTTTGAGAGCGTATTTGTTTGAAAGCGTGTTTGTTTGAGAGCGTATTTGTTTGAGAGCGTTTGAGAGCGGATTTGTTTGCTTGAGAGTGTATTTGAGTGTGTTCGTGTTTGAGAGCATAATATATTTTGTTTGAGAGCGGATTTGTCAGCGAGTGCATTTTCCCCCCTGTGGTAGGCTTCTGTGTTTTTTTTCGTTTTTTTCATTCTTGTTTTTTTTTTTTTACTACATCATTTTGTGGGAACAACTCTCTCGGGCTCTTGTAGGGCCACTAAAGGTGTGAGAGACGTCTGAGGCAGGGCACCCCACTCCTGGTCTATGAGCAGGGCTAGTAGCTCAGCTTCACTGGGTGGGGGGCTTGTCAGAATAAATAGCATCCCCCACAATCTAGAAATTCTGTGCCAAGAATTCCCTCTTCTTCTTTTTTTTTCCATCCCTCTCTTTGTTTCTGTCTTATTCCTTATCTTCCTGTCACCTCCTTTTTTGTAAACTTTCCGCCTTTTTTGGGTCCTTCTCTTCCCTTTGCCCCCCCCAGAAAGACTTAAAAATAACAATCTTTTCCCACTACAAAAATGGGATGCGTGGGGCTGACTTACGCTTTTTCCCTCGTTTGGCTGAGTTGCGTCTGAGCGTTCGACGATAAAGAAAAAAAATTTCGCTTAAAAGAAAAATCTCTTCCTGCTGCTGCTGCTGTGCTGCTGCGCTGCTGATGATGATGATGATTATAAACTTCACTTTTTCCCTATCCCCCCCCTCCGCCCCCCCACCCTTTCCTGTTCCCCCCTTTTCCCTTTCCTCCTATTCATACAAAGGGCGCAGTGACAGCATACATATCAAAACTCAACCACCACACAACCACACACAACCACACCCCACACACACACACACACACACACACACACACCCACACACAAAAACCCACACACACACACAACCCCCAAACACTACACATGTTGACCAAGAAAAAGCTCGTGCGTGCGTGTGTGTATATTTTTTTTTTTGGACGGGGTTTTTTTTTTCTCTCGGCCCCCGACAGTGAAAAGAAGCCCCAAAGCCAGGGCCAACACCACCACCTGTCCCCCAGGCCCGTAAAGGTGGTGAGCGGGCACGGCAACGGGGACACGGACTCTTTGGCCCTTTGCAAGACAGTCCTGGGGAGCCAGCCCTTCCCCTCACCGTCCACCTCCACGGCCGACACGGGGGACCCCTCGCCACCCCGCCTGGGGGATCGCCCAGTCTCCCGCTCCAAGGGGCTAGTGCAGAAAGTGCGCGCTGGAGAAACCATGACCACGCGTCAAGCACTGGGCCCGGATAGGTGATCCCGGCGGGGGTCCCTGTACCCCCTCTTCCCCCCCTCTTCCTCCTATTACTCTTTCCCCCTCCTCCTTCTCCTACCTTTTACCTCCTCCTCCTCCCTCCACCTTTCCTCCTCCCCTCCCCCTCCTCCCCTTCCCACCTCCTCCTCCTCCTCCTCCTCGGGACCCCCCTCTGTTTTGGGGTGTTGGGGGAAATTGGGAAGGGGGGGGGGGGGGGGGGGGGGGCGGGGGGGTTTTGAGAGTTGGTTAGTGGGGGTGTTGGTTGTGGGTGGGTGGTGATGGGTTTGGGGGATGGTGATGGTTGGTGGGGGGTGATGGTTGGTGGGGTTTGGTGTGGTGGGGGGTATGGTTTGGGGGGTGGGGTTGTTTTGGGTTGGTGGGTGGTGGTTGGGGGTAGTTGGTTTATGGTTTGGGGATGGTTGGGTTGGTGGTGGTGGGTGATGGGTGGGGGGGGGTGGGTGGTTTGGGGAGGTGGTGTGGGGTGGTGATGATGGTGGGTTTGGCTGGGGATGATGGGTGATGATGATTATGATGTATGGAAGAGGAAAAAAAGAGCGTGTTTGGTATGTATGTCTCCAAGACACAAAGGGCACTATAAGTGCCCCCCCCCCCCTCCCCCCCCCCACACACACTCCCCCTCCCCCCTACAATTTTGGATATGAGATGATGATGTGGGGATGAGGATGATGAAGGCGGCGGCACGACGCGATAACCCCACACACCAAACACGCGTACGCAAACACACACACATTTTCACAAACACACCTTACACACACCAAAACACAAAACACACACACACACACACACACCCCCGCGCGCGCAAGCACACACAAACACCACAACACCCCAACACACACACCACAACCACAACAAGCATATTCGCAATGGACCCCCCCCCCCCCAAAAAAAAAAAAAAAAAAAACTCCTTTTTTGTTGTGTATTGTTTTGTTGTGGGGAAGTCATTTGAGGGTATTTTCGTGTTGTTGTTGCTGTGTATGGGGTGTGGGAGAAGGGTAGTGGGTTGGAAAAAGAAAGGGCTTCGCTGAAGAGTTTGTGCGTGCGTGTGTGTGTGGGGGTGGTGTGTGTGGGGGGGGGGGGGGGCCCCTCTTCTTTTTCCCCCTCTCTCTCCCCCTCTCTCTCTTTCTCCCCTCTTCTCCCCCTCTCCTCTCTCTCTCCCCTCTCTCCTCTCCCCTTTTTTTCTCTCTTTTTTTGTTCTTTGTTTGTTTTTACTGTGTGTTGTACGAATTGGGGTTTTCATTGCGAGTATTCCCTCGGGGGGGGACGGATGTTTAAAAAAAAAAAAGCCAGGGGGCTTATTCATTTTTCCCCAAATAAAAAAAAAAATTTGTTATTGTCTCTCTCTCTCCTATGTGATCTGTGGCGCGCGCGTGCGTGGGTGCGTGCAGCGTGTGGTGCCATGACAAGACAAGTTAAATTCTTTTTTTTTGGGGATAATAAATAAGACCCTTGTGTTTTTTTTACAATCAGTCCCCCCCTTAGGGAATAGAGAGAGTGTTTTGGTGTGTGTTGTGTGTTGGGGTGGGGTGGAAATTGAACCTAAGACTTTTCGTTTTTTTTGTCCACCTGCTGGACTGCGTGTGTGTGTGGTGGGGTGTTTTGTGTGTGTGTGTGGGGTTTTGTGTGCGTGTGTGTGTGTTGTGTGCGTGGTGCGTGCGTGCGTGCGTGTGTGTGTGGTGTGTGTGTGTGTGGTGTGGTGGTGTGTGTGCGTGTGTGGTTCCAGAGGCCCCGGGGGAAGGTAAGCAAACGCACGGCGAGACGCCGGGAGGAGAAAAACATCCCACACCCATCTCCTCTGGCACGCAGGTCTCCGCAAGCAAAGCACAACCCTCAGCCCCCGAAGGGTTTAAGGTCCCCACGGTCATCTACCCCCTTTTATTTCCCCCAAGGCTATGGCCCAAATTGGGTCAGTCGTCAGGGGCATTACGGGGGTGTGTATTTATTTATTTATTTCTATCTTTTATTTTTTGATTATTTATTCTTTTTTTTCGGATTGAATAGCACTCAGTGCTTTTAAATCCAGTCCCCGTGGATACAGTTTTGTAAATTTGTTCCAGCTCCCCCGGGCCAAAAATGGCCTACTTTTAGGAAAACCCGGAACCCTTTTTTAAGTGTCGAAGAAATTTTGGTTTTTGTTTGCTCGTGCGTGTGTGTGTGTGAGTAATCTTGTCTCCCTTTTTCCAACCCAAAAACCTCTTCAATTTCCCTCAAAGCAACAGCAAAATATTACGCCCATTTAAAAAAAAACCCCCAAAAAAACCCAGGTCTTTTGTTGATGACTTCATCGACTTCTCCTCTCCTAAATACACCCAGCCCACTCTTACCCTAAAACTGCTTCCCCTAAAAAAACTGTCCCGTTTTTTTTTTTTAGGATTTGCCCTTTTGACGAAATTTTAAAAAGTGTGTTCGATTTCAATGGGCATACACAGAAAGCCAAAATTTTCCCGGGGCTCCACAAGGTACGTTCTTCTCAATCCTTTTCCTTTTACCAAAGATTTCACTGATCTGATTAGCACCATTAACGAAATTTTGAGGGTCTGCTTATTGACGACCACTTATTTTAAAAAGGAGTTTTCTCATGTGCAAAAGGGAAAAATCTGACTTGAATGTCAAAAAGTCTAAAAAATAAAAATTTTTTTTCGCTAAAAACCCGAGCCAGTACCCTTTCTTTTTCCCCCTTCTGAAGGTCGAATGCGTGTGGAATATAACTCTTGTTAATTATTAAAAATAATGATTTAAAAAATAATGGAATTTATAAGCGCATACTTGATTTTTATTTGAACAAAATGAAAATTTTTCTTCAGTGGAGCATCCATTTATGAAAATGTTTTTTTTCCCTTCTTTTTTTTTTTTTTTTTTAAAAAACGTTTCACGTACGCCACCTTTTTCGAATTTTGTCGTTGTTTCATGGTTGTTTTACCTCTGCTTTAAATGCTGGTATAAAAGCCTGAAATTTTTCAAACAAAATTTCTATACAAAACTGCGACACGATGCGCAAAACCAAGGATTTGTTGCAATGAAATGAATAAATTTTCATGAATGCCTGTGAAAGGGTTAGTGAAGAAATTTTAAGCGGGGAGTAAAATGGCTAGTAAAATTTTTTTAAAATTTAAAAAAAAAAAATTTTTTTGTTTTTTTTTCGAGGATAAGAAGTTTAACCCCGTGAGAGAAAAACGCAAAAAAATTGTAAGTGACATAGCATGTGCTGGCTAAAAATTAAAATTTTCCCCCTCCTTCCCTTTTCAAAAGCGCTATACATTACCATTTAAAAACA
>CM054149.1:25597739-25645239 GCA_028751875.1 Rapana venosa
CTAAATAAAAAAAAAAATTTTGTTATTGTCTCTCTCTCTCTCTTTCTATTTTGCATCTGTGTGCGCGCGCGTGCGTGCGTGCGTGCATGCGTGTGTGTGCGTGCATGACAATGACAATGATAAATTCTTTTATTTCGAGGATAATGAATAAGCACCCTTGTGTTTTTTACAATCAGTCTCCACCCTTAGGGATATATGAGAGAGTGTGTGTGTGTGTTTTGTGTGTGTTGGGGTGGGGTGGAATTGAACCTAAGATTTTTTCGTGTTTTTTGTCCACCTGCTGGACTGCGGTGTGTGTGTGTGTGTGTGTGTGGTGTGTGTTTTGTGTGTGTGTGTTGTGGTGTGTTGTTTTTGTGTGGGTGCGTGCGTGCGTGCGTGCGTGGGGTGTGTGTGTGCGTGTGTGTGTGTTGTGTGTGTGTGTGTGTGTGTGCGTGTGTGGTTCCAGCTGGCCCGGGAAGGTAAGCAGAAGCAGCAGCGGCGAGACAGCCGGGAGGAGAAGACATCCGCAGCTACCACATCTACGCTCTGGCACAGCAGGTCATCCGCAAGCAAACGCACAACCTCAGCCTCCGAAGATGGTTTTTAAGGCTACCGAAACGGTCATCTACACCTCTTACTTCGCCAAGGCTATGGCCCAAAGGTTTTGGTCAGTCGTCAGGGGTCAGTTACAGTGTGGTGTGTATTATTTATTTATTTATTATCTGTTTATTTATTGATTGATTTATTCATTTTATTTCGAGGAAAATAGAATAAGCACTCAAGTGCTGTTTTCAACCCAGTCCCGTGTGTAATACAGTTTTTTAAAGCTTGTCACCACGCTCCCACCGGCACACAATGGCCTACTTTAGGAAAAGCGGAACCCGTTTTTAACGTGTGCGCAAGAAGTTTTGTGTGTGTGCGTGCGTGCGTGTGTGTGTGTGAGTAATCTTGTCTGCCCTTCTTCCAACCCAGAACCTCTTCAATTTGCCTACAAAGCCAACAGCACAATATCTACGCCCATTTAGAAAAAACCCACCCAAAACAACCAGGTCCCTTTTTTTGATGTACTTTTCATCGACTTCCCTCTGCCTTCAATACTAAACCAGCCCCATCTCTTTCCCTAAAACTGCTTCCACTAAACATCTGTCCGCGGTTTTTTTTTTTAGGATTATGACCCTTTTGACGAATTTGAAACAGTGTGTTCGATTTCAATGGCAGTATCTACATGAAAGCCAACTTCAGCTGGGGCTCCACAAGGTACTGTTCTCTCTATATCCTCTTTACTCTTTATACCAATGATTACACGACCTGATCTAGCACCCATTAATCGAATATTTGATGGGTTGCTCTGATTGACGACTCACTTTTTTTAACAAGGAGTTTTCCTCATGTGCAAAAGGAACAATCTCGACTTGATTTTCAAAAAGTCTAGAAAAATAATTTATTGATTTTTGCTAAAACTCTGAGCCAGTACCATATCTTTACACCCATTGCTGAATGGTCCCAATGCGTGTGTGAATATAACTACTTAAGTAAATTATTAATAAAAAATGATATATAAAATATGGAATTTATATAGCGCTATATCTTGTATTGTTATTGATGACAAACTGATTGACTTGCAGTGGAGCATCCATTCATAGAAAAAAGATTTTCTCCCCTCTTCTTTTTTTTTTTTTTTAAATTTAAAAAAAATGTCTTCACGTGACGCCCCCTTTTACAGAATTTGTGTCGTTGTTTTCATTGAGTCTGTTATTACCTTGCTTTAATATGCTGGTAAAAAGCTGAATGTTTCACAACAAAATTTTCTATACAAAACTGCGACACGATGCAGCAAACCAAGGATTGCTTGAAAATGAAACTAATAATTGATGAATGCCTGTGAAGTTTGAGTGAAAGAAATTGTAAGCGGCAGTACACATGGCGAGTAAATATTTTTTTAAAATTAAAAAAAAAAACATTTATTGTTTATTTCGAGGATAATGAATTTTTAACCCTGTGGGGGAAATAGCAAAACAATTTGTAAGTGACACTAGGCATGTGCGGCTAAAATTAAAATTTTCTCCACCCCTTCCTCTCAAAACGCTATACTTTCCTATTTTAAAAACCCGACAAAGTAAAAACAGTTTTATTCCCCACTTTGTGTTTTTTGCATAACAAACACGCAACAAAAACAACCCGGGATTGCTAAACAAGGGAAAAGGGGAAGACGGGGGTGGGGGGGAGAGGAAACCGAACCGAACTCGAACCGAACGATTTTTCACAAAAAGGGCCCTTGGCCATACATGAAGGGGGTTGCCCCAAACTGTTAGTATTTTGGTTTTTTAAAACAAAACACACAACCACACACACACACACGCACACACAACACACACCACACACACACAACACACACACACACACATACAAGACCCAAAATTTAGATTTAAAACAAAGTCAGCTACAAAAATATCACTTGGATAACATTATCTCTCTTTTTCTAAGGCTTTGCACAAATATAAAATGAGGCTGCGCACAACCTCAGGATGACTTGAGCCAGGGGTAAACAGGTTAAAAAATAGGCTGTCTATTTATTTAACAGGGGTGTGTTCTGCCTAACATCCTCAAAAAAATGGACAGACAAGACAAAGTGTACTTCCCATCCCCCGGAGCTTCTTTCTAATGGGCATAACAGCCGACTCGAATATCATGTTCTCGTATCTGAAATTTTTGAACATTTATATCTGTAACCAAATCTAAGCTTGACATTATTTTTTCAAATGTAATCCATATCAAGTTTTTGATAAGGTTTTTACATCTGCGAACTTATAAATTGTCTGTACATTTGAAATCTTTCACTGTTTTGTATTGATTTCTCCATTGTCCTCGGCGTCAATCAATCTTTTCCTGAAAGCGTTAAAAAAACCTTACAATTTCCGACTTTCCCTTATTGAGCCAAACAAATCCAAAAACCCAGTTCACACAAAAAAGGTATATTTGTGTTGCCCAGTTTTTTTTTCCCTTTTTCATCTAATCTAAAGCACTTTAGGATTTTTAAAGGGAGCCTGCTCTCATTCATATCAGAAACTTATCCAATATCTAATGTTTACAGCAGCATTAACAGAGAGAGGGGATCTTTTGTTTACTATAAAAAAGACATTAGGGTTTCGCTATCTAAGCCAAAAAATGCTTTAAAGCAAAAGGGGGTACTGATTAAAATGTGTTACGCTGCATCCAAACCCCAATTTTCTGCCCATTAAAAAACAGTGGGTGATTTTTGGATCAAATCTTAATGAACAAATCAAAAGAGATTATTCAAAATTTTGTGTTTCTTCAACACAAAAACAAGCATCGCTTACCTCGACTTGCCAGATTTTACGCATTTTGTGAAAGTACTTGTAGAAAAACAGTTTCCCTAAATATTTTTAAAACCTTTTAATCCGGGCCCATGATTTTTCCCAATTGTACAACCTTTTTTTCATGAGCGCTAAATAAAAAACCTTTTCTAAAATACAACGATATTGCTTTACCGGGAAAAAACCTTAAAAACCAGTGCTGTTGAAGAAATTTTTAAGCTTTTTAAAACCTGTTTTGAAAACCCAAAAGGGGACTGTTTCAGATAGCGGGGATAACATCATCAAAAAGCAAATAATAAAAAATTTCTGAGAAATTTTTTGGGGGAAAGGGGCACCATGTTTACCTTTATTGTTGAGTCTCTGGCTAACTCTTTTATAAAAAAAGAAAACAATAAGGGGCTACATACTAAACCCCCTTTTTAACACCAGAGGTACAGTTTTTAATTATGTCATTTCACTTTATTTTCCACATTTATTTTCTGCTTCTGACATTCTTTAAAACATGGTCCAAACATCGTAAATTTTACCCTTCACACCCTTTTTTTTGGAAAATACCCCCAAAAAAGTTTTTTAACAAAAATAAATTTGCTTTTTAAAAAGTCAATAAATGCTACATAAGTTTAGGGTTTAAATGGGGAAAAACGTTTCTTTTAAAAACGCAAGCAGAGAAAACATTTGATCTAAAAGGGGAGTATCCTCTTTTAAAAACCCAGTTTTGGTTTCCCCCCCTGTAATATTATTTTAAAACCCCCCAAATTTTGAAACCCTATTGTTAATAAATACTTTTATATTTTTACTACTTAGTCAAAAGGGAAAAAATTTCCCCTTATTTTATTAGGGTTTAAACTCACCCTTTTTTTTAAATTTTTAGTATTATAGATTCAGCCCTTTATCTGGAAAAAACCATCATCAAAAATTTTGTTGAATAGTTTGGGGAAGGAAAACAAAATATCTTAAACCCCCATATTTTAGCAGTTCACCAATGATTTGATCGGGGCCCGGCTTTTTTTCTCACTTTTTAAATTTTCTAAATTGCCCCAAAATATTTCCCATCTTTAGAATAAGGCCCCCCCAAACCCCCCCCCAAAATCGTCCTAAATTTTCCACCCACTGCCCAACTTCAGAAAACAGGGGTTTTGGCTAATGAGCCCTTTCCCCAAACCGGGGTTTTGGGAAATGTTGAAACATCCTGCCCAACTGATATACTATTTTTTTGGCTGCTTTTTCTGAAGGGCCCCTTCTTAACACTTTTCCAGAACGGTTTTGAAAGAGAAATATGACATATATCTGAAAAGAAAAAAGGGTTTTTATTTTTTTTTTTTTTTAAACGGGTTTTTTTTTTCGTTCAAGCATATTTTTTTTCCCCTTCTTGTGAACAGTACGGGTTTTTGTCCTTTTTTTCTTAAGTTTTTGGGAAAGTCTTCGAATTTTTCCTTACCTTATATTTCAAAATTTTTTAAACATTCATTATAAAAACCAAAGGTATCATTTGAGGGCCTTTTATTGAAAAGTACCTTTTTCTTCAAAACTTTCAGCACTGCTTTTAAAAAACCATTTAAAAAAATCTAAAGCTTCATTAATTTTCCCTCATAAATTCTTTCTGAAAGGCATTAAAAAAAATTTCCCAACAAAAGTTCACAACCTGGGGGCTTTTTTTTATAAATTGGAGTTTTTTTTTCATCCCAAAAAAATTTTTTCCAAAACGAGGGCTTAACAGTTTCCCACCTGTATTATAAAAATTGGATTAAATTTTAAATTAAACGGAAAGGGTGTTCGGAATCAAAACGCTCGGCAAAAAAACATACGAGGGAAGCAAAAATCTGAGAAAAAAATCACGACACTAAAAAATAATCTTTTAACCCTACACCCCTCCATAAGGATGTATGTATAGCGCCCTTTTTGGTCACCATTACTTACCCCCATTTGGGAATCTGAAAACTAAAGGCAGGGGAACATATTAAATAGTAATTTACCAAAATTTTTGATAAAAAAATTTTCAGAATTACGATTCCCTGCTGGGGAAACATACTTTTATTTTGGGGACATTTAAATTTAAAGTCTTTTTTCCTACAGGGCTACCAAGAAAATTTTTATTCCTGCTTTTTAGGTCCCCCACATAGAAATTTTTTCTACTTCATCCAGTGTCACCAAAAACTTTTTAAACAAAACATTTTTCCCAACATGGGAAATTTCCCAAATTTCATTGTCAAACATGTTAAAAAAAAGGCAAACCCCCTTCAGGGGGGATATACACACAGACAAGCAAAACATTTTTTTCCTGTCCCCCAGAAGAGTTTGTCACAAGAAAAAAAGGAAAAATTAGGATTGGAACATCTAAACAATTCACAAAAAACATTAAAAACCCCTGCCTTTATTAAACAAAAATAAAACCCCTAGAAAGCCTCCCTTGATGGCTTTAAATTTAATTGCCGATTAAGAAAACCTTGTAACCAGTAAAAAACCCTTGGGGGACATTTTCCCGGAATGTTTTTTGTAAAACATATAAAAATCAAAATAAAAGCACATAAGATAAAAAAAACTTTTTTCAAGGGCAGTTTTGACAACATTCCCTTTTAAAATTCCCAAAACAAAAATGAAAAAATTTTTTTATTTTTTATCTGTATTACCCTCAATTAATTGATTCCCCACCCCCAAGACTGACCTTTCCCAATAAAATTGAATGACAAGACACAAACATTCATCTTTCAAAAAATCAGTTAAAGAAAAACTCTTTTTAAAGGAAAACCCGCCCACAAAACACAAAAGGTCAGCTGGTGTTAAAACCTAGGCCCAAAATCAGACCTTTTCTTTGTTTTAGCCCTACAAATGGGAATGTGTCACACCTAAATCATCACAAATGAAGGGCCTCACTTGGCAAAACCCCATTTCCTTTAGGTCTAAAATGAGGCTGAGTGACCCGGTGTCTGTTTACTTTTCCTACCCCCCTGTAAAAATTTAGACTATGGGAGGAAGATTGTAAAGGCCCGGCCCAAAAAGCTTTCCCTTTTTTTAAGATTTAAGGGTCTTTCCCTTTGCCTTTTTTGATCAAATGAACAAAAACCTTTCCTCCAAAATTTTTTCCCTCTGCCCTAGCACTCTTTAAGAAGGGGTTTGATTTTGCCTAATATCTCTAACAAATTTTGGAAAAACGGCAACAAAAAAAAATCCCCGGGAAACCTTTTAAAAGAAATTTTTAAACCTTCAATATTCTAAGTTATCTTGATAAAAAAACCAACACCTGGGCAATAAAGGGAGAAATTGGGTTTTTTAAAATTTTTCCTTTTGCAAAACTATCAAATTTAAAATCTGCTACATCCATTTTTTTTGGAAAGAAGATTTTTCACGAACATTTTACAAACAGTTCCATCTCATTACTTTTCTTTTCCATGCCATGAATAATATATTGTTCCGTCTTGACCGCCTTTTGGAAAGTCTGCATTTTTTTTTGTTTTTTTTACTCTGTCCTTCAGTTCCCGTATTTGGTTTCTTTAACTCTAAATTTTTTAGTCCCAAGTTGTTTTATGGCCCTTTTCCAAAAATCCCCACATTTCCTCTTTCAAGGCATCAACACTTTTTGGGAAAAATTTTTATTTGACCCCATCCCCTTCTCGTTGTTGTCTTTAGCAAGTTCTTTTTCCCCTTTTTCCCAAACTTGGCCCTCATCGTGGGAAGGGTTTCCTCAGGACCACTGTAGGGGAAAGGGAAACCTGTTTCTTTGTTTCAGTTGTAGGTGTGCTGGCGGCCCAAAACTTCACTTACTTTGGTTTTTTCCCCCCCCGCTTTTTTTTTGGATATTAGAAGAATGTTAAAGGGGGTTTGTAGGGGTTTGGAAAAGGGAGGGTTTGCTACTACCCAAAAACCAAAAACCCCCGTGTTAGGGAGGGTTTGCCAAAAAAGCACCGTTCCCCCCTTTTTTCCGTCCAGGGTTGGGCCCCATTTAAACCCCCGGAAAAAAAAGGCCCCCCCAAATTGTAAGAAGGGGATTCCTCAAACCCCCTCTTTTAAAATTTTAAGCTCAATGGAAAAATTGGGGCCATTTTAAACCCGCCCCTTTCACAAAAACAGGCAATTTCCCAAAAGTCCCCCATTCGGGCGGCCCCCTGGGGGGGAAAAAATGGGGGGGGGAATTAAAATTTTTAAAATTGGGTATGGGGGGGAAAATTTAAAAATTAAGGCCCCTTAAAATGTTAATTTCCCCAAAAATAATAGAGAATATATATGTTTCACCCCTTGGAAATTTTTGTGATGGCCCCCGGGGGAAGGAGAAGAGATTTTTTGAGGGAGGATGAAGGAATTAAGGAGAAGAAGAGGGGAGGAAAGAAGATTTTCATGAAAAAATTTCCCTTGAATTTTTGGGTTTTTTAATTTAAAAAACCCAAAAGGGAAATTTTCAGGGCCTTTTTAGAGAACCCCATAAATGTCCTTTGGGTTTTTGCAATTTCTATAGAGATCTTCAAGAAGGGTGTCCCGGGATGTTCAGGTCTTTTTTATTTTTTTTTTTAAAATTTTTTGGTTTTTCCCTGAAGATGTCCTGTGATTTTGCATTTTTTAAAAAGAAAATCTTAAAGAAGATGCCTGTGATGTTGCGGGTTTTTTAAGGGAACTTCAAGAAAATGCCCCGTAAATTTTCAGGTCTTTTAAAAGAGATCCCCCGGAAAATGTAGGGGTGTTGAAAGGGTTTTTATTAGGACGCTTTAAATTTCCTTTTGATGTTGAGGGGCTAAAAGATTTTCTTTAAGGGTCCCCGTGATGTTGCGGTCTATTTATAGAGCCATGGGGAAGTCCTGTGATTTTTTGCAGGGCTATTTATAGAGTCTTCATTTTGTCCCCGTGGGGGTTTTTCAGGTCTATAGGGATATTTTTTTTAAAATTTTCCCGTGATGTTCAGGTCTTCTATAAAAAATCTTCCAAAAAAAGTCTGTGAGTTCAGGTTTAAAAGAGATCTTCTGAAGATGTCCTGTGATGAAGGGTTTTATAGAGATTTCATGAAGATGTCCTGGATTTTTTGCGGTTTTTTATAGAGATCTTCATGAAGATGTCCTGTGTGTTTCAGGTCCATTTTTTAGAGACCTTTTTGAAGGTGTCCTGTGATGTTGCAGGTTCTTTTTAGAGATTTTATGAAAATGTCCTGTGGGTGTTCAGGTCTTTTTTATAGAAAATTTATAAAAATGTTTTTTTATTTTTGCCCGGGTTTATAGAGTTTCCCCTTTATAAGATGTCCTTGGGTGTTGCAGGTCTTCATAAAAGATTTCATGAAAAAATGTCCCGAGATTTTTAGGTTTTATAGAGATTTTTCATGAAAATGTCCTTTAATTTTGAGGTTTTTTATAAGATCTTCAGGGAAAATTTTCCTGGGTTTTGCGGCCCCCATTTTTTAGAAATCTTCAAGAAGATTCCTGTGATGTTGCGGTTATTTATAGAATTTTTTCATGAAAATGTTCCCGAGTTTTTGCAGGTTTTTTATAGAGATCTTCATGAAAGTGTCCTTTGGTGTTGCAAGGGTTTTTATTGAGGGTCTTTTGAAAATGTCTGGATGTTTTCAGGTTTTTCCCATAGATTCCCTTTATGAAATGTCCGTGATTTTTTTTTAAAAAAAAAAAACTTAAAAAAAAAGGGGTTTTTCCCATTTTTTTTGGGGGAAAAATTAAAAAAAAATTTTTTTTTTTTTTTTAATTTTTTTTCCTTTTTTTTTTTTCCCCCCCCTTTTTTTGGGGGGGGAAATTTTTTTTTTTTTCCCCCCTTTTTTTTTTTTCTTTTTTTCCCCCCTTTTTGGGGGAAAAAAAAGGGGGAAGGGTTTTTTGGGAAAGGGGTTTTTTTTTTTTGGGGGGGGGTTTTTGGGTTTTTTAATTTGGGGGGAAATTTTTTTCCGGGGGGGCCCCCTTTTTTTTCCCCCTTGAAAAAAAGGGGGTTTTAAAAAGGGGGGGGGGGGGGCCCTTTTTTTTTTTTTTTTTTTTTTTTTTTTTTTAAAAAAAAAACAAATTTAAAAAGGGCTTTTTTTGGGGGGTTGGAAAAAAAAAAAACCCCCCAAAAAACCCGGGGGGGGTTTTTTCCCTTTTTTTTTGGGGTTTTTTTTTCCCCGGGGGTTGGGGGGGGGGAAAAAAAACCAAAACCCCCCCAAAAAAAAAAAAAAAAAGGGGGGGGGAAATTTTCCCCCCAAAAAAAAATTTTGAAAAAAAAAAAAAAAAAAATTTTTTAAAAAAAAATTTTTTTTTTTTTTTGGGGGGTTTTTTTTGGGGAAAAAAAAAAAAATTTTTTTTTTTTTTTTAAAAAAAAAGGGGGGGGGGAAAAAAAGGAAAAAACCCCCCCCTTTTTGGGGGTTTTTTTTTGGGTTTTGGTTTGAAAAAAAAATTTTTTTTTAAAAAGGGCCCTTTTTTAAAAATTTAAAAAAAAAAAAATTTTTAAAAAAACCAAGGGGGGGGGGGGTTTTTTTTTTTTTTTTAAAAAAAAGGAAACCCCAAAAAAAAAAAAAACCTTTTGGGGGAAAAATTTTTTTAAAACCAAAATTTTGGGGGGGGGGGCCCCCCGGGGAAAAAAAGGGGGGAAAAAAAAAGGGGGGGCCCCTTTTTTGGGAAGGGGGGCCCCCTTTTTTTTTGGGGGGGGGGGGAGTTTTTTAAGGGTTTTTTAAAAACTTTAAGGGGGAAAAAAAAAAAAATTTTTTTTTAAAATTTTTTAAAAAAAGGGGGTTTTTTTTTTTTAATTTTTTTTTTTTTAAAAATTTTAAAAAATTTTTTTAAATTTTTGGGGTTTTTTAAAAAAAAAAGGGGGGGTTTTGGGGTTTTTTTTAAAAAAAGGGGTTTTTTTTTGGGTTTTTTTTTAAATTTTAAAAAAAAACTTTTTTTTTTTTAAAGGGAAATTTTTTTGGGGTTTCCCCCGGGCCCTTTTTTTTTTTTGGGGGGAAAAATTTTTGGAAAATTTTTTTTTTTTTGGGGGCCTAAATTTTAAAAACCCCCCCCTTTTTTGGTTTTTTTTAAAAAAAAAAAAATTTTTTTTTTTTAAAAAAAAGGGGGTTTTTTTGGGGGGGAAAAAAAAAAAAAAATTTTTTTTGGGGCCCGGGGGGAAAAAAAAAATTTTTTTTTTTTTTTTTTTTTTTTTAAAATTTTTTTTTTTTTGGGGGGGCCTTTCTAAAATTTTTAAAAAAAATTTTAAAAAATTTTTTTTTTTTTTTTTAAAAAAACCCCCCTTTTAAAATTCCCAAAAAATTTTTTTTTTTTCCCAAAAAAAAAAAAAAAAATTTTTTTTTTTTTTTCCCCTTAATTTTGGGGGGGGGAAAATTTTTAAAAAATTTTTTTAAAAAAAAAAAAAAATTTTTTTTTGGGTTTTTTTAAAAAAAAAAAAGGTTTTTTAAAAGGGGAAAAACGGGAAAAAAGGGTTTTTTTTTTTTTTTTAAATAATTTTAAATTTTTTTGGGGTTTTAAAAAAAAAAAAAAGTTTTTTTTTTTAAAAAAAAAAGGGGGGGGGTTTTTTTCCAGGGGGAAAAAAGGGGCCCTTTTCCCAAAAAATTTTTTTTTAAAAAAAAAAACCCCCCAAAAAATTTTTTAAAAAAAAATTTTTTTTGGGGAAAAAGGGCTTTTTTTTAAAAAAATTTTAAAAAAGGGGGTTTTTTTTTTGGGGGGGAAAAAACCCAAAAAAAAAAAAAGGGTTTTAAAAAGGGTTTTTAAAAATTGGGTTTTTGGGTTTTTTTGGGGGGGGGGGGGGAAAAAAAAAATTTTAAACCCCCCGGGTTTTGGGGCCCCCAAAAAATTTTTTTTTAAAAAAAAATTTCCCCCCCTTTTTTTTTTTTCTTTAAAAACCTTTTTTTTTTGGGGGGCCCCTTTAAAAAGGGGGGGTTTTTTTTTTTTTAAAAAATTTTTAAAAAAAAAAAAAAAAAAAATTTTTTTGGTTTGGGGTTTTTTTTTTTTTTAAAAGGGGGAAATTTTTTTTTCCCGGGGGGGGCCCCCCCTTTTTTTTTCCCTTTTTTTTTTTTTTTTTAAAAAATTTCCATTTTTTTTGGGGCCCCTTTTAAAAAAAAAAATTAAAAATTTTTTTAAAAAGGGGTTTTTTTGGGAAAAAGGTTTAAAAATTTTTTTTTTGGGTTTTTTTTTTTTTTTTGGGGGGGGGGTGGGTTTTTTTTTTTTGGGGGGGGGGAAAAAAAAATTTTTTTTGGGGGGGTTTTTTTTTTTTTTTGGAAAAAAAAAAAAAGGGGTTTGGGCCCCCCGGGGGGCCCGGGGTTTTTTTTAAAAAAGGGTTTTTAAATTTTTTTTTTCCCCCTTTTTTCCCCTTTTTTTCCCTTTTTTTCCCCCCCTTTTTTTTTTTTTTTTTTTTTTTTTTTTTTTTAAAAAAAAAAAATTTTTTTTAAAAAAAAAAAATTTTTTTGGGCCTTTTTTTTTTTTTGGGTTTTTTAAAAAAGGGGGGGGTTTTTTCCAAAAATAATTTTTTTAAAAAAAAAGGTTTTAAAAAAAAATTTTTTTAAATTTTTTTTTTTTTGTTTTAAAAAATTTTAAAAAAAAAGGGGTTGGGGGTTTTTCGGTTTTTTAAAAAAAAAAAAATTTTTAAACCAAGGAAAAAAAGGGGGGGGGGGGTTTTTTTTGGGGGTTTAAAGGGGGGTTTTTCCCCTTTTTTTCCGCCTTTTTTTTAAAAGGGGGGAAAAAAATTTTTTTTTTAAAAAATTTTTTTTCCCCTTTTTAAAAAAAACCCCTTTTTTTTTTTTGGGGGGGGGAAAAAAAAAACCCGGGGGGGGGGGCCCCGGGGGGGGGGGGGGGGGGGGGGTTTTGGTTTAAAAAAACAAAATTTTCCCCCCCCAAACCTTCCCCCAAAAAAAAGGGGGGGTTTGGGCCCCCCCCCTTTTTTTTTTTTTAAAAAAAAAAAAAAATTTTTTTTTTTTTTTTTTTAAAAAAAACCCGGGGGGGGGTTGTTTTTAAAAAAAGGGGTTTCCCCCCGGGGCCCCGGGTCCGGTTTTTTTCCCTTTTGGGAAAAAAATTTTTTTTTTTGGGGGGGGTTTTTTAAAAAAGGGGGGGGGGGGAAAAAAGGGCTTTTAAAAAAAAAGGGGGGGGCCCCCCCCTTTTTTTTTGGGGGGGGGGGGGTTTTTTTTTCCCCCTTTAAATTTTGGGGGGGGGGAAAAAAAAAGGGCCCTTTTTTAAAAGGGGGGCCCCCAAAAAAAAAAGGGGGGAAAAAAGGGTTTTTAAAGGGAAAAAAAAAGGGGGGGGGGGGGGGAAAAAAAAAAAAAACCCCCCCGGGGGGGGGAAAGGGCAAAAAAAAAAAAAAAATTTTTTTGGGGAAATTTAAACCCCAAAAAGGGGGGGTTTTTTTTTCCCCCCCAAGGGCCGGGGGGGGGAAAAAAAACCAAAACCCAAAAGGGGCCCTTTTTGGGGGGGGCCCCGGGGAAACCCCCCCCCCCCCCAATTTTTGGGGGCCCCCTTTCCCGGGGGCCAGGAACCGGGGAAAAGGGGGGAAATTTTTTTTTAAAAAGGGGGGGGGTTTTGGGAAAGGGGGGTTTTTGGGGGGGGCCCCCCCGGGGTGGGGGTTTTCCCCCCCCTTTTGGGGGGGCCCCGGGAAAAGGGGGCCCGGGGCCCAAGGGGCCCCCAAAAAACCCCCGGGGCCCTTGGGGGGTTCAAAAAACCCCCAAAAAAAAACCCCCCCTTTTTTTTTTTTCCCCCCGGGGGAAAAACCCAACCCCCCCCGGGGGGGAAAAAAAGGGGGGAAAGGGGTTTTTAAATTGGGAAAAAATTAAAAAATTTTTTAAAAATTTTTTTCCCCCTTTTCCCCCTTTCCCCCCTTTTTTTTTTTTTTCCCCCCCCCTTTTTTTTCCCCTTTTTTTTTTTTGGGATGGGCCTAAAACCCCCGGCCCCCCCGGGGCCCCTTTGGGCGGGGAAAACCCCCCCCGGGGCCCGGGGGCCCCCCTTTTTTGGGGGTTTTTTCCCCTTTTTTAAATTTTTCCCAAGGGGGAAATTTAAGCCCCTTTTTTTTTGGGGGGAAAAAAACCCCGGGGTTTGGGGGGGCCTTTTGGCCCCCCCCCCGGGGGGGGATTTTTCCCTTTGATTTTTTTTTTCCCCCCCCTTTTTTTTGGGGGGGGGTTTTTTTTTTTCCCCTTAAAAAATTTTTTTTTTTTTTTTTTTTTTTTTCCCCCCCCGGGGGGGGGTTTTTTTTTTTTTGAAAGGGGGGGTTTTTTTTGGGGGGGGGGGGGGGGGGGGGGCCCCCCAAGGGGGGGGGAAAATTTTTTTGGGCCCTTCCCCCTTTTGGGGGGGGGGGGGGGGGGGGGGTTTTTTTTTTTTTTCCCCCCCCTTTTTTTTTTTTTTTTTCTTTTTTTTTTTTTTTTTGGGGGGTTTTTTTTTGGGGGGGTTTTTTTTTGGGCCCTTTTTTTTTTTGGGGTTTTTTTTTTTTTTTTTTTTTTTTTTTTGGGGGGGGTTTTTTTCCATTTGGGGGGGGTTTTTTTTTGGAAAAACCCCCCGGGTTTTTTTTTTTTTTTCCCCCCCCCTTTTTTTTATGGGGGGGGAAAATTTTTTCCCCCCCCCAAATTTTTAAGGGGGGGGGCCCCTTTCCCCCCCCTTTTTTTTTTGGGGGGGCTTTTTTTTTCCCCCCCCCCCAACCTTTTTTTTTTGGGGGAAATTTGGGGGGGGGGCCCCCCGGGAAAAGGGGGGAAAAAAAAAAACCCCCCCTTTTCCCCCCCAAAAAAAAAACCCCCCCCCGGCCGGGGGGGGAAAAAAAAACTTTTCCCCCGGGGGTTTTAAAAAAAAAAAATTTTGGGGGGGTTTTTTTTTTTTTGGGGTTTTTTCCCCTTTTTTTTTTGGGGGAAATTTTTTTTTTAAAAATTTTGGAAAAAAATTTTTTAACCCCCTTAAAAATTTATTTTTTTTTGTTTTTTTTGGGATTTTGTTGCGTATCAATCTCCCTGTTAGTTAGTTTGTATTGCCCTTTATGGGTGATTAAAGTTTTTTTTGCCTTGACTTGATTTCATTTGCCCTTCTGCAGTTACCCTAAATCGTCGTCGCCCAAAACATCACTCTATCGTCCTCATGATCATTATCATCATTTTTTTTTTCCCCCCCACTATAAAACACACCCCCTTTGGGACATCGTCCCCCACTTTCATACGTGTGGCACCCAACATCCCCACCGGGGGGTTTTCACAATCACCCACCGTTCCACCATTACCATCACCCTCCATCCCCCCCCCCCTTTTCCCCCCCCCTCTTTCCCCCTCAACCCTCTCCCCCACTTCTCATCCCCCCAAAAACCAAAATATTATCACCTTCCCCCCCTTCTTTCCATCTTTCCCCCCCCTATCATCATCTTTCCCCCACCACCACCCCCCAACACTTTCCCTTTTTTTTTAATCTTCATCATAATTCCCCCCCCTTCCCCACCCAAACCCCATACTGTCATAAACCTTCCCAGTCTTCATCATCACCCTTATCATCCCTCCCCCTTTTTACTGCCCATCACCATCAGTCTTTCCTTCATCACCACCCCCACCCACCCCCTTCCCCTTCCCACCCCACCACCCAACCCCCTCACACACCCCTGCAAGCTCTTTAAAAAAAGGGGCCCCTGAGGGTCCTTGATGGTCATCCCTTTCTTCCTCCTCCTCCATCCACCCCCACCCCCCACCCGTCCCCCACCCCCCCCCCCCAAAAACACCCCCCCCACCACCCCCCCCCCAAAACACCCCACCCCAACCACCCCCCCTACCCCCTTCCCGGGGGCCTATGCGCAGTAAAAGGGTTTAAAAAGGGCGACGGGTTCTCCCATAAAACCCCCAAAGGTGGAAAAACATCCTGTGCGAGGCCCCCCGGGGGCCCCCCGGACAGAGGCCCAAAGATAAACCCTTGGTGCTGCCCCAAGCCCCCGCGATCGACTCCTTTTTGCAAATTTCCCCCTCCACCCCCCGGGAGCCAGGGCCCCGCCGGGGCTTCTCCGCGCCTGGGGGAACAAAACCCGAGTCATCACCCCAGGGGGGGGCCCAGGTGCCCCCCAACTTCTCTTTTCCTCCCCGGCCCAGGGTGGGTTTCAGGGGGTTTAAAGGGGCCCCGGGGGGGGGTGTGGTGTGGTGGTGGGGGGGGGGGGGTGGGGGGTGGATGGGGGGTTTGGGGTGGTGGAGGGGGGGATGGGGGGGTTTTGGTTGGTGATGGTGGTGGGGGATGGGGGGGTGGATGGGTGGGGTGGGAGGGATAGGGGGTGGTTGGTGGTGTTGGTGGGTGGGGTGGGGGGGTTTGCAGGGGTGGGTGGGGGGTTAGGGGTGGTTGGGGTTTGGGGGGGTTTGTGGGGGGAGGGGGAAAAATGTGTTGTGTTGTGTGTTTTTTAAAAAAAAAAATATATTATATATATATTTTTATAAAAACTATAATATAATTAAAAGTTTGTGGTGTGGGGAAAGGTGTGCGTGTGTGTTTTGGAGGGATGGGTGGGGTAGTGGCAGAGGGAGAAGTGGTGCATGTCCATTGTTTGTCATGTGGCTTTTAAGATGACAGTGCTCGTCCCCTTTTCTCGGTGTCTCGATGTTTTTGGGTTTGGTTTTAACACCCAGTCTGTCTGCCCTGTATCCCTTTTCCCCTCTCTTTTTCCTTCTTTTTCCTTTTGGTCTCTTGCTCTTCTTTTCTCTTTTTTTCTCTCTTTTTCTCTCTCTCCCCCTCTCATTTGCTTTTTCACCGTTTCTTTAAAACATGAAACACGAAGATGAAAAAAAAAAATAAATTTTTTTAAAAAAACCCCTTTCCGGGGCCCCCCAAAATCCACCCTTTAACTCCCCATCCTGCAGTATATCCCTGGGGTTTAAGCCCTTAATCCCAACCCGAACCCATTTTTGAAAACAAAATCGCCCGGCCCCCGGGAAAAAAAAACTGGCGTTTTTGGGGTGATCAAACTGCCCCTTCCATATTTTTTGCGCTGTTTCCGGGGAAAAAATTTTATTTTAAAACCCTTACCCCAATAAAGCTATTACTTTTTTCCTTTTGGTTTTTAAAATTTGGTGGGGGTTTTTCCCAATTCCTGAAAAAAAAACCAAAAACCCCGTTACAAAAGCCCAAATTGACTTAAGAAATTATATCATGCTTTCTTTTTAAAAAAAACCCCCAAAAAATTTTTTTTAAAATTTTTAAAATTTAAAATTATGATGTTTTGGGAAAGCATGATTCTGGGGGAAAATTTTTTTTTTCTTGGTTTCTGATTTTGACCCACCTTTTAAGCAGCCTTTCTTGGGTAAAACGGGGGAAAAAACTAAAAAAAAATAGAAATTTGAAAATTGCGAACTATTTTTCTTGATTTAAAAAAAGGGCCCTTTTTATATTGTTATAAATTTTTTTTTATCCTGAAAAAATGTCACTCTGTTCTCATCCTTTCAACAAATTCTTTCCCTTTCCAGTTTTACCCCAAAAAACACAAAACCCCTTTCTGAGGGGGAAAGCTCCATAAAGGTTTAGTCAAAGAACTTTCCCACCGGGTTACTGTCAAAGACCCCTCTTTTTTTTTCCCAAAATAAATGCACCGGCCCCCCAAATTTCCCCGCACCCAAAACACACACGTCACAACTGTTTCTTTGGGGGTTTGGGTCAATTAAAACTGCACAAAAAAACAAGGTACAACCCAAAGGGCTTGTTCAGGCTTTGTTTTCAAGAAAAAGTTTTTAGGGGCCCTTAGCCCCAAATTTTTATATTATCCCACCCTGCTAGAACTAAATCGAATGATAATAACAAACCCCCCAAAAAATAATTTTAACCCCCTTCACCCCCCCCCCCCCCCCCCCCCCCCCCCCCCACTCCTTCCTTGCCTTCTTTTGAGTGGGGTTGGTGTAAAACCCAACCGGGATCCCTTGAACACCCTTTTTGGGGTTTTTAAAATCATGAGGGGAAACTCAAAATGGGAACCCCCGAAAACCTGCTTCTCAACTTTTTTTTCGTGATCTTTTCATTTAAAACCGGTACATCAACATGTAAACCTAAAAATTGGCCCCCCCTTTGCATATCTTTTTTGGGTTCCCGGTTGCCATCGCCGCGCGCCCGAAGGACCACGAAAAGTCGACCCCGCAAGGTTTCCGGGTGCAAAAGTCTATCTCTGTCTCTGCTGAGTTCAAACAGTTTTCATGCAGCCCCCCTCAGACCGTGACCCCCAGGGGGGGGGTTGGAAAAGTGGGGTTTTTGGGGTTTCCCTTTTTCCTTTCCCCCCAACCCTTACCTTGGAGTCTGTCGTCTTTCAGATTTGTTTTGTTTTTCCGAAAAGGGAAAGTAGTAATGTTTTAATAAAGTTGCTCCCGGGGGGAAGTTTGATGTGGATTCTTTTCCCAGATATTCAACCCCCCCGGTCAAAATGTCCCTTGAAATTCCCCTGGTGCCCGGGTAAAAGCCCCCCGTTTTTTTTTGTATAATTTAATGGTTGAGCCCCAGTTCAGAAGCACCTCTACGAGACTCAGCTTTTTGGCTACCTTTTGTATAAGGGAAAACCCTGTCATCCATCCCGGTGGTGGCCCGGGTATTTTTTCAAAGCAAAAAGGGCAAACTACACCTCTGTGTGGTGTTTTCGTGGGGTACGGGGCGCGCGTGGGTGCGTGTGTATGGGGTGAAATGTGTGGTGCGTGGTGTGTGTTTTTACGTGTTTTTGGATTTGTTGGGGTTCCCCCCACCCAGTGTGATTGTTGAGATACCCCTACACATCCTTGCAGCAGGCGCAAGTGGGTGTAGAAGGGTGTTGATGTCTGTCTTGTGGGCCCATCTGTCCAACTAAAGCGGTCGCGTGGGCCGATGGGCACGTGAGGGCCCGCTTTTTCCGCCCGACGCTGAGGTTTCTGACAAAGGGAAAGATTTTTGGGGGGAGGGGGCCCCTTCATCAAAACCCCCCTTTCCCGGGGCCGGGACAGGGGGGCCCCGCCCCCAACTGCAGCTGCTGTATATCGCCCCCAATGACTACGTGCCCTCTTAATGCCCAAAGGGGGAAGGAAAAAGGATGGGGTGGGAGGGGGGTTTGTCTGACGTTGGCAAAAGCCCAAATTATTGAATGAACCAGGCCCCCTTGTCAAACCTTTAACCATGTTTAATGCCTTCTAAAAGACTTTTGCTTTTTCCCCAACCCCGGGGGCCTGCCCCCCCCTTTAGGTGACTTGCCTTCATAAACCCACCATTTTTTCTAGAAACCCAAAATTTGTTTTTAAAAAAATTATTTTTGTAGACCCATTTTTTTTTAACATGTGTTTGTTAATTTTGCTTTGTGAGGGTTTCCCTTTGTTGTAAAAACCCATGTTTTACCCTAAAAAGATAGTTTTTCCAGTGTCGGGGAAATCTGGTCTTTTAAATGTTCCAGGGTTTAAAACCCCTTCTTTCAGGGGGAAAGAGAATTGTCTTTTTTGGTGGACTTTTTGCCCTGGGCCCCTGTGACCCCCTTGGGGTTTTTTCCATGTCCTCTTTTGCTTTTTTGTGATTTAAAGGCCCAAAGTTTTGGGGTTTAAAGATTCCCGGGGCATTTTGTTAGAGGGAAACGTTGCGCAATAACCACCCCGGTGGACATCCCCTTAAGTTGGCAAAGCTAAAAGCTATTATTGTCGTCAGTGGTGGTTAGTGGGTTGGAAACCCGGGGGTTTATGTTAGCTCGGGACAGGCACCACGGGGCACCACCCCCGGACCCCGCAATGCGGGGGCCCCTTGGTAAATTATAAGCATCGGGGGTTTTCTGCCCTAAAGGGTGGGGAAATTTGACCACCCTTTGGGGGTGGAAAGTTTGAAATGAGTGGCAGGGGAAAGAAAGAGGGAACGTCCAAAAAAGGATGGGCAAAAAAAAAAAAAGTTTCCCTTGGGCCCACCCGGCTTCTGTCCTTAGTTTTTGCTTTTTAAAAATGTAGCTTATAAAAACTTTGCGTCTTTTTCCAAAGGGGGTTTAAATCGGGTTAAAATTAAAGTGATTTGAAAAAATTTTGTTTAAACCACTCTAAAAATTTTTCTATCATACATTTGTTTTGTAAAATTAATCCTATGATTTTAAAGTTTTTGATTTTGTGAAAAAATTACCCAAAAAGGGACGACGGAATTTTGGGGATATAAAAAGGATTTTAAATCAAGCATTTGGTTGTTTTTTTCATTCCCTTTTAAATGTCAATCCCTTCCCTTAAAAATCCAACTGCCCCTTAACCCGGGATAATTCTTTCTTCAGGGGGAAGGGGAAACCCCGACAGGGTTTGGAAAAAGATTGGGGTCATCGGGGAAATTTTTGGCAGATTCAATATCAGTAAAATGTCTTTTTTCCATAGAAACAAAAAGCGAGGGCCAAAAAACTATCCTTGGGAAACACCAGAAATGCCAACCCTGAAAATGTAATTTCCCCCCTTTCATTCCCAAATTGATCGCTCCCGAAAGGGTAACATTAAAAAATCAAGTCCCCTTCCACGTAACATGTTGCTTTTAATGTTTTAGAAAAACTTTGGTCCCTATCATAACCCTTTGTTTTTTTAAATATAAAAAGAAAAAAAATTGGATCCCAAAAAATTTGTTATGGCATAAAAACGTGAGATTTTTAAACAACTTTTTTTTGTGTTGGAATCTCTGGGAAAAAACCCAAGGGTGGCTTCTTTTAAAAGTGATTTGCTTAAAAATACCCACGAAAAGTTTAAGAAACCGGGGGCCCATTTTTTGATGCCAAATTGACCATTTAAAAACAGGGAGATTGGGCTGTGCTTGTACCCCATTTCTTTTGCTTGGGGCAAAGAAGTTACAAAAATATTTTTTCCCACTTTGGGAGAAATTGTTTTTCCTTAAAAAACCCCATTTATCTATGTATATTTTTCCCTTTATTTTGTTGATTTTTAAATTCATAAAATTTGTCCCATGCAAACACTTTTCCCTTTCTTAGTTTTTGTTTACTAAAAAATGGTTTTTAAGAGTAGTAGTAAAAACCATTGTTTCTCTGCTTGGTTTCGTCTCTTTTTTCCCTTTTGTTGCTTTGACCTTTCCCTCCCTACTAATTCTTTTTTGTCAGTGAGTCTATCTTAAGTTTTCCCCCTCCCTAAAAAGTAGTTCGTTTTTTCCCTAAAAAAATAAATTGAAAATTTTGGGCCCCCACGTTTTACATTTTTTTGTTTTTTTTAAAAAGGGAGGGGTAGAATTTTTATAGCCGAAAAAAAAGTTTTTTTGCTCGCGCCCCACGTCTTTTCCCAGCGTTTTGAATCCTGGGGGAAAGAAACCCCACTGCCCCCGCCCGCTTTGAATTTAATTTGGAAATTTTTGCCCCGGGGGAAAGACAAGTCTTTTTTTGTCAGCCTAAAATAAACCAAACTTGCTTTCCCTTTTTGTGTGTGTGAGTGTGGTGTGTGGGTTGGGGTGTGTGTGGGGTGGGGGTGCGAGATGTGAATTTTTTTTTCCATCTGCTAAAGGTTTAGAAAAACCCCCAAAGCCCCCTTGCCCCCCCTTTCCCAAACATTTTGTTTGACCCCCCCCACCCCCCCCCCCCCCCCCCAACCCCCCCCTTTTTTGGGCCGGGTGGTTCCCCCAGGTTCCGCCCTAGTCCAACCTGGCCCCCGGTGGAAAAAGGACGGCCGTGCCTGTTTGCCCCCCCGAAGTGCCCCCCCGGGTATTTGCCGCAGCGCATCGTTCCCCCTTCCCTGGAAAAAATCCCCTTTAAAACCCCTGGCCCGGGCGGGGGTTAACCCCATTTTCCCCGTACCCCCCCCCCAAACCTTTTTTCCCTTTGACAAAACCCTTTAAACACCCTCCTTTTATTTTCTTTTTTAAAAAACCCCCACCCAGGGGTTAATCCCCCACTTTCCCAGGACACCCCATTTCTTTTGACTTCTTTAAACAGCCCACCTCTTTTAAAAAAAAACAAAATTTAGATAAATTTTTTGGATCCCCTTAAAACGGGCCCAATTTTTCTCTTTTGTTAGGGTTTGGGGGTTGGGGGGGGGGGGGGGGGTTTGTTGGTATGCCCCATTTTCGGATTGGCTTTTGTATGTTTTTTGGCCACTTTTTTTCTTACGTGTAGGGTTGGGGGAAAATTTTAAAAAGCTCAAAATTTTTTGCCAATAAAACCACCGAAAGCGTGATTTTATGTGTTTAGGGGGGAAAAGAAAAAGGGTTGGGGGGGGGGGAGACCCTTTGGGAAACCCCAAGTACTTGCCACCCCCAAACAAATTTTCCCAAAATTTTTTTTCAAAAAGGGGAAAGAACTAAACAAACAGACAAAAAGTGAAAAACATTTTGAGCGCTTTGTTTTGTTGCTTTACATTAAATTCCCCGGGTTTTTAAAAACACCATAAAATTTTAAAAAAATTAAATTATTTTTTTAAAACCCTTTTGTCCCCTTTTCAAGTTTTGTTTTTTAAGCCCATTTCCTTTCACCCCAAAACCCCCCCCACCCCTCTCTTTTGGAAGGGGCCCAAAAAGTCTTTTTGCTTGTCTTTTTCTGTCTTTTTTCCCCTTTTCTTTCCTCTCTTTTTCTCTCTCTCTCTCTCTCCCCTCTCTCTTTCTCTTTTTCCCCCCTTTTAAGGGGGGGCGAATCCCCCGTCAAAGGGGGGGAAGGTAAAGCGTGGGGAAAAATTTGCTCTAGTATTTTTGTTTTTTTGAAAGCTAGTTTTGGGTTGGCCTTTTTGGTTTTTCTTGTTTGTTTTACAGTTAGATAAGGGGGATGGGAAATATTCGTTTGCTTTGGTCCAGGGCTGTCTGTGGGCCTTTTTCCCCCGGAACAGTTTTCGCCGGCTTTTTGTCAACGGGCAAAAATTAAATGGGCCCATGGCGGTCCACCCTTGAGAAAGAAGTGGGGAGACGGGGGCTTGTTGGATGACCCCTCACCCCTATCTATTCTGGGGGGGGCCTTTTTGTTTTCGGTGGGGTTGATGTGGAGACAAACCCGGACCGGGTTTCAAGGACGGAAGCTGGGGCCCCAAACCACCCTGGGTGGTGCTGGTGGCCCCGTAGCACTTCACGGGAAAAGCTCCCGGGAAAAAAACCCCAAAAGGTAAGTGCAGTATGGCCCCCCGACACCTAAAACCTGTCCCGGTGGCCGGGCCCCCTACAGTAGCCCCTGAGGAAACATTTACCACGTAAAGGGCCCCAAAGAGGGAAAAAAAGTGGGAATTTGTTAAAGCCAAAAAACCGGCCTATGAGGGTAAATACAAATTTTGGGAAAAAAAGTGTTGTGCTTAAAAGGGAAATGTGTGTTTTTTTAGCAAGACAGGGAAAAATTTAGGACAAAAAATTTTTGGTTAAAGCAATCAAATACAGAACTGAGGGGACGAGTGGAAACAAAAAAGATAATTGCAGATTTTCAAAAAGGCCCGGTAAAGAGGGAAAAAAACCCTCTTTTTTTGGGCCCGGGGAAAAGAAAGTAATGAGACGGGGCGATTGTAAAATTTTTGTGAAAAATCTTCTTTCCAAAAAAAAGGGAAATTGTGGGCAAAATTTTAAGTTTGAAAGTGTTGAACCGGATAATTCAAAACCCCAAACTCTCCCATTATTCCCCAGGTTTTGTTTTTTTACCTAAGTTTTAAAATATTGAAGGTTTAAAAATGTTTTGGGGTTTTTCCGGAAATTTTTGTAGATGACGTTTTTTTCCAAAACTGTTAGGGATTTAGGCAAAATTTGGCCCCATACTTGAAGAGTGCTGGGCCAGGGGGAAAAATTTGAAAAAGGGGTCTTTGACCCTTTGCCCTTAATGGCGAAAAGGATCCCCCTTTTTAATGACCCTTAAAAAAAGGGAATAGCTTTTTGGGCCCGGCCCCCTTTCCCAATCATTCTCCCCATAGTCCCCAATTTAAAAGGGGGGTGGGGAAAAGAAAACCCAAAAAGGGCACTCCCCCTCAGTTGCCCACTGATGAATAGGGTTACCCAATTTGGGGTTTGACCCCCTTTTTCCGTAAAGGGGGCTAGAAAGGACAGGTTGATTTTGGGCCCTAGGGTCTAACCCCAGGGGGACCATGTGTGTTGTAGGCGGGTCTTCCCAAATTTTTAAAAGAGCTTTTTTTAAAAAACTGCTGCTAAAACCCATGAATCCCGGGTGTTTGTCTCCCCGGGTTTTGGTAAAAAGTGTCGTCTTGGGGGGTGGATCAATTGTTTTTGGTAATACAGATAAAAAAATAAAATTTTTTCATTTTTTTTTTGGGAACGTAAGGGATTTTTGGGTAAAAAATGTTTGTTAGAGATTTTGTACTTATGTGCTAGTTTTAAATTTTATATGTTGACAGAAAAAAATTCCTGGAAATGCCCAAGCCAGTTTTTTTTCCTGGCTATAAGGCCTTTTTGTGTCGGAAATTAAAGTTACCATAAAGGGAGGGTTTAGTGGTTTGTTTGTTTTTTAAAAATTGAGTTAACTACCTTTGTAAATTTGGGTTTAGTTTTCCCTACCCTAATATTTGAAACTTTTCTCTGGGGAAAAATCTCTGTTGTTTTTACAAAAAGAAATTTTTGTTGTCTGGGTATATCCCACCTGTGGGTTTTCCCCTTTTAAAAACTTTTTTGCCAATGAAATGGAATTCCTATTTTGGGAAAGGGAAGGGTTTGTAAATTTTTGTGGTGACACGGGATGAAGTAATAAAATACTATTTTTGGAGACTTAAACAGAGGCCCCTCAAACTTTTTTTTGTCAAAGTAGAATTTGGACTTTATTTAGATGTCAAAGTAAAAGAAATGTTTCAGCGGGCAGTCGTATTCCCTGAAATTGTTTATCAAAAATTTGGTAAATTACTTTTAAAATTAGGGTGCACTGTTTAGTTTACAAATTCTAAAGGGGCGTATTTTAATGGGGGCCCAAACCAAGGAGCATTTCCCATACATTTTCTGCGGAGGATTGGTTAATGTTTTTTTTTTTTGAAAGTTTGTTTGTTTTCTCAGATTTTTGACTCATGGGGGTTGTTTTTTTGGGGAGCTTTTTCTGTTTCCCAAAACCCCCCTTCCCTTTTGGGAAATTATTTTTTATCCATTATAATCCGGTGGGGAAAAACTTTTTAACCCCTCTTTTACGGAAAATTTTGTATGGGATGAAAAAAAAACTCTCAGTTTTTTAAAAAAATTCCAGGATGTAAAACCTGTGTGAAATTTTTATTTTTGCCTTTAGAGATTGATGAGAAAAATTAATGAAGCTTTAGATTTTTTTAAAAATGGTTTAAAAAAATCCCCAGGTGAATTTTAAGAAGAAACGGGTACATATAAAATTAAAGGCCCCACCTGTTTATTTTGGTTTGATTGAATAAAAAAGTAGGGAAATATAAGGTCAAAAAAACTTTTGAAGATTTTCCGAAAAACAAAAAGAAATGGGGAAAAAAACCTTTTTGTATTTTGTTTTTCTCAAAAAGGGAATATAAATGAAAGCTTCCCCCGAAAAAAAAAACCCGTTTTAAAAGCCTTACTTGCAGATTTATGTATTTTCTCTTTTTCAAATCCAAATTTCCGGGAAAGTTTTTAGGAAGGGTTTTCATTTAAAAAAAGTCACCCCCGAAAGTATACCCGTTGAGAGGGTTTTCAACATTTCCCAAAAACCCTTTTGGAGAAAGACCCCTTACCCAACCCCCTTGATTTTGTGTTCCCCGGGGGAGGACGGGGACGTTTTGATCGCCCTTATCTAAGATGAGTATTAGGGGAATTGAAAATTTTAAAGGTGGAAAGCAGGGTTTTGATAAAAAATCATTGGTAAAATTGCAAAAATTTTGGGGTAAAAAATAATGGGGTTTTTTTCCTTTTTAAAAATAAAAAAAAAATTTTTTGATGATGGTCTTTTTCGGGATAAAATGGGCTGAATCTAAAATACTCCCTTTGCATAAAAAGGGTGATGTTGAACCCTAAAAAACTAGGGGATTTTTTTTAACCCCCCTAAGTGGAAAAGTTTTATGTTTATTATTAAAATATTTTTAAAAAAGGGGTTTTGGGAAGATTTTTAAGGTGAGCACCAAGGTTTTTAAGAGGGTTTAACTCCCCTTTTAGATCTATGTTTACTCTGCTTGCTTTTTGTCCCCCAGAAACCTTTTGGTCAAACCCCGAAACCCTTTTGTAGTCATTTTTTGCCTTTAAAAAAGCATTTGATTCTTTTAAAACGGGAACTTGTTGGGCCCTATTCCCCTTGGAAAATGGTGTGAAGGGTCCTTTTCCCCCCGATTTTTTGGAGCCATGTACCCAAAAAGTCGGGCCCCCGGAAAAAGGGGGGAAACCTAAAGTGACTAAATATTACTTTACTTTGGTGTTAAACAGGGTGTTTTGGGACCCCTTAAATTTTTTTCGGGTTTTTTATCAATGTTTTTTTAAACCCGGGGAATCATCAATTTTTGGTAAAGGGGGCCCACTTTCCCCCCCCAGATTTCTCAGGTTGTTTATTCTTCGCTTGCTGAGATTTTAATTTGCTTTTCGAAACAGCTTTGGGTTTCCAAAAGCATTTAAAACCCGGTTAAACAGGCTTAAAACAGCATGGATTTAAGGTTAATTGGGAAGGAAATATCGTTGTTTCGGGAAAAGGGTTTGGGATTTTAGCTGTTTCATAAAAAATGGTTTTTAAAGGGAAAATATCTGGCCGTGTTTAAAAAGTATAAAAATATTTAGGAATCTTTTTTTTCTACAAAAGTTAGTTTTCACAACTGCATGTAAGATTGGCAAGTGTGGTAAACGAACTTGTTTTTTGTGTTGAAAAAACCCTACGATTATTAAATAATAACTTTTTTTGTTTTTTCCTTTAAGTATTTGAGCCCCAAATACAAACCCACTTGTTTTTGGTGCAAAAAATTTTGGGGGCTTGGATGGCTGTAAAACATTGGGGAAATTTAACCTTTTGGGTTTTAAAACCCGTTTTTGGTTTTAGATAGACTTTCCACCTAAAAATTTTTTATGGGAAAAAAACTAAAATACCCCCCTTCTTTTAAATGCTGCTTTTAAGGCTTTAAGATTTTGGGGAAAGATTTGA
This sequence comes from Rapana venosa, assembly GCA_028751875.1. Lineage (NCBI taxonomy): Eukaryota > Metazoa > Mollusca > Gastropoda > Neogastropoda > Muricidae > Rapana > Rapana venosa. The sequence goes on from CM054149.1 coordinate 25,623,878, forward strand.
ATAAAAATGAGGGGCGGTCCCTTTTAAACCCTTACAAGATGCTTTATGATCTGATTTTCAAAGGAAAAAAAAAATTGGGCCCCCAAAATACGTCCTGGTTTGTGGAACTGGGGTTTTTTGGAAATTTGTTTGGTTAAATCAGGAGTCGGAATTGTGAGAGTTTTTTAACGTTTTCCGGCCCAAGATTGTTTGGATGCCGATGGCAGCGGGGGGAGTAACCCTTCCCAAAACCCGTGAAAAAAAATTTCAAATGTCCCGAAAATTTTTAAAAGTTCGCATGTGTCAAACCTTATCTAAAACTTGATATGGAAATACATTTGAAAAGAAAAATTGTCTAAGTTTGGGGATTTGGTGCCCCGATTTTAAAGTTCCAAAAAATTCAGAAAGAAACATGATATTGCGCTGGCTGTTATCCCCTTATGTAAGAAAGCCGGGAGGAGAATTTCCCTTTGTTTTTGTGTGCCCCGTTTTGAGGATGTTGGGGCGCCCCATCCTGTTAAATATAGTAGAAAACCCTTAATTTTTTTGACTTTTTTAAATCCGGGCCCTTCAAGCCCATCCTGGGTTTTTGTGGCAGCCCCCTTTTTAAAATTTTGGTAAACCCCTTCGAAAATTAAGAGAGAAAATGTTATCCAAAGTGATTTTTTTTTAGTGCTCTGACTTTGTGTTATACGTAACATTTTGGTCTTTTGTGTGTGTGTGTTGTGTTTTGTGGGGGCGGCGTGCGTCCCGTGCGTGCTTTTTTGTGTGGGTTTTTGTGTGGGGTTTTGTGTTGTGGGGGTTTTGGGGTTTTGGGGTTTTTTTAAAACCCAAAAAATATAACCCAGTTCGGAAACCCCCTTCATTTTAGGGGCCCCTTTGGGCCTTTTTGTGAAAAAATTTTGGGGTTTCGAGTTCGATTTCCCCTTTCTCTCTCTCTTTTCTCCTCTCTCTCCTCCCCCTCTTTTCTCTCTCTCTCCCCTTCTCTCTCTCTCTTTTTTTTTTATTATTTTATTTATATATATATATTTTCTATATTTTATTTTAAAAATTTAATAAAAAAAATGTCGGTACGGCCCTTTTTTTTCCCGGGTTTTTGAAGGCTTCCCTAAAGTTTAAAAATTGGGCGGTGATTGCTTTAATCATAAAATTTAAACCCGGGCAACGTGATGCCGGGCTTTTAACAATACATATATCGGCCAAATGTGGAAATTTTGGTTTTGTTTTTTGTTTAGGGAAAAACATTTTGTTGGAGAGAAATGGTGCGGAATTTGTTTTTGGGTGGTGGTGAAGATGATTTTTGGGCCAATGCAGATGACAAAAAACCGCGCCCAATAAAGAGGGTTTGATGAGCCGAGGGCCCGGGGGTTTGGGGGTGATGAAAAGGCCGTACATGAAGCTTGCTGCTTTTGATGGGGGACGAGGGTTGACAACGTTTGTGATAAAATTTATTTCAAGAGTACAGAAAAGTTTTAAACCCACCCCTTTCTTGTAAAGGGCCCCCTTTGCCCTATGTGTTTTGAGGGGAAAAAGAGGAGGAGAAAACGAGAGAGAGAGGAGGGAGGGGAGAAGGGAGAGGGGGGGGGGCGAGGGGGGGGTTGGGAAAAGGGCCCCTAAAAAAAAAGAAATTTGTTTGTACCTAAAAAAAACCTGTTGTGATCCCAAACCCTGAGCGCAGTGAAGCTTTTCCAGAGCGGTTGTTGTGGTCGGGCCTCCCGACGTGTTGGGGTGTACGAGAGGAGCGTAAAAGAAGCTCCCGAGCAGAAGTGGGGCCCCCCGGCCCGGGCCCTCTTCGGCCTCGGCCCCCCCGGGAGCCGGGCCCGGGCCCCTTTCCCTGCCGACCAACCCAAAGCCCTTTCAAAACCCTGCCCCCCCTGGCGGGTTTTTGCCAGGTCCAGAACCCTGTCCCATCAAAGGTGCTTTAACATCTTTCCCCCTTTCCCCCAAACAGTGGGTTGTGATGGAGCTCCGGCCCCGCACAGGATGGAGAAGTTCCACCCCAAAGTTATGCAGCAAAACATTTCCCCGCGGTGACGGACGTTTATCGGGCAGGAAGATGGGGGGTTTTGGAGGGGAGGGGCCCAGCAGCGTCAAAAGTTGGGTCCGGGCCCGTGCCCCCCAAAAAACCCGGCCCCCAGTTCAAAGGGACATGTAAGTCTGCGAATGCGAGAAGAAAAAGGTTAAAAAAGCGGGCTTTTTTAAACCCCCAAAACCGAAACCCTTCAGCCAGGGTTCTTGTTTTCCTGCAAAACCCCTCGGGCAGGGTCAGAGTGATCAAACGTCTTTCCCCAAACCGACGAGCGGGCCCCCCAAGAAAAAGGGCGCGGGAAGGGGGGTTGTCAAACGCGCGCAAAGAAGGCCCCCGAAAGGTGTCTTCCCACCAAAAAAGCCCCGTGCTAGCATACCCAGTACAGCAGTCGCCCCAGCATTGGAAGTCGGCCCCTAGGTAAGAAATGAATAAATTTGGCGTCACCCGTACACCCGCTGAACCCCCTCTTGCCCCCTAGTGTGATGGTTGGGGTTGCTGTCTCTTTTAAAAGGGGCCTGCAGGGTCCAAGGGCACGGGAAATCCCTGTTTTTGTGACGTTATTAAAGGGCGTGGGTTACATTTTTCATGGGTTTCGTTGGAGGGGAGGGACCTTCCCCCTTTGTGTGAAAAAGGGGTTTGTCATTTCACCCCCTAAATTCCTTCGGATGGTTTGGAAAAACCGAGGACCGTGAAAATTAAAGAAAAACCTGATTGTGGCATAGCCGTTAAAAACACATCCCCTTTTTTTTGGCAGAGCGGGCCCACGTAGGGCCTGGGATCCCAGGGCCCCAAACCCAGCAGAAAAATCCCATGGAAGAGGGAGGGGCCCTTTGTCTTTTTTTATTTCCCCAAGGCATGGGGCTGAAAACTTCAGTCCCAGCCCCCCGTAACCCTGAAGGAGTGAGTGAAGGGTGGAGTCACGAGTTTCGTTTTTAAAGGGATGAATATGCAAAATGTAAGGAAGGTTTTTTGACTTATCTTCCTCCCCCTCCTCCCCCTCTCCCCCTCACCCTTCTCATTTCCTCTTCTTTTCGTGTCATATCATTTTCCATATCAAAATCATTGTGTTTGGGGAGGGACGTAAGTGTCGCTATCACCCCCCGCCCAGTGGGAAAGGGCGGCAACAGTACCGGGCCCAAAACCCAGTGGGGGGCCCACATTCAGCCCGAGGCCAACGGCCAAACCCGGTCGCGGAAGGTCCTTTTGCCTGCGTACAGGTCCCCAAAACGGGGGGGGAAGGGGGGGGGGGGGGGGGCCCGGGTTTTTTTGAAAGCCCCTTGGCTTTTTCTGTCCGTGCCCCTGTCCTTCCCAGTTTTTTTTTGTTGCTTGTGGCGTGTTTTTTTCCCTGTTGTCATGTGCCCTGCAGTTCTTATTTTGTTTGGGTTGGCCCGTGACTTTTTCTGTCTGTGTCCCCTGTTTTTTGCAGTTCTTTTTTTTTTTTTTGGGGCCCCTTTTTGGGTGACTTTTTCTGTCTGTATGTGCCCCTGCATTCTTATGTTGCTTGTGGCGGGATTTTTCTGTCTGTGTCATTTTCCCCCGCTTTCTTTTTGAGTGGTGTGGGCTTTTTTGTTTTTGTCATGTCCCCTCCCGTTCTTATGTTGTTGGGGGCCCGTGATTTTTTCTGTCTTTTTCTGTCCCCCTGCGGGTTCTTATGTTGCTAGGGTGTGGCTTTTTTTTTTTGTCTGTGTTTTTGCCCTCCCGTTTCTTTGTTGTTTTGTGGGTGGCTTTTTTGTCTGTGTCATTTTCCCCTGCAGTTTTTAAAGTTGCTTTGGTGTGGTTTTTTCCTTTTTTTCTGGGTAAAGGCCTGCAGATTATGTAGCTTGGGGCGGTGACAAAACTCCCCCCCGTGATGGCCTGAAAAATTTTTAAGGTGGGGGTAAAAAAACCCCTTTTTCCCCTTTGTTTGGGCCAAAGGACCTCCCAAACTGTGGGGGTGTTTGGCCTGACCCCTCCCGCCTTTCCATCAGGCCAAAGGGGATGATTATAATGACGATGCAGATGACAACAACGACGAAAATTTAAAGATGGTGAGACGACGATGACGGCGGTGGTGGTGATGATGATGACGATGACATGAAGCTCTGCTGCTTCTGATGACCGACACGGTGACAACGCTGATGATGAACTTTATTTCTAAGAGTACAGAAAAGTATTAACATACATTTCTTTGTCATGGGGCCCTTGCCTATGTGATTATGAGGGAGAAAAAGAGAGAGAGAGAGAGAGAGAGAGAGAGAGAGAGAGAGAGAGAGAGAGAGAGAGAGAGAGTCCTAGGAATGGCTAAAAAAAAAAGTACATGTTTGTACCTGACAAAACTGTTGTGATGCGATGCCTAGAGCGCAGCTGAAGCTAATCCAGAGCGGTTGTTGTGGTCTGCCTGCCGACAGTGATGGGGCTGTACAGAGAGGAGCAGATGAAGAAGCTGCAGAGCAGAAAGCTCGGGCCCAAGGTCCGGCCTCTGTCGGCCTCGGACATCAGGGATGCCAGCTCCGGCGTCCAGTTCCTGCCAGACCACATCCAGCACCTCAGCACCCTGCTCCCCCTGGCGGTCTGCCAGGTCCAGAACCTGTACCATCAAAGGTGCATCAACATCATGACCTCCACCAACACGATGGGTCTGCTGATGGAGCTCTCCGGCCACGACCACAGGATGGAGAAGTTCCATCCCGACAGTTACCTGCAGCAGAACAGTTCCGCGGTGACGGACGTTTCATCGGTGCAGGAAGATGGGACCGTTTCTGGCAGTGGACGGCCCAGCAGCGTCGATATGTTGGGTCCTGGCAGTGCCTCCAAGAAACCTGCGCCCAGTTCAAAGGCCCGACACTGTAAGTCTGCGAATGCGCAGAAGAAAAGGTTCAAAAGGCAGGCTTCTTTAACAGCAAACACCGAAAGCATCAGCCAGGGTTCTCTGTCTTCCTCAAAACACCTCGTGCAGAGCTCAGAGCTGATCGACGTCGTTCCAAACGACGAGCAGACCCCCAAGATAAAGGGGCGCGGAAGAGGGGTTGTCAAACGCGCCGCTAAGAAGAGCCTCCGTAAGTGTGTCTCTCCCACATCAACAGAAGCACGTGCTAGCATAGCCAGCTACAGCAGTCGTCCCAGCACCTGGAAGTCTGTCCCTCAGGTAAGAAATGAATGAATGGCGTCAGCAGTACACCACGCTGAACCACCTCTTGTCCTACCTAGTGTGATGGTTGTGGTTGCTGTCTCTCTTTGATGTGCCTGCATGACCTACAGGCGACAGGAATGCCCTGTCTTCTCTGCTGACGCTTACTAAGGGCGTGGGTTACAGTTTTCACTGAGGCTTCTCGTTGGAGGGGAGGGACCTTCTCCCTTGTAGCTGATAGTGGTAGTCACTTCACTCCCCTCATTCCTTCGGATGAGATTGTGAACCGAGGACCCGTGCACACATTGATGCAGAACATGATTGTGGCATAGACGTTCAAATCACATCCACCTTTTTGTGGCAGAGCAGGCCACGTAGAGGCACTGGGATGCATGGCACCAACAGCCAGCAGACAACTGCCACTGGAAGAGGGATGGGCTTTCGTCGGCTTTTATTTGCCCAAGACACTGGGGCTGAAAACTTCAGTGCAGCGCCCCAGTAACTCCTGAAGGAGTGAGTGAAGGGTGGAGTCACGAGATATCGTGTTTAATGACTGACATCATCAAAATGTAAGAGAAGTTGTTGACTTCATCTTCCTCCTCCTCCTCCTCCTCCTCCTCATCATCATCATTATCATCATCATCATCTCATCATCGTCGTCATCATCATCATCATCATCATCACATCAGTAGTGATAATGAGGATGACGTAAAGTGATCGCTATCACTCCACAGTCCAGCTGGGCCAAGCGGCAACAGTACCAGGTGCCGAAGCAGTGTCGGCCACATGTCAGCCAAGAGGCCAACGGCCAAGCCAGGTCGCGGAAAGGTCCTTTTGCCTGCGTACAGGTCCTCAAACTGGGGGAGGGCGACGTCTTTGTAAGACCCTTGGCTTTTTCTGTCCGTGTCACATGTCCTTGCAGTTCTTATGTTGCTTGTGGCGTGACTTTTTCTGTCTGTCATGTGCCCCTGCAGTTCTTATGTTGCTTGTGGCGTGACTTTTTCTGTCTGTGTCACATGTCCTTGCAGTTCTTATGTTGCTTGTGGCGTGACTTTTTCTGTCTGTCATGTGCCCCTGCAGTTCTTATGTTGCTTGTGGCGTGACTTTTTCTGTCTGTGTCATGTGCCCCTGCAGTTCTTATGTTGCTAGTGGTGTGGCTTTTTCTGTCTGTGTCATGTGCCCCTGCAGTTCTTATGTTGCTTGTGGCGTGACTTTTTCTGTCTGTGTCATGTGCCCCTGCAGTTCTTATGTTGCTAGTGGTGTGGCTTTTTCTGTCTGTGTCATGTGCCCCTGCAGTTCTTATGTTGCTTGTGGCGTGACTTTTTCTGTCTGTGTCATGTGCCCCTGCAGTTCTTATGTTGCTAGTGGTGTGGCTTTTTCTGTCTGTGTCATGTGCCCCTGCAGTTCTTATGTTGCTTGTGGCGTGACTTTTTCTGTCTGTGTCATGTGCCCCTGCAGTTCTTATGCTGCTTGTGGTGTGGCTTTCTTTGTGACCTTTAGTTTCTGGGTCACATGACCCTGCAGATCTGATGTAGCTTGTGTCATGGCATGACAAAAACTCACCCAGCCCGTCATGCAGCCAGGGATGACAAACTCACCCAGCCCGTCATGCAGCCAGGGATGACAAATACACCCAATATACCATTCAGTCTGTGGCCAAAGGACTTTCTCCAATCTGAATGGCCTGAAAAATTTGGATCCGATGACCCCCATCATCATCGTCGTCGTCGTTGCCATCACCCCTGGCCTAAAACGTGAATAATAGCTCTGCTGAAGAAATTCTTCTCATAAGGTACTTGAATGATAGTAGGTAATGTCTGTAGCAACAAACTCTGGCATTGCCATTTAACAAGCCTGGATTGACGTGAAGGGTTTGGCAAAGTGCTAGTGATCCGTCCTTGTCAAAAGCAAATAACGAGCGAACCAACCATACCCACCAATCCACCAACCCACCCACCCACCAACCAAAAATGCAACTACCAAAACGTCAACAACCTTGCAGCAGACATTTGGATGCTGGGGCAGGGTCAACCTCCTGTCTGCAGAGATAGGTAGCATGGTGCCCAGTAGTGACAGCCGGACGCTGAAGTCTTCCAGCCCGAGGACCGTCAATGGCACCAGGACCACACAGCCCTTCAAGAGAGGCAGTGAAATTAGGCATCGGCCACCAAGCAGCACACAGTGACGGAGACAGAATCCTGTCAGGAAATGCTTGACCTCAAAATCCCAATGGTAAGGAATGGACGACAGCAGAGAACTTGACAAGAATTAAGGAAAGAGGATAGTGAAGGAGGAAAATGTCCACTACATACATGCCCCACACAATCTGAAAAAGCCAAGGGACAGAAAGAGAGTCAGAAAGTAAGAAGGATAGCAGGGTAGGGCAGCACCCAGAAAGATGTACGCAGCTACACAGAGGTGTAGCAAGACATGACGATAAAGCGTGGCAGGGACCAGGGACACACACACTCAGCACTTGCACGCCACCCTTCGGAAATCACCAGCAAAGTCTGGGTCCGTAGATCCGCCAGTATATATGACAAGGGGATTATCTCTTGCTTTCTGTCTTGCTAGAAGTCTTCTTGTTCGGTTGTTTGTTAAGTTAGTGCCGCTGTTGTTGCTGTTGTTGTTGTTGTTGCTGTTGCTGTTGTTGCTGGGTTATTGATGTTGCTGTCAGGCTGAAGTGGTTGTGTGCAGGGCTTTGACCAGCTGGACATGCAAGTGTGTGCACAGAGCAAGTCTTACCCTGCCGCTCTGGTAAGGGCCTGCACATGGTAGGGTCGCTTACTGCCGTTTCTATGTGCAAAGATTGCATAGAGCTCTCTCTCTCTCTCTCTCTCCCCTCTCTCTCTTTCTCACGGTGTGTGTGTGTGTGTGCGTGCATGTGTGTAGATGTAACATTATATAGGGTGCAGAAGCATTGCTATATAGGATGTAGAAAAGATATTATATAGGGTGTAGAAGCAATACTATACAGGGTGTAAAAGCAATATCATATAGGGCATAGAAGTAACATTATATAAGGTGTAGAAGTAATGTTATATAGGGTGTAGACGTAACATTATATAGGGTGTAGAAGCAATGCTATATACGGTGTAGACGTAACATTATATAGGGTGTAGAATCAATGCTATATACGGTGTAGACGTAACATTATATAGGGTGTAGAAGCAATGCTATATACGGTGTAGACGTAACATTATATAGGGTGTAGAAGCAATGCTATATACGATGTAGAAGTAACATTATATAGGGTGTAGAAGTAATGCTATCTACGGTGTAGACGTTACATTATATATGATGTAGAAGCAATGCACGGTGTAGATGTAACATTATATAAGGTGTAGAAGCAATGCTATAATTATACGTGTAGTCGTAATATTATATAGGGTGTAGAAGCAATGCTATATACGGTGTAGACGTAACATTATATAGGGTGTAGAAGCAATGCTATATACGGTGTAGACGTAACATATAAGGTGTAGAAGCAATGCTATATACGGTGTAGACGTAACATTATATAGGGTGTAGAAACAATGCTATATACGGTGTAGACGTAACATTACATAGGGTGTAGAAGCAATGCTATATACGGTGTAGACGTAACATTATATAGGGTGTAGAAACAATGCTATATACGGTGTAGACGTAACATTACATAGGGTGTAGAAGCAATGCTATATACGGTGTAGACGTAACATTATATAGGGAGTAAAAGCAATGCTATATACGGTGTAGACGTAACATTATATAGGGTGTAGAAGCAATGCTATATACGATGTAGAAGTAACATTATATAGGGTGTAGAAGTAATGCTATCTACGGTGTAGACGTTACATTATATATGATGTAGAAGCAATGCACGGTGTAGATGTAACATTATATAAGGTGTAGAAGCAATGCTATAATTATACGTGTAGTCGTAATATTATATAGGGTGTAGAAGCAATGCTATATACGGTGTAGACGTAACATTATATAGGGTGTAGAAGCAATGCTATATACGGTGTAGACGTAACATATAAGGTGTAGAAGCAATGCTATATACGGTGTAGACGTAACATTATATAGGGTGTAGAAGCAATGCTATATACGGTGTAGACGTAACATATAAGGTGTAGAAGCAATGCTATATACGGTGTAGACGTAACATTATATAGGGTGTAGAAACAATGCTATATACGGTGTAGACGTAACATTACATAGGGTGTAGAAGCAATGCTATATACGGTGTAGACGTAACATTATATAGGGAGTAAAAGCAATGCTATATACGGTGTAGACCTAACATTACATAGAGTGTAGAAGCAATGCTATATACGGTGTAGATGTAACATTATATAGGGTGTAGAAGCAATGCTATATACGGTGTAGACGTAACATTATATAGGGTGTAGAAGCAATGCTATATACGGTGTAGACGTAACATTATATAGGGTGTAGAAAACATTATATAGGGTGTAGAAGCAATACTGTATACGGTGTAGAAGCAATACTCAATGGGGTGTAGAAGCAATATTCAGTGGGGTGTAGAAGCAATACCCTATGGGGTGTATAAGCAATACTGTATAGGGTGTAGAAGCAGTACTGTATAGGGTGTAGAAGCAATACTGTAATGGGTGTAGAAGCAATACTGTATAGGGTGTAGAAGCAATACTGTAATGGGTGTAGAAGCAATACTGTATAGGGTGTGGAAGCAATAAGCCTACTGTACATGGTGCAGAATCAAAGCTATAATGGGGTAGAAGAAATACTATAGATGGAGTAGAAGAAATACTATAGAGGGCATAGAAGCAATGCTATAGAGGTCATATTGCTTATGCTATAGAGGGCATAGAAGCAATGCTATAGAGGGAATAGAAGCAATACTATTGAGGGTGTAGAAGCAATGCTATAGAGGGCGTAGAAGCAATACTCTACATGGCATAGAAGCAATGCTATAGAGGGCATAGAGGCAATACTCTACAGGGCATAGAGGCAATACTCTACAGGGCATAGAAGCAATGCTATAGAGGGCATAGAGGCAATACTCTACAGGGCATAGAAGCAATACTCTACAGGGCATAGAAGCAATACTCTACAGGGCATAGAAGCAATGCTATAGAGGGCGTAGAAGCAATGCTATAGAGGGTATAGAAGCGATACCACAGCCATCGCCCCCATTGCCCCAGTGAGCCCTGTCCGGCAGGTGAGCTGTGGGGCAGAGGTGATCGTGCTGAAGAAGCGGTTCTTCCTGCAGCACGCCAGCTTCAGCGTGCAGCAGGCTGTCCACCTGGCCACCATCTCCATCCCCAGCCCGGAGGAGGTGAAGTACCTGTGGCGCATTGAGCAGGCCCGTGAGCTGTACCAGCGCTCCCTCAGAGAACAGCTGACCCGGCAACACAACCGCTGCTGACTGACCTCTGACTCCACCCCCAAAACTTTGTTTTTATAATTGTTTACAAGTATTTTGATTGCAACGATTATGGAAAAGTATTCATGTGCTTTTGGCATCCCTGTGTGCATGCAATTGTGTATATTTTGTCATATGTTCCTACCGGCACACAATGGCCTACGCTTCCCATAGTTGGAATACGTTTTAACGTGTGCGCAAGATATAGTCTCATCCAAAAGGACTTTCAGGGAGTGCAGTCAGTGCTGATGTTAACTCCAGGGGGAAAAAATCCCATCGAACTGGAATCTCGGTGGTGGCTTAGACCTGGACTCGACCCTGGGCCGTCAGATTGCGATGGCAACGCTCTACACATCAGGTTACCCCAGTCCCCCAGTAGCCTTTGTGTTGGTTGATATAAAAAGGCAGAAGGAAAGACAATGTTCTTGTCTACTGAATTGCTACCTTCCTTTCCTTTGGCAATTTGAGGGTGTGGTCAGGTTTTCTTTGGACTGATCCAGGGATGTGATGTGGGTACCTTTCCAGCTGTGGAAACTTGTGGCAGCTTGTGGTGTGGTTGTCTTCAGAAGGGTAGACTTGTCGTTCTCTTAATGGCAGTGCAACGCATCTTCTCTCGTAGGACAGACAACAATAATTACTGTCGGAGCGTTCAACAAAGAAGAAGGGGGGACTGCAGACGTTGCCTGAAGATAAGAAATGAGGGGAGGTATCCACGACGTTCTCATAATATCATTGGTTGATTGTACCTGCAGTTGTTGTGTAACTGTCCATTTCTTGCTGTTGCTTGCCCAAATTGCAAAGCTTTGTGGTGTCTTTCAAGCCATGAATGCTCCATATGGTGGTACTGGTCATGTCTATTTTCAATGTGACCTTTCAAGTTGCTGTGTCCATTGGAATGGACCTGGAGAGAGATGGGCTTCCTCGGGTTCAACATGCCCCAAAGACTGTGGTGTATTTTAGCTTCGTATTGTGTGATTGTGATTGCCACTGATGTCATTTCTTGCTGCAGGTGTTCAGAATCTCTCCATTGTTGATTCTTGATCAGCAAGAGCTATGATGGGGCTGCAGGCATTTGGTGATTTCATGGAAGAAAAAAAAGACACTGGAGTTCAGCAAAGGACATCATTCCTGACCAGAGACATGAAACAGGAACCTCCCTGTCACGTGTCGTACAGTGACCAGGTCATGTGAGGCAGAGGACACCACCACTGGGGATCACCCAGCAGGCCTCAGTCCCCCCCCCCCCCCCCCCCAACACACACACACGCCCTTGTGGTTCAGGGCTAGAAGTCAGACAGCTGGCGGGGAGTCAGTACAACGTTGACAGCTGTGGTGAGGACAGCTGTTTCGTCATTATATGGCAGTGTAAACCAGTACACACAGTGGGCATATGTGGTGGCAGCTGTTCTGTCATAAAGTGGACAGCTGTGTGTGGTGACAGCTGTTTCAGGACAGTGTCAGGACAAGTATAAAGTGGACAGCTGTGTGTGGTGACAGCTGTTTCAGGACAGTGTCAGGACAAAGCCAGTATAAAGTGGACAGCTGTGTGCGCTGACAGCTGTTTCAGGACAGTGTCAGGACAAAGCCAGTATAAAGTGGACAGCTGTGTGTGGTGACAGCTGTTTCAGGACAGTGTCAGGACAAAGCCAGTATAAAGTGGACAGCTGTGTGTGCTGACAGCTGTTTCGTCATTATATGGCAGTGTGAACCAGTACAAAGTGGACAGCTGTTCGTTATTTGAGGACAATGTCAGGACAAAGCCAGTATAATATGGACAGCTGTGTGTGGTGACAGCTGTTTCAGGACAGTGTCAGGACAAAGCCAGTATAAAGTGGACAGCTGTGTGTGTGGTGACAGCTGTTTGAGGACAGTGTCAGGACAAAGCCAGTATAAAGTGGACAGCTGTGTGTGTGGTGACAGCTGTTTCAGGACAGTGTCAGGACAAAGCCAGTATAAAGTGGACAGCTGCGTGTGGTGACAGCTGTTTCAGGACAGTGTCAGGACAAAGCCAGTATAAAGTGGACAGCTGCGTGTGGTGACAGCTGTTTCAGGACAGTGTCAGGACAAAGCCAGTATAAAGTGGACAGCTGCGTGTGGTGACAGCTGTTTCAGGACAGTGTCAGGACAAAGCCAGTATAAAGTGGACAGCTGCGTCTGGTGACAGCTGTTTCAGGACAGTGTCAGGACAAAGCCAGTATAAAGTGGACAGCTGTGTGTGGTGACAGCTGTTTCAGGACAGTGGCAGGACAAAGCCAGTATAAAGTGGACAGCTGTGTGTGGTGACAGCTGTTTCAGGACAGTGGCAGGACAAAGCCAGTATAAAGTGGACAGCTGCGTGTGGTGACAGCTGTTTCAGGACAGTGTCAGGACAAAGCCAGTATAAAGTGGACAGCTGCGTGTGGTGACAGCTGTTTCATGACAGTGTCAGGACAAGGTGTGTCGTCACTGTGTGTGACATGGTTTAGTGACTGAGGCCAACACCACGAGAGAATAGTGGTGGTGGTGGGGTGGGGGGGGGACAGTTATTTCAAAGGGCAGGATATAATCGTGATCACAGCACTAAATTCATGATATTGATCTAACAGCAACGAAGTCGTCTCAACTGAGGTGACTCTTCCAAGGGTCTTTCCCACTGGAGATAACATCGGTACTGGCTATTTTTCTGAATATCTTTTGCATGGGATTGTTAGCTGTGCTAACGCATTCAGAACATCTGGCACACCTGGAAAAAATCTATCTGCCTTTTGCTACAGATGAGGTCAGCTGTGGCTGCAGGCGTGAATAAAACAACATACCCAGCATGCACCCTGCTACATGACGAAAGATAGGCTCCGCAAGTTTACTTTTGCCCACTGCGCACTGCCTGAACAATTCAGAGTAGTGTCCCAAACAGTTTGTCAGGGAGCTGAGGGAGAAGACAAGTCTTTTCTATCAGCATGTATTGTGATGGTGTTCTTTCCTTGTTGTCAGTGGGGAATAGAGGGCCGTGCCATGATGACACTGAAAGAGAGACAGATAGACAGACAGACAGACGAACAGATAGAGACAGAGTGTGTGTGTGTGTGTGTGTGGAGAGAGAGAGAGAGAGAAGAGAGAGAGAGAGAGAGAGAGAGAGAGAGAGAGAGAGAGAGAGAGAGAGAGAGAGAGAGCGAGCTTACTTTACCCCCGGCATGTCCCTCCTCCAGGCTACACGCCTCGCTGCCGACAGACAGCTATATCTCCCCGCGACACCTCCGAGTATAAGCGGAAGACAAAAGTAAGTAAGTAAGTATGGAATAAGCACTTATGTGCTTTTTTACATCCAGTCCCTGTGTGTATGCGGTTTTGTATATTATGTCATCTGTTCCCACCGGCACACAATGGCCTACTTTTAGGAAAAGCGGGAGAGGATTTAACGTGTGCGCTAGATGTTCTGCATGCGTTCGCACACGGGGCCTTGGTTTATAGTCTCATCTGAAGAACTTTTGGGGTTCACTAATGGAGAGACTTTTGTATGCAACCGTTTTTACCTACCATTAATTTTTGTCATTTTTATTCCTTTGCTGTTCATTTTCTTGGAAACATTCTATTTCATGTTATATTTTTACTATTTTTTTTCACTGATGTTTCTACCCTGTCATTTTATTTAGATCACGCAATGTTTCACAAATGTTACTAATAAAATTTGATATGACTAGTTTTGTTTTGACTGGTGTTGTTTTCAACTAACCACACTCTCAAACGTCATACCACTTTGCAAAGTCTGAAAGAAAGATGGCGTGGTCTTAGAGAACACCCTCCACCCCCTTCCCCCATTCTTTCCCCTTCCCCCAGTCTCTATCAGTGGTTTACCTTACAGCACAGATGCTATGTCTGTCTCCATACAGAAAGAAGCTTGGTGTGTACCCCCCCCCCCCCCCCCCACACACACCAGGTTTGGTGTGTACCTACACAAAGAGAGGCTTGGTTGTACCACACACCAGAGGCTGGTCGGTCCCCCCCCCCCCCCCCCCCCCCCCCCCACCCCCCACCCTTTTCCCCCCCCCCACCCCCCCCCCCACACACACACAGAGATTGTGTGTACCCAAATAGAGAGGCTTGGTGTGTACCCAAATAGAGAGGCTTGGTGTGTACCCACACACAGAGAGGCTTGGTGTGTACCCCCCCCCCCCACACACAGAGGCTTGGTGTGTACCCACACACAGAGAGGCTTGGTGTGTACCCACAAACAGGGAGGCTTGGTGTGTACCCACAAACACAGAGGCTTGGTGTGTACCCACACACAGAGAGGCTTGGTGTGTACCCACAAACAGGGAGGCTTGGTGTGTACCCACAAACACAGAGGCTTGGTGTGTACCCACAAACAAAGAGGCTTGGTGTGTACCCAAATACACATAGGCTTTGTGTGTACACAAACACAGAGGCTTTGTGTGTACACAAACACACAGAGGCTTTGTGTGTACACAAACACACAGAGGCTTGGTGTGTACCCACACACACAGAGGCTTTGTGTGTACCCACACACAGAGATGCTTGGTGTGTACTCACAAACACAGAGGCTTGGTGTGTACCCAAATACACAGAGGCTTAGTGTGTACCCACAAACACACAGAGGCTTTGTACCCACAAACAGAGAGGCTTGGTGTGTACCCAAATACAGAGGCTTGGTGTGTACCCACAAACACAGAGGCTTGGAGTGTACCCACAAACACAGAGGCTTGGTGTGTACCACAAACACAGAGGCTTGGTGTGTACCCACAAACACAGGGGCTTGGTGTGTACCCACACACAGAGAGGCTTGGTGTGTACCCACACACAGAGAGGCTTGGTGTGTACCCAAACACAGAGGATTGGTGTGTACCCAAACAGAGAGGCTTGGTGTGTACCCACACACACACAGATGTTTGGTGTGTACCCACACACAGAGGCTTGGTGTGTACCTAACAGAGAGGCTTTGTGTATACCCACACACACAGAGGCTTGGTGTGTACCCACACACACAGGAAGGTTTGGTGTGTACCCACACACAGAGGCTTGGTGTGTACCTAACAGAGAGGCTTGGTGTGTACCTAACAGAGAGGCTTGGTGTGTACCCACACACAGAGGCTTGGTGTGTACCCAAACACAGAGGCTTGGTGTGTACCCACACACACAGAGGCTTGGTGTGTACCCACACACACAGGAAGGTTTGGTGTGTACCCACACACAGAGGCTTGGTGTGTACCCAAACAGAGAGGCTTGGTGTGTACCCACACACACAGAGGCTTGGTGTGTACCCACACACACAGGAAGGTTTGGTGTGTACCCACACACAGAGGCTTGGTATGTACCCACAAACACAGGGGCTTGGTATGTACCCACAAACACAGAGGCTTGGTATGTACCCACAAACACAGAGGCTTGGTGTGTACCCCCACACACAGAGGCTTGGTATGTACCCACACACACAGAGGCTTGGTATGTACCCACACACACAGAGGCTTGGTGTGTACCCACACACAGAGATGCTTGGTGTGTACCTAACAGAGAGGCTTGGTGTGTACCCACACACACAGAGGCTTGGTATGTACCCACACAGAGAGGCTTGGTGTGTACCCACACACACACACACAGAGGCTTGGTGTGTACCCACACACACAGAGGCTTAGTGTGTACCCACACACAGAGAGGCTTGTGTTCCCACACACAGAGAGGCTTGTGTGTACCCAAACACAGAGGCTTGGTGTGTACCCAAACAGAGAGGCTTGGTGTGTACCCACACACACACAGATGTTTGGTGTGTACCCCCACATACACAGAGGCTTGGTGTGTACCCACACACACAGAGAGGCTTGGTGTGTACCCACACACAGAGGCTTGGTTTGTACCCACACACACAGAGGCTTGGTGTGTACCTAACAGAGAGGCTTGGTGTGTACCCACACACACAGAGGCTTGGTATGTACCCACACAGAGAGGCTTGGTGTGTCACACACACACACACACACACAGAGGCTTGGTGTGTACCCACACACACAGAGGCTTAGTGTGTACCCACACACAGAGAGGCTTGTGTTCCCACACACAGAGAGGCTTGGTGTGTACCCAAACACAGAGGCTTGGTGTGTACCCAAACAGAGAGGCTTGGTGTGTACCCACACACACACAGATGTTTGGTGTGTACCCACACACAGAGGCTTGGTGTGTACCTAACAGAGAGGCTTGGTATGTACCCACACACACAGAGGACACAGAGGCTTGGTGTGTACCCACACACACAGGAAGGTTTGGTGTGTACCCACACACAGAGGCTTGGTGTGTACCTAACAGAGAGGCTTGGTGTGTACCTAACAGAGAGGCTTGGTGTGTACCCACACACAGAGAGGCTTGGTGTGTACCCAAACACAGAGGCTTGGTGTGTACCTAACACAGAGGCTTGGTATGTCCCCAAACAGAGAGGCTTGGTGTGTACCCAAACACAGAGGCTTGGTGTGTACCCAAACACAGAGGCTTGGTGTGTACCTAACACAGAGGCTTGGTATGTCCCCAAACAGAGAGGCTTGGTGTGTACCCAAACACAGAGGCTTGGTATGTCCCCAAACAAAGAGGCTTGGTATGTCCCCAAACATAGAGGCTTGGTGTGTACCCACACACACAGAGGCTTGGTGTGTACCCACACACACAGGAAGGTTTGGTGTGTACCACACACAGAGGCTTGGTGTGTACCTAAACAGAGAGGTTTGGTGTGTACCTAACAGAGAGGCTTGGTTTGTACCTAACAGAGAGGCTTGGTGTGTACCTAACAGAGAGGCTTGGTGTGTACCTAACAGAGAGGCTTGGTGTGTACCTAACAGAGAGGCTTGGTGTGTACCTAACAGAGAGGCTTGGTGTGTACCTAACAGAGAGGCTTGGTGTGTACCTAACAGAGAGGCTTGGTGTGTACCCACACACAGAGGCTTGGTGTGTACCCAAATAGAGAGGCTTGATGTGTACGCACTCAAAGAGAGGTTTGGTGTGTACGCACTCAAAGAGAGGTTTGGTGTGTACCTAAACAGAGAGGTTTGGTGTGTACCTAAACAGAGAGGTTTGGTGTGTACCTAAACAGAGAGGTTTGGTGTGTACCTAAACAGAGAGGTTTGGTGTGTACCTAAACAGAGAGGTTGGTGTGTACCTAAACAGAGAGGTTTGGTGTGTACCCACACACACAGAGGCTTGGTTTGTTTCTGCACAGCGTGTCTGACCAGTTGCAGTGATAGTAACCATTCCGAGATGTCACACAAGATAAGTGAGGAGAAAAATGTATTTATCTGCATGTGAATGCACACACTTGCGCACGCGCGCTCACATACACATAAACACACAGACGCTCTTGCACACGCACACTAGTCTAATATTGTCACCTATAGTGAACAGACGTTAAATACAAGAACGAAGAAAGGAACAAACACACACACACACACACACACACACACCACTCTCTCTCTCTCTCTCTCTCTCTCTCTTATACCTACACGCCCCGTCTGTGTCGTAAGTGGTACTACCTACCTCTATTTATAGCGCTTGAAGTTACCAGTGGCTGGCCCGTACTAACCAAACTAGGTTGTACTTGTAGCCGCCACATCTGAGCCTGCCTGTACTTGAAGTGAAGGAGGCTGTACTGTAAGAGTATGCTGTGGTCACAGACGATTAGAGAGATCACAGCAACCACCCATCGAGGACAACTCTGGACCATCAAAGGACACGCTGGGTGAGGAGTCTGGAGCCGGCCCTTCTTGTACAAAAACTACCGACTGATGAAAATGATAATGATGATGATGATGATGATGATGCTTGATGACCATTCTGATAATGAGCTCAGAGTTCAGTGACTTCGGCAGACTAGACGTATGAAATGGCAGACGAATGAGGACAGTAACGTGGAGGCTTGCTCCTGTTAACCTTTCTCTGGTCTGGGTTCGGGTTTTTTTTAATGAAATGGCCAATCACAAAGACAATAAAGTGGAGACAGGCACCATGCACCATTAGGGTCGGAATAGCCTAGTGGTTAGAACATTGCTATTGTAATCTGACCACCTGGGCTCGACTCCCGTTCAAGGGGATATTTTGCCCTGGAGTTAACATCAGTGCAGACTCCACTCTCCCCAAACGTCCTTCGGATGAGTCTATAAACCGAGGCCCCGTGTGCGAACGCACGCAGAACATCTTGCGCACATATTAAATCCTGTTCCGCTTTTCGTAAGAGTAGGCTAATGTGTACTGGTGGGAACAGAATGGATGACAGAATTTACAAAACCGCACACACACATGGGGACATGGATGTAAAAAAGCACATAAGTGCTTATTCCATTATCCTCGACATAAAAGAATTAAAAAGAAAAAAAAAACCTTTGGTTTTCAGAGCTTTACCTCAGGGATCAACACCTGTTTTCCAGCTAGTCCTGCCAGCTCCTTGGCTTGAACTGTGTGTGGTGTCTTGAGACTGTATGCTTACTGTCCCTATGTGAATAACGTGTAGCATTTTTGCTCACAGGTTGGGGGGGGGGGGGGGGGGGAAGGACAGCATTAGCATTATCATCACTTTCACTGGCTATCAGACTTTTTAGCAGAAATGAATCAGTTGTTGAAAGTGCTTTCCAATACATGCAGGGAACAGCCTTTCATAGCGTACAGAGAATGCTCTCAACTTAGCAGCAGTGCTGTATAGATAGTATTGTTTCACTAGAAATGCCAGCCAGTGGATAAACACAGTATTCATGCAGGAACTCATCAGGTAAACACGCCAGCCGTTTGATAAACACATATCCATGCAAATAAACTCATTAGGTAAACATGCCAGCCGTTTGATAGACACACAATCCATGCCAAAGTTTATCAGGGTAAACATGGCAGCCATGCTACAATCAACTATGACATATCATTGGTTCCTGAAAAGTCATCCACTGACACAGCTACATATGAGCTTGCCATATCTCATGTTAAGACACTGTTTACTCATTACTGTCTGGTTTACCAGTCTATCATCAACAGTTACTCATTATTGTCTAGTTTATCAGTTCCATCATCAGCAACAGCTACTCATTATTGTCTAGTTTACCAGTTACATCAGAAACAATAGCTACTCATTAAAGCATGGTTTACCAGTTCGATCATCAACAATAGTTACTAATTATTGTCTGGTTTACCAGTGCCATCATCATGAGTTCCTAATTACTGTCTGATTTACCATTAATTAATAATAATAATAATAATAATAATACATGGAATTTACATAGCGCTATATCTTGCTAGGGGACGGGATAGCTCAGTGGTCGGAGCACTCGCTTTCCCCCAGCCAAGTTAAGCAGCGTCGAGTGTGGTTAACAGTTGGATGGGTGACCGTTTGCGCGCCTTGGCTTCAGTACAGTTCCCTCAGTTCACCCAGCTGTAAATGGGTACCTGTCCTCTTTAGGGTCAGGGAAGGTAAAGCAGCGAGGGAGAGGAGATGGGCGCCGCCCTCAATATGCTGGCCCTAGAGAAGTGAGGTCTCTGACGCCTCGCTCCCCTACGACCTTATAGGTTATGGGACACCTTTACCTTTATATCTTGCAGAAAACAAATCAAAGTGCTTTCATTCATCCTACTCATTCACATGCAGCCAGTTACAATTAATAGGGTGTTGGAGTTTTTTACAAATTCAAATGTATACACATACGCTTGCACGCACGCACGCACGCACATGTACACTCACGCACACACATAAAGGTTGTACACTCAGGCAGGGTGATGGGATTTGGGCTGTTGAGGGCAGGGACAAAAATGAATTGGAACAAGAGGGGAAATCTTAGAATTGAAATAAACGTGTCTTGAGGCAGGATTTAAAAGCGTCATAAGAAGGCTTTTGGCGAAGGGAGAGAGGGAGGTAATTCTGGATCGATGGACCAGAAACAGAGAAAGAGCGATGGCCAAGGGTGGACTGGTTGAAACTAGGTTTTTTCAGCACAAGGTATCTGCAGCAGAGCGGAGGGAACGAGAAGGAGTTTCCGTCATCAATAATGGTTACTCATTATTGTGTCATTCACCAGTTCCATCCTGGACAATGGTTACTCATTATTGTGTCATTCACCAGTTCCATCCTGGACAATGGTTACTCATTATTGTGTCATTCACCAGTTCCATCCTGGACAATGGTTACTCATTATTGTGTCATTCACCAGTTCCATCCTGGACAATGGTTACTCATTATTGTGTCATTCACCAGTTCCATCCTGGACAATGGTTACTCATTATTGTGTCATTCACCAGTTCCATCTTAAACAATGGTTACTCATTATTGACAAGTTAATCAGTTTCATCCTTTAAGTTGTAAAAAACCACACATACAAAAGGATGCCACCGAAGCTGTCATCAGAAAGGGAAACGCTAGAATACCCTTTTCCCGTGGGGTGTCTCCTGTCTGTAACAGACCAAGACAAAGACTGATGCCTCTGTCAGCAGTATATCATGACATGGCCCCGTTGATGTCCCCGCCTGTACACCATCCCCATCTCTGCCATCAGCTGCTGATCCAGCAGTTGTGTGTGTGTGTGTGGTGTGTGTGGATGTGTGTGTGTGTGTGTGTGTGTGTGTGCCAGATTTATGTAGAGTTTGTGTTGTGCTGTATATGCTGACCTTTATGTTTATGATTTTTTTAGGGGATACAAAAGAGTACTGACTTCATTTTATTTTACGAACAAAACCTTTGGTCAAATACATGATGATCATGGATGCTATTACTGGTGTTGTTGTTGTTGTTGTTATCATCATCATCATCAGCGACATTATTATTATAGCAGTAGTAGTAGTAGTAGCAGCAGCAGCAGCAGCAGCAGCAGCAGCAGCAGCAGCAGTAGTAGTATATGAAGGCCTGCATGGAATGCTGT
>CM054149.1:25650239-25667739 GCA_028751875.1 Rapana venosa
GGGGAGAGGGGGGGGTGTGTGTGTGTGTGTGGGGGTGTGTGTGTGTGTGTGTGTGTGGGATGTGTTGTGGTTTTAAGTTGGTGTGTGTGTGTAGTTGTGTGTGGTTGTGTGTGTGTGTGTGTTTTGTTTTGTGTGTGTGTGTGTGGTGTGTGTTAAGTGTGTGTTAAGTGTGTGTGTGAGTGTGTGTGTCCCCACTGCTTGTATTTGTCTGTCTACCGGTTGTTGTGTGATGTGTGTGTGTGTGTGTGTGTGTGTGTGTGTGTTGTGTGTGTGTGTGTGTGTGTGTGTGTGTGTGTAAGTGTTTGTGTGTGTGTGTGTGTGTGTGTGTGTCCATGTGTGCTGTCTGTTTGGTGTGTGTGTGTGTGTGTGTGTGTGTGTGTGTGTGTGTGTGTGTGTGTCCCCACTGCTTGTATTTGTCTGTCTACCGGTTTGTGTGTGTGTTGTGTGTGTGTGTGTGTGTGTGTGTGTGTGTGTGTGTGTGTGTGTGTGTGTGTGTGTGTCCCCACTGCTTGTATTTGTCTGTCTAACGGTTTGGGTGTGTGTGTGTGTGTGTGTGTGTGTGTTAAGTGTGTGTGTAAGTGTGTGTGTGTAAGTGTGTGTGTGTGTGTTGTGTGTGTGTGTGTGTGTGTGTGTCCCCACTGCTTGTATTTGTCTGTCTACCGGTTTGTTTGTTTGTTTGTCTGGCTGGTTGTTTGTCTGTCTGTCTCTGTCTCTGTCCTTGTCTCTGTTTGTCTCTTTCTCAATATCTTGTTTACTCTCTGTCTGTCTGTCTGTCAGTCTCTCTGTTTGTCTGTCTCTCTCTCAATATTTTTTAAACTCTCTCTCTCTCTCTCTCTCTCTCTCTCTCTCTGTCTCTCTCTTCTCAAAGCCCGAGAACTTTGCTAAGTATAACCTGTGTACAAAAAGTTGAAGTATCTCATGTTTCTTTGGAAAATCACTGTTGATTAAGCCAACATTATTTATGTTTAAAAAACCCCACCTGTTTTGTTTGAAGTTCTTTTGTCAAAATGAATACTCAATTGTAAACAGGCCGGTGGCCTTACGACCCAAATCCTTGTGTTTTATTCTTCTTGTACTTTGTGTAGCCAGTAGCCCTGTACGCCTGTAAAATGGAAATGATGTAATGTTGTCTGGTTGAAAAGTTACTTTTTTTTGTTTTGAACTGTATATGTGTGCCATACATACATACATACATACATACATACATACATACATACATACATACATACATACATACATACATACATCTATCTATCTATCTATCTATCTATCTGTCCCGTAGTCTGACGACCGTGGGGGCACCCTCAAAAACTCAACAACCAGTTCCCTCCATTCCTCTCTCTGTTCTGCCTTTCTCAGGGTTTTGTTGAGTTCTAGGCCTGTCCATTCGCTGATGTTATCCTCCCAGCTCTTCCTTGGTCTGCCTCTTCTTCTTCCTCCTTGGACAGTGCCTTGTAAAATTGTCTTTGCAAGTCCTTTGGATCTTGTGACATGCCCATACCATTTAAGTTTACGCTTTTTCACGATCGTTAGAAGGTTCTCATAGGGTACATGCTTTATATACAAACTCTTGTCACTCCTCCTTATATGGGCAAGCTTTTAAACTTCTATCGTCCTCGGGAGGTAATTTTTTCTTTCATGTGTTCGTCTCCCTCTACTCTATCTTTCTTTTCCTTTTCTTTCTTCTATCCTTTCTTTCTTTCCTTCTTTTCTTTTCTTTCTTTCTTTCTTTCTTTTCCTTTCCCTTTCTTTCTTTCTTTCTTTCTTTGTTTCCTTTTTTCCTTTCTTCATTCTTTCTTTCTATAGATATTGTTTTATCTTGTCACTATCATTATTATAACTACCAGTATTCGTTTGTTTGTTTTGTTTTGTTTTGTTTTTACTTATACCTTACTGTGACTGACAGTTACAATTTGCATGCTTGGATAATGCTCATTGGTATGTTTACGTAACTGCAGGGGTTTAGTTTCCTTTTGTTTAATGCTTTTTTTTTTAATTTTGGGGGTGGATGAAAAAATGTCAATGGACTTATTCAAAGACATGTTCCTCTCTGTTCTGTTCTGCTCTGTTCTGCTCTGCTCTGTTCTGCTCTGCTCTGCTCTGTTCTGCTCTGATCGGTTCTGCTCTGCTCTGTTCTGTTGTTCCGCTCTGCTCTTCTCTGTTCTGTTGTTCTGTTCTGCTCTGTTCTGTTGTTCTGTTCTGCTCTGATCGGTTCTGCTCTGTTCTGCTCTGTTGTTCTGTTCTGTTCCTCGCTCTGTTGTTCTGCTCTGTTCTGTTCTGCTCTGTTGTTCTGCTCTGTTGTGTTCTGTTCTGCTCTGTTCTGTTCTGCTCTGTTGTTCTGCTCTGCTCTGTTCTGTTCTGCTCTGTTGTTCTGCTCTGCTCTGTTCTGCTCTTCTGTCGGTTCTGCTCTGTTCTGTTCTGCTCTGCTCTGTTGTTCTGCTCTGTTCTGCTCTGTTGTCTGCTCTGTTGTTCTGCTCTGCTCTGCTCTGCTCTGCTCTGCTCTGTTCTGCTCTGCTATGTTGTTTGCTTGCTCTGCTCTGTTCTACTCTGTTCTGTTCTGCTCTGTTGTTCTGCTCTGCTCTGTTCTGCTCTACTCTGATCGGTTCTGCTCTGCTCTGTTCTGTTCTGCTATGCTCTGCTCTGCTCTGTTGTTCTGCTCTGTTCTGCTCTGCTCTACTCTGATCGGTTCTGCTCTGCTCTGTTCTGTTCTGCTATGCTCTGTTCTGTTCTGTTCTGCTCTGATCTGTTCTGCTCTGCTCTGTTCTGTTCTGCTCTGATCTGCTCTGATCTGGTCTGTTCTATTCTGCTCTGTTTTGTACTGCTCTGATCGGTTCTGTTCTGTTCCATTCTATTCTGTTCTGATCTGTTCTGTTCTGTTCCATTCTGCTCTGCTCTGTTCCGTTCTGATCTGTTCTGTTCTGTTCCATTCTGTTCTGTTCCGTTCTGCTCTGTTCTGTTCTGCGCTAATCGGCTCTTTTGTTCCGTTCCATTCTGTTCTGTTCCTCTACACGATCTTTCTTACCCGCCATCTCTGTTTATGTCACCCTTCCTCTCTTCTTTTCTTTGCGTTCGCGCACGCGTGTGTATCTGTTTGTCTGTGTGTGTCTGTCCGTCTATGTCTCAGGAGGTGCCTTGCGCCCTCCCCAGCCCCCCCCCCCCCCCCCCCCCCCCCCCTCCCCTCCCAAGCTCTCGTCAGCTCTGCACTCCCCACTTTAACGCCCTTCTTCTTCTTCTCCCTGACTCTCACAAACTTAACCTTCCCTTCCCCGCAGCCTCTCTCTTCTTCTTCTTCTTTTCTACATCTTGTGCAGTGTTCTCTGCCTGGCTGCCAGGTTGAGATTGCAGTGCAAAGCAGTCCACTTAGGCAGCGGGGCCAATCGGAAATTGTCCATTGCAGCCTTATCAGCGCCTGTAGGGCCAGCTCCATGTATCAAAAGCCCCAGATAGCTGCATTGCAGGGATGTCTGGGAGAGGGGTCAAATGGAAAACCGGCTTTTAAGAACAGACGAAAAACGATTAATAAAAAGAAAGAAAGAAAGAAAGAAAGAAAAACCTGCCAAGATGTAAACAACAATCGCTGCTGCCTTGTAAAAGTGGAGGCTTCTTTTGGAAAACATATACATTCGAAAACTTGACGTCGTCTTTTTCTGTTTCTCCTTTTGTATATCAAAGCTACAATCAGGGTATGGTTTTTGTGTCAAAGCAAGAACCATATCCAGGTTGTAGCTTTTGTTGTTGTTGTTGTTGTTTTCTTCTTCTTTTCTTTATCTGCGTAGAGTATTCAAAACCAAAATACTGGTCTAGTCCCAAGAAAAGGGGAATATGGTGATAGAATTGTGTTTCTTCCTTACTGTTGTGTGGACATATCAAAGGCAATGGCTATTCCTGTTTGTGGCCCTCCTTCACATAATGAGTCGCAGTGCACCAGGAGGTCAATGCTTAGTTGTTAACATTTTATCAATTTGTTTGAAAAAGGGCTGTTCAATAAGAAAAAAAAACCAGATTGCAAATCGGATAATTCTATGAAAAGTTATTACAGATTTAAATGCTAGACCCCAGGAAGTGACACAATGAAATAATTGACTAATTTTACATCATAGTAAATGGTCAGGAGGAGGGACTGGGTGTTTTTAACGGCAGCTTAAAAGCAAAAGGAAAGGTACGCCTTGATACTTCAATATAAGATAGAAGAAAGCCTATTCTTTTATAACTAATCGGAATCTCAAAATTCGACAACCTGACCCCTGCCTGCCTAAAATGGTTCCTAGTGGAAAAGTGTGTCAGGTGCAACGCGACTCATTTCGGGGTGGAGGGTCACCGCTATTGCTGTGCTATGTCTGTCCTTTCCTTCTATTTCTGGCAGCTCGTGAAGAGCACATCAACTGTTGGCTTTGAATCATGTTTTCTTATTTTGGGGAAAAATTGTATACAGTATTGTTCAGTGGTCAAACAGTTATGTGGGTCAGTCAACAAATCCAAAGAACCTTTGCCCGATTTAGCTTAAGGAGAGGGAGAAGGGGGGGGGGGGGGGCTAGTACTTGGGTCATCCAGGGAAAACATTCATGACTTCGAGTTGGCTGTTATGTTTTCGGGCGTGGCGTTTTAAGTGCGCAAGCATAGGAACAGCTTTTGCGTAGAAAACAAACTCGCAACATTTCTGAGGTGACCTAGTGAGACACTAAGGCGTGAGTGTAGTGCAGTACAGTGCAGTGCAGAGCTAGAGTCCAGTGACGCCTAACCCGCAGTCATCAGACGTGTTGCATCAGAGACTTCTATGACTGTGTGCTGGGTGACCTGTGCTCTCTTCAACACGTCTTCAGCGACTTGAAGGATCCTGGTGTTTCAGGGACCTGAGGACGGCACAGGCTGAGCACAGCGAAGGAAGAAGGCCTGTGTGCTAGCTGTACTGTACAGGGGCGGTGTCCTCTGAGCGCTGTGCTATCAACATCACGTCTTCTTCACAAGCTGTTTGTTCTTTCTCACACACTCTGGACTCCGGCACTACAGCTGGCACTTGACGAAAGCAGGCACAAGAGAGCGCAGAGTTAAAGGGGACAGAGAGCCAGTGCTTCAGTTGTCTGTAATGAAGCAGTATGGGCACATGCACAGGCAAATTGATCTTTGTCGCTAGATAAAAATTCTTATTAAAGATGAGGTCTTTTTAAAAATATATATTTAGGGTTTTTCTAACAGAAAACAAAGCTTAGTGGAGCTAGATACATTTAAATGAGGATTGTTTTCTAAGGCTTTCGCAAACACGCACACACACTCACACTTACACTTCTAATATCCTTATTTAGTGAAAAGGCATTAAACTAAAGATCTCTCTCTCTCTCTCTGTATATATATATATATATATATATATATATATATTATATATATATATATATATATATATATATATATATATATCTGAGAGACATACAGACAGACAGCCACAAAGACAGAGGATTCGTTTAGAAAATGAAAGCAGATATAATAGCCATTGTGTACATCTTACAAAGCCAAAGCTTTCAAACCCAGCTGTTCAGCAAAAGATCTGTCATAAAGTGCTGAAAAGAACAAACCAAACCCAAAAATAAACCATAGGCTGGTCTACAGTAGCGAAACAGTCCTGGACAACCTTGATGAAACCAGTATGATCTCAAGTTGAGTCTTATAACTTTTGGTGGGAAAGAATGCGGTTGGGAGAAAATCCTTGAAAATAAAGTTCTGTTTGAGCCTTAGGTTAAACATAATGAAAGAGCTGAAGGCGTTGCGCTATAACACAGCATAGCTTTGGGCTGTGACACATGCCTTGTCCTCTTTTTTCCCTGAGAAAAGAATGCAGTACTTGTCTCCCTTGCACAATATGGCTGCTCACTGTAAACCAGAATTCTCCCATATAAAGCCGACTTTCTTAAAATAAAATTAAATGTTTGACAGTAAGAGTTGAAATTCTGTATGTGAAGTTCTGGGGAAGATCAGTATTTTCAAGTCAACTTTCTATTTTGACTGTGTGCTCCCTTTAACTGAAGGCTCTAATGTGACATTTAAAATAAACTGTGTTAAGTTGTTGGGGTTTATGTCTCTTAGCTCCTGGTTATGTGCCCCTTTTAGTAGAAATAAAGGAACAAAAAGAGGTGACAGAATGGTGACATCATAGCCTACATCGTGTTTTGTTTTGTTTGATGCCTTTTTATATATATTTTTTTAAACTGGAGGGCTGGATAAAAAAAAATTAAGAAAGGCATTGTACTTATTCTATTAGCCTCTGTAAATGGATTTTTATTTTGTTGTATTCTGTCCTGTTCCTCCATAGGATCATTCTTACCCCCCATCTCTGTTTATGTTGCCTTTATTTGCGTTCTCCCCTGTGTGTGTGTGTGTG
The DNA here is from genome assembly GCA_028751875.1 of Rapana venosa. Classification (NCBI taxonomy): domain Eukaryota; kingdom Metazoa; phylum Mollusca; class Gastropoda; order Neogastropoda; family Muricidae; genus Rapana; species Rapana venosa. The sequence continues at coordinate 25,656,610 of CM054149.1, forward strand.
TGGGGGGGGGGGGGGGAGAGGGGGTGCATGTGCATGTGAAAGTCAAAGTCAGGCTGTTTGTCACTAGCTGTTGTTGACCATTAATTTTGGCTGTTTGTCATTTGCTGTTGTTAGCTATTTGGCTGTTTGTCATTGACTGTTGTTGGCTATTTGGCTGTTTGTCATTTGCTGTTGTTGGCTATTTGTCATTGGCTGTTCTTGGCTATTTGTCATTGGCTGTTGTTAGCTATTTGTCATTGGCTGTTGTTGGCTATTTGTCATTGGCTGTTGTTGGCCATCAGGCTGTTTGCCATCAGCTGCTGATAGCCAGCTGGCTGTTTTTCTTCTCAGGTCAACTTTATGGGCTGCTTTGTGTTGACCTGACAACATTCTGTGGCGTATTTGTTGCGGCTTGATTGCCAGATGTTTGTGTGCAATTTTTCAGGGTTTTTTTTCTCTTCCCTGTTTGTGTTTGTCATCGCCCTGAAAACTATTTCTCTAGCTGTTGAGTGCCGCACTATCAAAGAACATTACTTGCTGCATGCAAGAAAAAGTGTGTGTGTGTGTGCGCACGCGCACACACACACACGCTTATGAGTGCTTACACCAATGTGTCAGTACCTGTGCGAGTGCGTTCACGTCCACGTGCACTCACGTTCATGACTCTATTTATTTGTGTACGTACATGCATGTACACATGTCTTAATCAGTACGTTCATGTACGTGAACATGTACACAGAAGGTACATGCTTACACACACGCTCAGAAGCACGAAGATCACCTCCCCTTCCCCACTCGTCCCTCTTCAAAGGTCAGGGGGAATAAGTCTGCAGGGCTCAGAGGCCAATTAGGACAGGAAGTCATTAGGAGTTTGTCTCAAAGGGCCGCCAGGGCGCAGCACTTGATGCTGAGGACATTCTCCAACCTCTCTAGCCCTTCTCACAACGCTCACCTCCCCATTCCCCCTTCCTCTCACTCCTTCCTCTCCTCCCTCCCTAGCCTCTGAGCCCCTGGGGCACTTGAGGGGCCAAGAGCTATTTCATCCCTGGACGCACACCTCTGGCTGACAGTTCAACAACTGCTGCCCTCAACAACAGGGTGGTCAGGGACAGAAGTGTTTGGCGTTTCCTGGACAGCAGCTGGAGGTGACTGAGCTAAGCTAGCTCCTGCTGCCTGCCAGTGTAGTGTTGGTGTTGCCTGTGGATGCGTGCTTGACAAGTGCAGAGTGAAGGAAGGGTAGAGTGATAACGTGACCGAGACATTCTTTTGTTTTTGTGCCAGCTGTTTTCCTCTCCATCATCTACACAAAGACCTTCTACTGACTTGGCTCACACCTGGGAAAGAAAGGAGAAGGTGGGATTGTAAACACGTGATAAGTAGATGAATTGTCAGTAAATGAATAAAAAAAAATTATATAGATAAATACATAAATAACTAAATGAAAGGGTTGTAAAAAGTCCTATGTCATAGTAAATATGACTCCCATAGAACGGATTGGCGTTTTAAGCAAACCGCTGACTTGTCCCTAAGCAGATCAGTCTGCTTTCTGAGGACTGGGAGAAGTCAACCTGACTTCTGTGACGCTTTGCATTGACCTGCACTGGCACAGTTAAGTCACAACTAAGTGAGGTCATCCACTTCTCTCACATTGTGGCGACAGATTCTCAAAGTAAAAAAAACAAACCAGAAACACCAATACTAAAACAACAACACCCCAACCAAACAACAACAAAATACCCCATCCCAAACAAAATGTGTACAAAACAAAGAAATCAGGCTAATGGTTGAAGGTTAGAGAAGGAACTCGCCCCTTCCCTCTCTCTGTCACAGATGGCGCTGTGTCCTAGAGATCATGTGATAGAGGGGACTGAACGGGAATCTTTCCTCCACCTTAGCTCAAGGGCTTTGTAGAGGTTTGTTATGGGCTTAGCTACATGTGTGTGTGTGTGTGTGTGTGTGCTGTGGTGTTTGTGTGTGTGTGTGTGTGTGCTGTGGTGTTGTGTGTGTGTATGTGTGTGTGCACTGCGCTTGCAGTGGCAGTGTTGACCAATCCACGCTAAGCTCTTGTATGATCCCATGGGCTCTTGCGATAAAAGGCGGGAGAAAGAAAAAGGAACTTAGAAGGTCCGCTTGTTGACAGATGAGGGAAGTCACTTCACCTCTGTTTGATTTTGTGTAGTAACACCACTGCGCTGCCACAGCACTGATAGTGCTCTCTTGTGACTGGAGGTCAGGGCTTGACTGCAAAGTGAGGATGTGATCTGCTTCTTGTTCTCTGAGTGTATTGATGGTTGATGATGGTGATAGATGTCGGATTAATTCTTATAGTGTGATATGGAATGATGTAGTAGATTTGGTCATTTTTTCTACTGATTATAATAGTTACAGATTTACTACAGATCTGCAACAATTTAAAAAGAAAAGTTGGACAGTTGGTTTTTGTTGTTAGGTTTGGTATTGTTGTTATTGTATTTTATTTGTTGGGGTTTTTTTTTGTTGGTTTGGTTTTTTGTGGTTATTTTGTTTTTGTTTGTTTGTTGTTGTTGGTTTTGTTTGGGGTTGTTGGTGGGTTTTTTTGGTTGTTTTGTTGTTGTTTTTTTTGTTTTTTTTTTGGGGGGGGTTGCTTGTTTATAGATATATATCTCGCATTTGACTTTTTAAAAAATTGTGTGGTGATCAACATGTCTCTTTTATGGCCATGCAGCATGGTATGTTCAATTCAGAACATTAAGAGACAGCACTGAACATATGAAACAACACCCACACTCACTGAATGAGTAAATGACTAAGTGAACAAGGCGTTAACAAACACCACCACAACGATGGATACAAGGCTGCATCATAAGAAGCGCAAATTTTCACTCACTGTGCCATGGGGAGTCTACCTCAGTTACATAAAATGAAATTTCGCCTGTAGTGAGAGATTGCAGATCTGATCTTTTCCCTGCAGTCTCTAGGGTTTATACAGACGGTTATCAGCCATCAGCATTTCTTTCCACATTCTCATAAGAGAGGTCGAAACAGAAAAGCTATGTAACCTAAGATAGACAACAACAACAGCAGCAACAACAACAACAAAAGACAAACAAATCCAAAAATACTCCTGCCCAAAAAAACCCAAACAACAGCAACAAAATAATAAACAAGTGAAAAGGGAAAAAAATGAGCCAAGTGCAGGAAAAGGAAGAGTGGTGTCCACTATCACAGAGCCGGCACTCAGGACGTAATTTCCGTTACATAATATCGCATGTCTGTCTGCACTGCTCCAGTCTTCCCTTTTTTGGTGTTTTTTGTTTGTTGGTCATGCAGTTTTTGTTTGTTTAGTTGTTGTTGTTGTTGTTGTTGTTGTAGCTTAACTTTATTCAATCATATTGATTTTGGTAATAACCTAACTATTCAGTCATATTGATTTTGTTAATAGCTTGACTTTATTCAGTCATAATGATTTTGTTAATAGCTTGACTGAATTTAATCATAATGATCTCTTGATAGCTTGACTTTATTCAGTTATAATGATTTGTTAATAGCATGACTTTATTCAATCATAATGATTTGTTGATAGCCTGACTTTCTTCAATTATAAAAATTATTTTATCAAGAGCTTGGCTTTATTCAATCATAAAGCACGTTGTTCTCACAAGATATAGCGGGACATAAAATCCATGTTTTATGATCATCATAATCTTTATTCCACCTTAATGATTTTGTTGATAGTTTGAGTTAATTCAATCATAATGATTTAGGTGTTAGCTTGACTTTATTCAATAATAATCATTTTGTCGCTTGCTTATCTTAATTCACGCATAATGGTTTTGTCTATAGCTTGCTTGAGTTTATTCAATTATGATAATTCTGTTGTTTGCTTGATTAACTGTATTCAATCATAATGGTTTTGTCCATAGCTTGCTTGATTTTTTTCAATCATAATGACTGTTGCTTGCTTAATTAACTTTATTCAGTCATAATGACTTTGTTGATATTTCGGCTGTATCTATTCATTCAAGGATGGTGTCTATAACCTAGCTAACCACAGAAACCATGTAGGGCTGATGTCAGGTCAGAGAAAGACAATACTGGTGACAGTAATAAACATTGCCGTTTGAAATCTTTCTTTTTTTAAAGCGACTTTTTTTCCATATACCAACAAAACCACGTGGTTCAATCCTTCAAGTTATTTCTGATATCATATTTCTCATAGTTTCTTATAATTATGAGGATGATGATGATGATGATGATAACAACAACAATAATGACGACTAAAACAATAATAATGATAATAATAATACTAATAACATTAATGTAGTCATGGGCCTTGTCAAAAATATACCAAAGCACAGCACTGTATCAGCTCATGATTTGTGTGTGTGTGTGTGTTCTGTGAAACTCAAAACCATAGTGTTTGCTGTGTCAAGGTTTGCTACCTCCCCCCCCCCCCCCCCCCCCCCCCCCCCTATCTCAACCCACCTTCAGGTTTCTCCCTGACATCTCCCTGACTGTAGGCCACCTGCTCACTTTTTAAAAATTATTTCAGCAATGCCTTCCAACTCCATGTCTTATTCAGCTATAGTCAAACCACCTCTATGTCTCTTGTGCTCTGTGATTGCCTTGCAAAGGGTCGGTCATTACAGATGTCATGAAGAAACTGGCATTTGTGATGTAAACTGTGCGGAACTGTGGTCCTAGAGGGTAATGCACCTACACAGAAAGCAAGAATGGGTGGCGCTGCTCTTGTGGCGACGCGCTCTCCCCGGGGAGAGCAGCCCGCATTTCACACAGAGAAATCTCGTGACTTAAAGTGGTATAAATAAATAAATAAATAAATAGAAGTACGGGTCGATCTCCATTTGAGCCCAAACTTTTGCCGCCTATTCTCTGCAAATGATTTTTATTTACTTTATTTATTAAAAAAAACATTTTTTAAAAATTCTTTTATTTCGAGGATAGTGGAATAAGCGCCCCCAGCATCCTCCCCAACGACAACAAGCACTCGTGTGCTTTTTTTTATTGAGAGAAAGAGAGAGACAAAGAGAGACACAGAAACAGAGAGTATTTCCACACACCTTCACCAACTGACCACAGCTGTTCTGTGATTGCAGGCGAGGGCCACCAGTTCGAAAGGCAACATCTCTCCAACTCATCACCTCCCTCCCCGCCTCCCCATCATCACCACCGCCACCATCATGGACGTGCACGTCACCCAGACCAGCTGTCTCCTCTACACCCCCAACATCCTCCTCAACAACAACAACATCAACAATAACAACAACAACAACAATGCCAACGGCAACCCGTCCCCTCTCTCCATCTTCTCTTCCAGCAGTACCCCGGACTACCCCTTGCTCCAGTGTCTGAACGATGAGAAAGCCTTCCTCTACATCCCCGTCATCGTCTTTCTGGGCCTGCTGGTCATCGTGGGTACGCTGGGCAACACGCTGGTCCTGTGTGTCTACTGGCGAAAGCCTTACAAAGCCTCTTCCCACTACTTCATTCTCTCGCTGGCCGCGCTTGATTTGTTCAGCTGCTTGGTCGGACTGCCCACGGAAATTGCCGACCTGCGGTTTCCGTACATGTTCAACATGCCCATCGCTTGTAAGCTGCTGAGGTTCACCCATTCCAGCACCATCATTGCCTCCAGCAGTATTCTGATCCAGGTAGGCTGGGCAGGGAGGGAGAGGGAGGGAGGGAGAGGGAGGGAGGGAGGGAGAGATGGATATGGGGGGGGGAAGAGGGAGAGGGAGGGAGGGAGGGAGGGAGGGAGAGAGAGAGAGAGAGAGAGAGAGAGAGAGAGAGAGAGAGAGAGAGAGGAGAGAGAGAGAGAGAGAGAGAGAGAGAGAGAGAGATCAGTTGATAGTTTTTATTCCCAAGGAGTCTTGACATACTTATTTTTCATATGGAGGGAGGAAGAGGGAAGGAGAGAGAAGGAGAGAGAGAGAGAGAGAGAGAGAGAGAGAGAGAGAGAGAGAGATCAATTGATAGTTTTTATTCTCAAGGAGTCTAAACATACTTATTTTTCATCAGGCCCTTGCGCTGAGAAGGAGCTATCCTTGATACTCTGAGCTAATAGTTTCAGTTAAAGGTGTTTTGTTTTTTTAAAAAGATTAAAGACATTTGTAACAGAGGGAGAGAGAGAGGTTGGGGGATCAATTTCTTTTCTTTTATTTCGAGGATTATGAAAAAGCACTCATGTCCTTTCTTTTTTTTGCTTCCAGTCCTCTTCGCTCTTATCAGGGATAACGCCATGATACCCCCCCCTCCCTCTACCACCACCACCACCACAACAACAATGTTGATGTGCGTTACTGTGTTCCACCTCACATGCATTCGCCATCTGACTTTTTAGAATTTTATTTTCATACTGTTATAGATGTACCCATTAAATACTTTACATGGCAAATCTACAGACAGTGGATCTGAATTGCTCACAGTAAGTTTTGTGTGTGTGTGTGTGTGTGTGCGTGCGTGCTTGTGCGTGCTTGCGCGCGTGTGTGCATGTGTGTATGTGTGCGTGTGTGTGCATGTGTGCGTGCTTGCGCGCGTGTGTGCTTGCGCGCGTGTGTGCATGTGCATGTGTATGTGTGTATGTGTATGTGTGTGACCCACGACAGGTGGCCTTCGACCGTTACTACCGCATCTGCAAGCTGGGCCAGCAGTTCAGCGTGCGGAAGGCCAAGGTGCTGTGCGTGCTGTCCATCCTCATGGGCATCCTGACCTCCTGGCCCTCCTGCCTCCTCTTCGGCCGCAAGACCCTCAACCTGCACGTGCACGCCTCCCTCCCCGGCCGGGCCCGTTACTACGGCAACCCGGGCCACGCGCCCTCGGGAGTCAGGTTCGGGGGCCGGGCTCCCGTCCAGCATCCCAGGCTGTTGCTGGCCAGCGACTGCTCCACAGAGGACGCTATGCGGGCCACCATCTACCCCACCGTGTACTACCTCTTCCTCTTCTCCCTCTTCTTCCTCACCGTCACCTTCTTCGCCGTCCTCTACATCCGCATTGGGGTGGCCATCTGGAGGCGGAAGAGGAAGACCATCGGGGCCAAGGTCGCCTCCAAGGTCAACAGTCACGTGAGTGTTACTTTGGAACTTTTTTTTTCTCCTTTTTTTTATGCGTTGGTATGGGCATGGCTATTGTTCCAGCAGCCATCTTGGTTTCAAGGTGAAGTCCTGGGTGAAAATAATATTGATGATGACTTCGGGCTCTGAAAACAGATTCCCAAAGTGTGAGTGAGGAGAATGAAAAAAGTCAAAGAAATCCTTTTCCAATTGTGAATGCAATTTGAATGAGTTGACGAATAGGTCAGGAAACTAGTATTGCAGATAACAAGAGAGTTATTGACCAATGGAAGAGAAAATCTTTCCGAGCAGTTTATGGAATGAGTTTGGTCATGTTCTCCTTCTGTTGAATGTCTAAAGGATATAGAACGTGTGTCGACTGTGTGTTTCGTAGGAACGCATGATATTCTGTTTCCAATGAAGATTTGTTGACTAGGAACGAAAAGATTTGGTCTGTTTTAACTTTTTTGTGTTTCAGTAATAAGCATTTTGGATATTCTGAAACAAAAGAAAGCTTTGTCCTTGTCCTGTCAGCCCTACATCACATTCATGGTTGTGATAATAATAATGATAATTTTGATTATAATAGTAATAATAATAATAATAATAAAAGACGTTGTTTAAAGGTGACTTTGCCATACAAACTGTTCAGCTGACCAAATTTTGTTTTTTCATCTCCACAGGGCTCTGACCACACCAGCACAGAGCTGTCCTCAGAAGTGGAAGCCGCTGTTGACAACCCCCACCCTCCTCCCACCCCCTACCTTTCTGCCACTCTGACACGCGGCAAGAAGAAGGAGGCGGAGGGGGACATCATGCAACAGCAGCAACAACAGCAACAACAACACCAGCAACAGCAGTACCACCAGCACCACCAGAGCAAGAGGCGGCAGATCCGCGTGGGGAAGACGACCACGGTGCTGTTCGCGGTGACCTTGGCCTACATCCTGAGCTTCCTGCCCTACCTGGTGGTGATGATCCTGAGGAGCACCATCAAGGACTTCGAGGGCCGGCTGAGCCCCGTAGGGGAGGTGGCCTACAAGTTCTGCGTCAAGTCGTTCTTCATCAACAACGCCATCAACCCGCTCATCTACAGCTTCCTCAACGCCAGCTTCAGGGCGGACGCCAGCAAGACGCTGCGCAAGATGTGGCACAACTGCTGCTGCCGCTGCCTTTGCTGCGGGAAAAGCTGCTGCTGCGGGGAGCAGGATGACGACGTGCTGCCTCAGCAGAGCCCCATCGCCGTCTGACCTCTTCACTACCCACCCATCAACCCACCCCAACTTCTTCATCTTCTGCGCGTCAGTAGTTTCGATCTAGGTACTGCAGGTTTCAGGTTGGGTGGCTCGCTGAACTTCCTTCGCAGACCGGTCAGGTCAGTTGTCTGTGCAAAGCTGATGAACAACACTTGTCGTCCTGATGTTGGTGCCAGGGTCTGTGTTGTGCACAGCAGATTGTCATCACAGCCTTAGTAGTGTGGCTTGGTCCGTGGGTGATTTGCAGATGACATGCTGCATGCATGGTCATCAACGTGACTTGATCTGCCAACCCCCCCACTCCCCCCCCCCCCTTCCCCAAAGGTGTCGTCATTAGATCAGGCCATGGCTGCACACCCAATTGTCTGTTAGACACGTCATTTATCCATGTTGTCTTTTTGACACGTCATTCATTCATGTTGTCTTTTTGACACATCATTCATCCACATTGTCTGTTAGACACGTCATTCATCCACATATTGTCTGTTAGACACGTCATTCATTCCTCATTGTCTGTTAGACACGTCATCCATCCACATATTGTCTGTTAGACACGTCATTCATCCTACATTGTTAGACACGTCATTCATCCCCACATTGTCTGTTAGACACGTCATTCATCCCCACATTGTCTGTTAGACACGTCATTCATCCCCACATTGTCTGTTAGACACGTCATTCATCCCACATTGTCTGTTAGACACGTCATTCATCCCCACATTGTCTGTTAGACACGTCATTCATCCCCACATTGTCTGTTAGACACGTCATTCATCCCCACATTGTCTGTTAGACACGTCATTCATCCACACATTGTTAGACACGTCATTCATCCCCACATTGTCTGTTAGACACGTCATTCATCCCACATTGTCTGTTAGACACGTCATTCATCCCCACATTGTCTGTTAGACACGTCATTCATCCCCACATTGTCTGTTAGACACGTCATTCATCCCCACATTGTCTGTTAGACACGTCATTCATCCCCACATTGTCTGTTAGACACGTCATTCATCCCCACATTGTCTGTTAGACACGTCATTCATCCCCACATTGTCTGTTAGACACGTCATTCATCCACACATTGTCTGTTAGACACGTCATTCATCCACATTGTTAGACACGTCATTCATCCACATTGTCTGTTAGACATGTCATTCATCCCCACATTGTCTGTTAGACACGTCATTCATCCACATTGTCTGTTAGACACGTCATTCATCCCCACATTGTCTGTTAGACACGTCATTCATCCCCACATTGTGACACACGTCATTCATCCACACATTGTCTGTTAGACACGTCATCCATCCCCATTGTCTGTTAGACACGTCATACATCCCACATTGTCTGTTAAACACGTCATTCATCCTACGAATACGAAATCCTTAATATCTCAAAAGGGCGAGAAGTTCATGTGGGTTACAAGCAGAGCCTGTAACCCTGCCGCTGCCCCCAGCGAAGCGCCAACACACATACAAAGCATGGTCTGTTAGATAAGTCATTCGTCCCCACATTGTCTGTTGCACATGTCATTCAGTCCACGCCAACAGCCAGGGGCACTCTCCACGTGGACGCAGGCTGACTCAGATGACTGCACAACGCTTGCAGCCTGTTGTCTGCTGTGGACAATCTTTCTGGACGACTCCTTTTCTTCAAAGAGCTCCCGGTGTTGTGGATGAGCTCTATTACTGACTCTTGACCTGAAGGCTCCCCGTCAGATGTGTTGCGATGCTGACATGACTTATAACGGTAATGATGAACTCTCTGTCCACACCACCTGACTGCTGCCTATACCTAAGTGTGGAGGTCACTGGGACTTTCTTTTCTGACGTGACTTAAAACGGTAATGATGAACTCTCTGTCCACGCCACCTGACTGCCGCCTATACCTAAGTGTGGAGGTCACTGGGACCTTCTTTTCTGACCAGGACTGCCCACTGCTCTGCCATCCGGAGACTGGGCACTGCAGTCATTCCCTGTTGTTTAAGACTGAAGAAACCTTTCGTCTCTCTGGAACACTCTACAGTGTGTGTGTGTTTATAAAAAATCATTATTATTTGGAAAGGGGGGGGGGGGGGGGGAAGAGAGAGAGAGAGAGAGAGAGAGAGAGAGGAGAGAGAGAGAGAGGAGAGGCTGGTGATAATGATTGTGATGGTAAAAGATCGATCTGTGTCGTATGTGTGTGTGTGTGTGTGTGTGTGTGTGTGTGTGTGTGTGTGTAAAAACAAAGCCATGTGTTAGAATCTTTTTGGAATGCAACAGGGTTATTTTTCAGAATTAATTTCTACAGCTGGATGTTTCTAACGGTTCTCATTGTATGCTCTGTTTGTGAGTGAGTACGTGAGTGTGTGTGTATGAGTGAGTGCGAGTGTGTGTGTGTGTGTGTGTGTGTGTGTGTTGCGGCGCGTTTGCGTGTGTGCATGTGCGTGCGCACGCGCGTGTAATCCATGGATTTCAATGATTAATATGAATTGATTGTAGTAAACCTATATGACTGTGTATGTGTATATTTTGAACTGATATTGAAATAAATGGATGAAGTTGTGAAGCGTATTGCATGGCTGGATCGATATGCAGTGTTTTATGCAAGGACAAAATCGTGCTTGGTGTATCTACTAAACTGTTTTCCCCTTTCCTTTTCTTTTGCCCTCGTTCCTTTCTGACGTCCCTGTCCTACTGTTTCCAGGCCGCCCATTCCACTCTTTCTGCAGAGGATATGCCGAGGCTTGTCCTGTCTCATCCTCAGAGTCTAGTCTATGGGGATCTGGTGCTTATCAATGTTAGGCCACCGTATGTCCACCAGAAATGTGACAATGTCTAAGCTCATGTTGATTTGATGCG
>CM054149.1:25672739-25761916 GCA_028751875.1 Rapana venosa
TTTTGGCTGATCTGCCAGCATCATCTATCCACTCCCTTCAACGTATACAAAACTCTGCAGCTCGACTAGTCCTCACAAAGAAAAAATCTGAACACATTACACTTCTCTTGCGAGCTCTCCACTGGCTGCCTGTGCCACAAAGAATAAACTATAAGATCTGTACCCTCTGTTACAAATGTCTCCACAAAACAGCACCCTCCTACCTCTGTGAATGTCTTCACCTGTACACTCCTTCTCGTTCCCTTCGCTCTGCTGCAGATTCCTTGTGCTTTTGAATACCTAGATTCAGCCAGTCCACTGTGGGCCGTTGCTCTTTCTCTGTTTCTGGTCCATCGATTTGGAATGGCTTCCCTATCTCTCTTCGCCAAAGGCCTTCTTGTGACACTTTTAAACCCGGCCTCAAGACATATTTGTTTCAAACCTAAGATTTTCCTCTCCTGTTTCATTTCATAGCTATCCCTGCTTTTCAACAGCCAAAAACTCCATCACCCTGCCAAAGCATATAACCTCTGTGTGTGTGTGTGTGTGTGTGTGTGTGCATTTGGACTTGTTAGAACTATTACCTGCTATTGGTTGTACGACTGTTTATTTATTTATTTATTTATTTTATTCTTTTATATCGAGGATAATGGAATAAGCACTTATGTGCTTTTTTACATCCAGTCCCCGTGTGTATGCAGATTTGTGAATTCTGTCATCTGTTCCCACCGGCACACAATGGCCTACTCTTCCGAAAAAGCGGAACAGGATTTAACGTGTGCGCAAGATGTTCTGCGTGCGTTTCGCACACGGGACCTCGGTTTATAGTCTCATCCGAAGGACTAAGCACTCTTGTTCGTTTGTACATAATAATAAATGGAATGTGTAAGAATTGACAGTGTTACAGTGTAACTGTGTAAGAATAAGTTGAGTGCAAGCGCTTTGATATGTCTGTGCAAGATACAGCGCTATATAAATTCCATTTATTATTATGTACAAACGAACAAGTTCAAATACATCTATCCACACCACAACTAAAAGAGAAGAACTGCAAATCAAGGGACAGGTAAAATCCACAAGAAAGATGACGACCTCAGAATGAACAACCCACAACAGAAAACTTTTCACTTCTGCACCACCCCCTGATTTTCCTACTCGATCACAAACGAAACATGATAGCACATGACCTCAACAGTATGCAAATCCGACATCGCTCAGTCAAGAGTGCTAAATTTAGCATGCCCCTTCCTTTTACCTAGTGTGGACAGTTTCTGCTGTAATTAGCACCAGCTGGGATGGGATGGAATGGATAGCAGCTGAGAGTAGCTGTAAGTGGGGGAAACTGACAGCTGCGCCCATGTTCCCCATCACTGGCTTGTTCTCCATCAGCATCACAAGGGAGGCTCAGGACCATCATGGGCAAGCTGTCACACCGCATCACAGGAAAGGCTTCAGGGCCATAGGCTGTCACACCGCATCACATCATAGGCTGTCTCTCAAGCGTTGACGGTAAATGCCGTGAGCCTCCAGTCCACACAGATTCACGTCAGCCTGCAGACAGAGAACGAGGAGCTCTGACCATGCCTACAGCTGTCAGTGTGTACACAGGGATGTCATGACTTGATGTGCACAACTCGAGCCTGTGTCTACTACATACATATCCACAAAGTTACATCCACTCCTATAGAATCAGCCCTAGTTTGTTTGTTTTTTCAATGTAAATGTTGGACAGAGTTGTGACGGTTTTTAATCTGTATACTTGCTTTATCACCTTTTTCATGTAAAACTTACAAATCCCTTTCAAGATTTGAATCACACACACACACAAACTCACTCTCTCTGGCCCCCTATCCCTGCCCCCTCCCCCCAACACACACACATGTCTTTTCCCATCTTAATCTCTTAAAGAAATGAGACATTGAATTAAGGAAAGAATTCTCCATCTGGATTTAAACAGATATATCATTAATATCTATCACACACCTGGAAAGTACCATGACATGACAGTGCCACACACCTGATAATCACCAGGACATGATGCGACACAGTCACACACCCGATCAGCACAACATGACATGACTGTCACACAAGTGGTAACTACCATGACATGACACAGTGACACACACCTGATCAGCACAACATGACATAGCGTCACACAACTGGTAACTACCATGACATGACATGACACAGCGTCACACACCTGATCAGCACAACATGACACAGCGTCACACAACTGGTAACTACCATGACACGACACAGCGTCACACAACTGGTAACTACCATGACATGACACGACACAGCGTCACACAACTGGTAACTACCATGACATGACACAGCGTCACACAACTGGTAACTACCATGACATGACACGACACAGCGTCACACAACTGGTAACTACCATGACATGACACAGCGTCACACAACTGGTAACCACCATGACATGACACAGCGTCACACAACTGGTAACCACCATGACATGACACAGCGTCACACAACTGGTAACTACCATGACATGACACAGCGTCACACAACTGGTAACTACCATGACATGACACAGCGTCACACAACTGGTAACTACCATGACACGACACAGCGTCACACAACTGGTAACTACCATGACATGACACGACACAGCGTCACACAACTGGTAACTACCATGACATGACGTCACACAACTGGCAACTACCATGACATGACACAGCATCACACAACTGGTAACTACCACGACATGACGTCACACAACTGGCAACTACCATGACATGACACACAACTGGCAACTACCATGACATGACACGACACAGCGTCACACACCTGATCAGCGCTGTGCAGCGAAGCCAGGGGTGCTGTCCTCATCAAGGTCACCAGTGTTTGGGAGAAGTCCAGGATGAAAGCAATGTCTGCACTCTGTAATGGCACAGGTTTCAGACACTGCTTCAAGGTGTGAAACAAACACCACATGCATACACACACACACCCTGGAGACACCACCATGGATAAAAGACGGGAATATTTGAAATATTGCTTATTCTTTTCTTCTTTGATTATATTAGAGTCCAAGTGGAGTTATCCGATTTAAGGGCCTGTACCATAAATCAATCATCTCCACCAAGCAGCTTCCTAACTTTGTGCTAAATATTGCTTAAAGACTTGATAAGAATATGTACCACATACTTACATACACTGGAGATATCAGTAAGGATGTGTGTGTGTGTGTGTGTGTGGTGTGTGTGTGGTGTGTGTGTGTGTGTGTGTGTGTGTGTGTGTGTGTGTGTGTGTGTGTGTGGCAAGGGTGATAGTCGGTAACTCAATACTTTAACAATATTACAGAATTTTCCAGCTCAGACTCCATAGTGACATTTGAACTAATCCTAGAATTTTTTTCAAGAGCAGATAGAGTGTGTTCAGCAAACAGACAGAACCGCTGTTCACAACAACATAGGGCAACACACTCACGACACCAATGACAAAAACAGGAACTGATTGTCAACATAGACAGCAGAAACACAGGAATAAACTATGAACACATACACTTCTTGTCACACAGACATTTGTTGCTGCACAAGACAACTGTTGTCACACACAGTTGTCACACAGACAGTTGTTGTCACTCTGATAGTTAATGTCACACACATTTGTTGTCACACAGGCAGATGTCACAGAGACAGTTGTTGCTACACAAGGCAGCAGGAGTCACACAAAGCTGTCACAGAGACAGTTGTCACTCTGATAGTTAATGTCACACACATTTGTTGTCACACAGGCAGATGTCACAGAGACAGTTGTTGCTACACAAGGCAGCAGGAGTCACACATAGCTGTCACAGAGACAGTTGTCACTCTGATAGTTAATGTCACACAGACAGTTGTCACACATGCAGTTGTCACTCTGATAGTTAATGTCGCACAGACAGTTGTTGTCACACATGCAGTTGTTGTCACTCTGATAGTTATGTCACACAGACAGTTGTTGTCACACATGCAGTTGTTGTCACTCTGATAGTTAATGTCACACAGACAGTTGTTGTCACACATGCAGTTGTCACTCTGATAGTTAATGTCACACAGACAGTTGTTGTCACACACTTGTCACACATGCAGTTGTTGTCACTCTGATAGTTAATGTCACACAGACAGTTGTTGTCACACACGCAGTTGTTGTCACTCTGATAGTTGTTGTCAAGTTGTTGTCAATCTGATAGTTAATGTCACACAGACAGTTGTTACACAGACAGCTGTCATCACCTGTTCCAGAGAGCCTTCTTCAAATCGCTGACAGAGCCGCGCAAACAGTTGGGTGACTGTGGGGAGGACATGGTTGTCGCTGGACAGTCTGTCTGTCCCCACGCAGCTCACACACCTGTCCATCACCAACACACACAGGTGGGTGGTTACCCACAGCTGACTGAATATCTTCAATGAACGCATAACCAACAAGATGAAAATGCATTGAAAACAATAATTAAAAAAAAATTATATTGAAAGTTTAAAATTGAAAAATACCACGGTATTTTTTATACGGAACACTTTCAGCAAATAAGGCCCAATTAAAATTTAAAAGATCAACAACAAATGTAGAAAAATTTTAATGAAGGATTTTTAGCAAATGAGAAAAACAACACTGTGGGTAAATGGTATGTATTTACGAGATAGCTTGTTAGTCAGAGCACTTGCTTTCCCCAAGCTACGTTTGCCCGCCTTGGCTTCAGTACAGTTCCCCAGCTGTAAATGGGTACCTGCCCTCTTTAGGGTCAGGGAAGGTAAAGCAGCAAGGGAGAGGAGATGGGTGCCACCCTCAATATGCTGGCCCCTAGAGAAGTTGAGGTCTCTGATACCTTGCTCCCCAACAGCCGCATCAGTTATGGGAACACCTTTACCCCTACTCACCTTTACCTTTTATTTACGCTTAACTTTGCTAGACTTACACTTAAGACTAAAATTACAGATTAAGTAAAGTCAATGGATCTTGTAACATGGCCAGTCACCTTAAGCAGACCCCTACCTATCGCAAAAAGGTATTACAAATATCAAACAATAACCACAAAACAACCCCCACACCAAACAATCCCCTCACAAAACAATCCCCTCACCAAACAACCAGCCGCCTTACCTTAAACAGAGCATTTCAGCAAAGGGTTCCAAATCTGCAGACATCAAAGAACTCCTCAGGGTAGACAACTCTGAACCACTGCTGAAGGTGGAACCGATGAGGTGTGGACACAGGGCCCATAACTCTGCCAGCCACTGCAGTCCTGACTCGATCTGCAGATGGTCAGCACAATTTGACGACAGTGATCCAAAGAAAATCATTCTTAACAGAATACAGCCATTTTTGTCATCATTACAAACAGTTCCTTAAAAAAAATTTTTTTTAGGCAGATTGGTTGTGGCAATTGGAGGTTTATTTCTTAATTTAAAAAAACAACAAAAAAGCTCAGATGCCTTAACTTGGGAAAAGAATCTACTCTTTTGTGTGAATTAGAATTAACAAACCAACCAACCAACCAACCTAGCCCATTTTTAACCATATCAGAAAAACTCTAAGAAAACATAACAAAGCAAACTAACTCCACTGAATTAAGAAATGCAGAAAATTAGCTTGATAAGAAAAAGCAGCACCAGGTCATTTAAAAATATATACATATATGTATGATACAAATGCAGTATGTGGAAAACAGATACTGGTTTTGTGACAAAGCACTGGAAATACTTGTAACTGTGATGTGTGAACCATGAATGAAAAGCAGACAGGTGAATCAATGGTGTCATGTGTGCAGCTAGGAAACCACTGCCCAGTGCTCCCAAAGGGCAATAACTGCCACCATTACAGTGACCCCTTTTTTCTCATCAATATTTTCTTGACATTTAGCTGTGTGTGTGTGTGTGTGTGTGTGTTTGTGGGGTGGGGATCGCTTTTTGCTCCATAAGTTCATCACCAATGGTGATATTTTTATGTATGTGACCGTTTTTACCTACAGTGAAGGTAACCGCATTCTGACTTCGAGGATGATGTCTAAAAACACACCAGTGTGTATGAGTTGTTATTTTTCATAAAGTTTTTGTGATCCGTTCAAACTAGCACATAATGGTCTATTCTCCCAAAAGGCAAAACATGGAAATGTGCAAAATGTTTAGCATGCATTTGCATACAAGCCCTCGGTTTATAATCTCATCCGGACTTTTGAAGGAATAGAGTCAGTACTGATATTGATTTCAAGGGAAAAATCCCCCCAAATAAACACAGGCCATCAGATCACAAACTCAACGCTCTAACCACCCCCTGTCCTACGCAATGACAACACATGCTGATGTATTCCAAACAATAAAAATCACATATACATTTAACACGAATAGCTCAGGAAAGGTTAAACCCACCTTGGGAGGCAGAGAGGAGGAGCAGACGGCAGGTCGTGACAAGGAAGCCACCAGGATGGCACTCAGACAGGGCAGGGCCTGGACAATGAGGAGCAATGACTTCACTTTGACTGTAACCCTGCCTCTCTCTCATCAGTCCTAGCTATTTGGTTGCTTTCTTTTTTGAGTAATGTATTTGAGCACCCACCCTCCCCCCCCCCCCCCAAAAAAAAAAAAAAATTTCCTTAAAGAAAAATAAACCCAACCAAATTGATTTAAAAAAACAACAACCCTGGTAAACCTTCACTCTGTCAGTCACAGTATACACCCTACTACAGGTAAACCTTTACTCTGTCAGTCACAGTATACACCCTACTACAGGTAAACCTTTACTCTGTCAGTCACAGTATACACACTACTACAGGTAAACCTTTGTCAGTCACAGTATACACACTACTACAGGTAAACCGTCACACTGTCAGTCACAGTACAGCTGACCTCCCCACAGCTGTCTATGGCAGAACCTGGCTTCATGTCTCACCGTTCACACCACAACTGAACACAAGACAGCACAGGTGGGGGTGAGGTCCCCAGGTGACATACCAGAGGAGAGAGAGGGGGGGGGGGGAGAGAGGGGGGAGGGAGAGAGAGACAGAGACAGAGAGAGGACATGAAGCAGAGGTTAGGACAGCAGGTCACATAACAGAGGGAGGGAGAGAGAGAGAGAGAACTCTGAACAGGTGTAATGTACATTGGCCTTTGGCCACAATACATACAGTGAGCTAGGCAAAAAGGCAAGGAGAGAGAGAGAGAGAGAGAGAGAGAGAGAGAGAGAGAGAGAGAGAGAACTCTGAACAGGTGTAATGTACATTGGCCTTTGGCCACAATACATACAGTGAGCAAGGCAAAAAGGCAAGGAGAGAGAGAGAGAGAGAGAGAGAGAGATAGAGAGAGAGAGAGTGAGGAGAGAGACAGAGAGAGAGAGAGAGAGGGAGACAGAGAGAGAGAGGGGGGGGGAACATGAAGCAGACTGGGGTGAGGTTAAACAGATGACATATCACTCACACACACACAGAGGAGAACACATCAGACTCGCAGTACCTGTGGTTGTTGCTGCTGCAAACACTGAAGCAGCTGTTTTCTTCTGTCTGCTGTACACCCAACCTGCCTGAAAATGAACATGCATGTCATGATCTGTCACCGCATGGTGGAAACAAAAAGTCACTTTAAAACCAAAAAAACCCCGAAAAGGGCAACATTTTGCAGTGTCACTCTCCTGTCTTTTTTAAAAATTTTTACTGTTTGTGTGTGTGTGTGTGTGTGTGAGTGAGTGTGTGTGAGTGCGAGTGAATGCGTGTGTAAAAGGACAACATTTTGCAGTGTCACTCTACTGTCTTATTTTTTAAACTGTTCTAGTGTGTGTGTGAGTGTGTTTGTGTGCGAGTGTGAATGTGTGTGTGAGTGTGAGTGAATGCGGTGTAAAAGGGCAACATTTTGCAGTGTCACTCTACTGTCTTATTTTTTTAACTGTTCTAGTGTGTGTGTGAGTGTGTTTGTGTGCGAGTGTTTGTGTGTGAGTGAATGTGTGTGTGTGTGTGTGTGAGTGAATGCGTGTGTAAAAGGGCAACATTTCACAGTGTCACTCTCCTGTCTTATTTTTTAAATTGTTCTAGTGTGTGTGTGTGTGTGTGTGCGTGCGCGTGTGCATGCATGGCTGCGTGGATACATGGTTGTCTCTGCATATAGATATGCTTCTTGTTGATATTCACCCAGACATCAATGAAAGAAAATATGTTTATGTGTCCGAGATTTTTTGTCTCATTCCCTGTAAACAGGCCTTGAAAATATTGCTCTGACATAGGAATGCACAGCAGAATACACTGAAGCAACAGACAGGTACAGAGAAGAGAGTGCTTACCTGTACACCTGTGAAAAATACAACAGACAGGTACATAGAAGACAGTATTTACCTGTGATAACAACAGACAGGTACAGAGAAGACAGTGCTTACCTGTACACCTGTGAAAATCATACCAACAAACAAAAGAAGACAATGTTTACCTGTACACCTGTGAAAATCAAACCAACAAACAAAAGAAGACAGTCTTTACCTGTGCACCTGTGAAGAATAGAGGGAGGCGGCCAGCCAGAAGGGCTGAGTGTTGGGCACTGAGGACATGGTACCTTCACTGCAGTGTCTGCAAAAACACATCCCTGTTTCAGGACAAAACGTCTGCATGGCACTCCACTGACTTGGCATCTTAACCCTTTCCCTACAGGTAACCCGCTACAGGGTAACCAACCATCTACTATCCTTTCCCTCTGTATCACCCAGTACTGGGGAGTTATGGAAGCACACAAATGTGCACAGTGCACATGTACTTAACGTAGGGATAGTGCTAACCAAGATACAACCAGTGGTGCCTTTCTTCATCTGTACATCATTATCATTACTACTGCCTTCCTAAACTGTCAATGAATGAAAAGGTTGATTTGTAAGTGTGTCCATAACAAATGTCATACACAGTCAATACAAACCAACAGCTACTAGGATCCCTACTGAGTCTCTCAGAGTGGTCTCTGAAGTCACAGTGTAGACTGACCACCTTGTTTAGCTGGTCACTGCCAGTACCTGCTCATAACCGGAAGAATGCTGATAAAGAAAACAATCTTTAACATGTATACTTTGTGTTCTGCATAGGGCTATATGTACAAGGCCAGTATGGCACTGGCAGGTCTGCACATTTGCTGACCCAGGTGCCTGTAAAAATTCCCTCCCTTTGTCCAACTAGATCTGAATGCACACTTTGTCAAAAATTCCCTCCCTTTGTCTACCTAAATTTAAATGTACACCTTGTCAAAAATTCCCTCCCTCTGTCTACGTTGACTTGAATGCACACCATGTAAAAAATTCCCTCCCTTTCTCCTCCTAGATTTGAATGCCTACCTTGTGACTTCAGGAGCTTCAGGTCTGAAACCAATGGCTGTACCTGGACTGCTCTGCCCAAACAACCTACCTGTGCACCACCTACCTGTTCCAGAAGTCCACACAGTCAGCAAGTCTGGCCCAGGGAGCAGAGGAGGGCAGTGAGGGCAGGAGAACACACACACTCTGCCAGTGCACCTGCAACACACAGTTTGTCTGTACTGGATGAATCCTTCCCATCAATCTGCAGAGTACTATTCAGGGACAGTCGTGGCTCAAAACTTGTTCTTTTTGTTGAATGCTCAGACAGCAACTAGTGTTGTCCATTATGAGCGAAAATGTGTCACACCGCCTTTAAACACCTGATAAATCAGGCCCAGGGCATCAGACTTCGGCATAAGAGAGAATTGTTACCTTTTAAGTCTTTCAAGAAAAAAGGCAGCAAAATGAACCAAGAAGGCAGAACATAGACAAGGAGGTGACAGGAAGAAAAGGAACATGGCAGAAACAAAACAAAGAGTGATAGAAAAGAGGACATTTCTAGCACAGATTTTCCAGAAGGTGGGGATGCTAATTATACTGACAGGCCCCAGTTCAAAAGTAAACAAGCTATTTTTCTTAGAAATACGTACTGACTGATTCATTTGTCTTGAAGTGATAGGGCATAAAGTTCAACTGAATTTCGTGCTACACACACACGCACACAAAAATACAGATTTAAAACTGAAAAAAAAAAAACCACATAAAAAAACTCCAAAACAAACAAACTAAAGAACAATTGAGGGAATGCTGTGGAAGCAAAGTGTTCTGAGATTGGTTTTCAATTAACGTTACAGCTGGTATCGAGTATTTCTGACCAGTGACTTTGGTCCAGTGAGGACAGAAGGACCATGAAGACAGAGGGACAAGGGAACAGTTGTCAGTTACAGTCGTGTTGAGCATTACTGACCAGTGTAGACAGAAGGACATGTGAGGGCAGAAGAAGGACAAGAAAGGACAGAAGAGGACAAGTGAGGATGGAAGGTTCTGCAAGGACAGGGGATAGTTGTCAGTTACAGTTGGTGCTGAGCATTACTGACCAGTGTGGACAGAAGAACCAGGGGATGGTGTTCAAAGGCCGTCATCACCACTCTGTCTCTGCACTGCTGTGACACTGCAAGGTGACCCTGAACAGTCAGTGATGATAATGGGAATAATATAAGTAGTAATAACAATGATAAAGATGATTGATTTCTGATTATTTACAGAACCATGAAGGCTGAAGAGATTCAATGTGTCTTCACTCAATGTCATCTCAAATGCATGCTATGGCCCTGGCCAAAACTTTTGTCAGTTATTAATGTAAGCCAAGTGCCAAGGCTTACATTAACAAGTTATTAAGTTTTAAAATGTTATGTTGAGACTGTCTGCAGCCACGACAAGCTCTTAACAAAACTTGCACTTTCCTTTAAAGGAAAATAAAGTGCTCTTCAGAGTATGTATGTTTGTCCGTCGTGTCCGACGATGACCTCCAAAACAGCTGAGGAGGCAGCTGCTGTTTCGGAAACTGGAAAGAAATTTGATTATAGTGGAGATGCCTTGCCCACAGCACATCCCCACTCTCTCGGCCAAGTGGGCATAAGGACAGTCAGCGTTGAAGATGCTCTCCAAAGGCCAACCAGCCCCCAGGGCTGCAGCACATAAGGACTGTGAGAGTCAAGCCTCCTAGTCAGAGAGTCATAGTCGATCACTAAAGACTAAGCTGTAAAGTGGAATTCCATGAGTGGGAAAGCCACTGGTCATACAGCCTCTCACCTTGCTGTTGCCCCCAGCGTCAATGGTTTAATCAAGAACTGTGATAAAGCCCAGGCGCTGATGGTTCTTCAGAGTATGGCTGCCTATATGGGAAAACAGCCAAACACACACAACTTCTCATCCAGTGTGCACTTACAACGTCACAGTGATTCCCAGAAGGGGTGAGAGAGTCTCTGGATGGCCCCAGGATGTTAAGCAGGGAATGCACAACAACAACAAAAAGTAATGCGTGTCAACCCGTTCATCCCAAATGTTTTAACTCTTTCAAAGTTGAATGGACAACGGTCCGAGAGAAGTCACAAACCAAGTAACTTTAAATCAAAGCAGTAGCTGTATTTATACAGAGAAAACACAGTTTACAGGTTTTGTTGACTACTGAAAAGTCAACAATTCTCAGTAACAGTCACTGTGTATATGTGTTTTATGCCTGTATGTGTGTTGGTGCACATGCATGCTCATATAGTTTAGAGTGTCTGCAAGTAAACTGTGTGCATAGACCCATTTGCCAGAGGTAGTGTTCATCATGTTGATCACAACTGTATCCATAAAATGAATAAAAAATTATTTCTTAAATAATAGAGAATAACCACCACCCCCCTTCCCCACCAACACCTCCTGTGTCTCATACCTGTAATAGATGATGGATGACATCAAGGGGCAGAACTCCTCCCTCGGCAGCAGTGCCCACCTTCACAAACAATGCACATCACTACCAAAACAGACTGACAATAACAACAACAACAACAAATTCAACGTAAGTAAAACTCTTATACAATTTCATGGATGGTAAAAAGAGAGTGCTGCTCGAATTAACCGTCCAACACTGCAGGTGTCTGTATCTCTCAGGCCTGGCTGGCAGCTAGACTGCATGATGAAAGGAAGCAAAGAGCAGCGACATGTTCAGCAGTCTCAAGCCTGTCTGCATCTCCAGTCCACACTTTCGATATCATCCTTACCGACCCTCATGCGGGGTAGAAAAATGCCCCTAAGAAAAAGACCGAAGGAAATAAGGACAGACAGACAAAGAGACAGACACTACTTCAGTGACAAGGGAGAAATATAGGGGACAGAGATACAGAGAAATAAACAACAGTCAAAGAGAGAGAGAGAGAAGAAGGAGAGAAGGTGAGAGGATACAGATAAGAGAGAGAGGAGAGAGAGAGAGAGAGAGAGAGAGAGAGAGAGAGAGAGAGAGAGAGAGAGAGAGAGAGAGAGAGAAAAGGAGAGAGAGAGAGAGAGAGAGAGAGAGAGAGAGAGACAGACACTACTTCAGTGACAAGAGATAAATATAGGGACAGAGATACAGAGAAATAACAGTCAAAGAGAGAGAAAGAGGAGAAGGAGAGAAGGTGAGAGGATACATAGATAAGAGAGAGAGAGACAGAGAGAGAGAAAGAGAGAGAGAGAGAAAGAAAGAGAGAGACAGAGAGAGAGAGAGAGAGACAGACAGACACTACTTCAGTGACAAGAGATAAATATAGGGACAGAGATACAGAGAAATAAACAACAGTCAAAGAGAGAGAGAGGAGAAGGAGAGAAGGTGATAAGATACACAGATAAGAGAGAGAGAAAGAGAAAGAGAGAGAGAGAGAGAGAGAGAGAGAGAGAGAGAGAGAGAGAGAGAGAGAGAGAAAGAGAGAAGGAGAGAGAGACAGATACTACTTCAGTGACAAGGGAGAAATATAGGGACAGAGAAATAAACAAGTCAAAGAGAGAGAGAGGGGAGAAGGAGAGAAGGTGAGAGGATACATAGATAAGAGAGAGAGAGA
This sequence comes from Rapana venosa, assembly GCA_028751875.1. Lineage (NCBI taxonomy): Eukaryota > Metazoa > Mollusca > Gastropoda > Neogastropoda > Muricidae > Rapana > Rapana venosa. The sequence goes on from CM054149.1 coordinate 25,685,558, forward strand.
GAGAGAGAGAGAGAGAGAGAGAGAGAGAGAGAGAGAGAGAGAGAGAGAGAGAGAGAGGAGAGAGAGAGAGAAGGAGAGAGAAGGAGAGAGAGAAAGAGAGACAGACAGACAGACAGAGACAGAAAGAGACAAACAGAAGAATCAGCCTGGCCAACAGAGACCAGACACTACAGTTGTGCACAGACAATCCCGACATGACGGAATCAGCAGTGACCCATCACAGCCCTCACCAGAAAGTCCTGCAGGAGTCTGACAGTGCATTGAACAGACTTCACAGTCACCGGCTGCCCTGAACTGCCAGTGAACAGCACGCAGGGAGGACAGCTTAGCATCACCCTGTGGAACACATCATTGTCATCATTATCATCATTATTATTATCACCATCATTACTATTAAATTCCAATCAAAATCTTTATTATTTCAGAGACAGAAAATCTGACGGGTTACAAGTTACACATCTATCTATCTGTCCCGTAGTCTGACGACCGTGGGGGCACCCTCAAAGACTCAGCAACCAGTTCCCTCCATTCTTCTCTCTGTTCTGCCTTTCTCAGGGTTTTGTTGAGTTCTAGGCCTGTCCATTCACTGATGTTATCCTCCCAGCTCTTCCTTGGTCTGCCTCTTCTTCTTCCTCCTTGGACAGTGCCTTGCAAAACTGTCTTTGTAATTCCTTGGGATCTTGTGACATGCCCATACCACTTAAGTTTACGCTTTTTCACGATCGTTAGAAGGTTCTCATAGGGTCCAATGGTTTGCTGGATTCTGTTATGCACGCTTTCGTTGCTTATGTGGTCTTTGTAGGAGATGCCAAACATGTTAACATATCATGGAGAACCCCTCCTCCCCCTAAAAAAACACCACACAGCACAGTATCCGACTATCAGCATGCACCTATCACAATATATAAAGCACCCATAAATCACCTATCATAAACTCACCCAAGTAAAATCACAAACACTCATGTGCGCCCCAGTATACCTGCGCATCCACACTCACACACGAACACACACATAGTGGAAACATTCACACAGATGTGCACGCATTTTTATGACATAAACCAAAATGTTATAACATGTTGTATGATAAAACAAACATAAATTAAATTTATACTCTGTTCTATTAAGACATTGAACACAGTCTACAATAATAACACACGCATGCATTTTAATGACATAAACCAAATTAGTATTACGTGTTGTATGATAAGACAAATATCAATTAAATTAATATTCTCATTCATTAAAATATTGAACACAGTTTAAAATAATAAAACATAGCTTTTCCTATGCTTCAAAATGTCCCATCCCTTTTCTCCCTATCACCATCACAATTCACTACACATGGGCACACCTAGAATCACCCTGTAGAACAAATCATCATGACCACATACTTCTTTCTACGAACAAGCAATTTCTACACTGACATATCAGTTAAACTATCAGACAGCATAAAGTCTTAACGCAGAAACAGAAGTGGAGGAAAATCAAAGCTGGTAACCATTTACAACTTCTCCATCATTTTGAAAATGATTTGTCAAAGATTCAATTCCAAAACAAACAAAAAAGGCCTTGAACAGTAAGTGTTTTAGCCCTATAGAAACTGTCCAACATTTGTACCACCTCTCCCCGAAACCCCTTACACTATAGAGGAGGCAGGGCCACACCCATACCATGAGCTGTGGAAACCCCTTCTGTTGCTGCCTTTCCATTTCCTGTCCACACCCCAACTCCAGCCTGTGTCCCAGGACTGTGGTCCAGTAGGCCTTGAGACAGTGATGCTGACAGAAACACCAGGAGAGGTCTGGTACATCTTTAACTTGTCTTAGTGTGAGGAAACTTCACATGCAGAAGCAGCAGACAACACAACAGACTTTTTAACTCTTCAGCATTCACTGCTGAGGAACTTGAGAGGATGTACACTTGGTACACAAAGCCCCAATCTTAAATATCTGCCTCTAGTCATTCTGGTTGGCTGAATTATACTGCCATATATAATTATTGGCTGAATTATACTGCCACACAAACTGGTTGGCTGAATTATACAGCCATACACAACAGTTGGCTGAATTATACTGCCATACACAACAGTTGGCCGAATTATACTGCCATATATAATTATTGGCTGAATTATACTGCCACACAAACTGGTTGGCTGAATTATACAGCCATACACAACAGTTGGCTGAATTATACTGCCATACACAACAGTTGGCTGAATTATACTGCCATATATAATTATTGGCTGAATTATACTGCCACACAAACTGGTTGGCTGAATTATACAGCCATACACAACAGTTGGCTGAATAATACTGCCATACACAACAGTTGGCTGAATTATACTGCCATACATACCGGTTGGCTGAATAAAGCTGTTTCCACTAACTGCATGTTGGCCCAGGTCAAAAGCTGTGTCTGTTTTTTTTAAGTCAGGTAATTGCCAAGGTCTACACTAAAATGTCATGTTGTAAAATGTTATGTCGAGATTGCCTTCAGCCATGACAAACTCTTAACATAACGACCTACACTCTCCTTGAAAGGATAAAAAAAATCCTCTTAAGTCAGAGTATGGCTGCCTATATGGCGAGGTACTCAAAAACAGCCATACACGCAAAAATCTCATTCAGTGTTGCATTTTCAATCTCACAGAGATTCCCAGGTGGGGATGATGAGGGAGTCAGAGTGCACATTCTGAGTGATCCCCCAGAGTGTTAAGCTGGGGAACGCACAACAACTAACTGCATGGCTTCATAGATGTTCACTAAACACCGCTGTTTTCACCAGAAAAGCGCTCGAGTGGAACCCGCAGGGGAAAAGGAAGAGAGGGCACCCCAAACAGACCTGGAGGAGAAGCCTGCATAGTGAGCTCAGAGACTCCAGCCTGACATGGGAAGAGGCCAAGACCCTTGCCAGAGACAGGAGAAGGTGGAGGGACGCTGTTGAGGCCCTATGCTCCTCTAGGAGCTATAAGGACTAAGAAGAAGAAGAAGAAGAAACACCGCTGTTTAATCATCATCACCACCATCATCAGTACCTGAGCATGGCATCTGACACAACGGTGTCCTCATCTCCACAGCGCTGCTGCAGCAGATGGTTCACCACCCACGGCTCTCCTCCCCCTTCCTCCTCCTCCTCACTGATGATGGTGGTGTCTGCTATCCAGGCACTCTGCACCAGTCTCTGACAACACCACACAATGACATCACAGGACTTTTGTCCTAACTCCTTGAGGAGAATGATTCTTTCTTTGTTTATTCTTTTATTCTTTTATTTGAAGGATAATGGAATAACACAGTGTGCAAAAATCCAACATCACTTAGTCAAGAGTGTTAAATTTAGTGTAGGATTTGGTGGTCATCAGATCAAGAGCTCAACGCTCTAACCAACCAGGCATTCCTGTCCCCCCATTTCTTTTCCCAGAATTGCACTTCATTTCTGAGGTTGTGACACACGCACACAGACACTGACACACAGACAGCAGGGAAACTGGATCAACCACTCACATGACATACATACAGACACAGAGAGTGGGGAAACAGGATCAAACCACTCACATAACATACATACAGACACAGAGAGTGGGGAAACAGGATCAACCACTCAAGGGACACACATACAGACACTGACACACAAACAGGATCAACCACTCACATGACACACATACAGACACTGACACACAGAGAGCAGGGAAGCAGGATCAACCACTCACATGACATACATTACAGACACTGACACACAGAGAAACAGGATCAACCACTCACATGACATACATACAGACAATGACACACAGACAGCAGAGAAACAGGATCAACCACTCACATGACATACATACAGACAATGACACACAGTGAAACAGGATCAACCACTCACATGACATACATACAGACACTGACACACAGACAGCAGGGAAACAGGATCAACCACTCACATGACATACATACAGACAATGACACACAGAGAAACAGGATCAACCACTCACATGACATACATACAGACACTGACACACAGAAAGTAGGGAAACAGGATCAACCACTCACATGACACACATACAGACACTGACACAACACACAGCAGGAAAACAGGATCAACCACTCACATGACATACATACAGACACTGTACACACAGAGAGAAACAGGATCACTCACATGACATACATACATACAGACACACACAGAGAGCAGGGAAGCAGGATCACCATTCACATGACATACATAACAGACAATGACACACAGTGAAACAGGATCAACCATCTCACATGACATACAGACACTGACACACAGAGAAACAGGATCACTCACATGACATACATACATACAGACACACACACACAGCAGGAAAACAGGATCAACCACTCACATGACATACATACAGACACTGACACACAGAGAAAGAGGATCACTCACATGACATACATACATACAGACACACACAGACAGCAGGGAAACAGGATCAACCACTCAGACATACATACGACATTGGCACACAGAAAGCAGGGAAACAGGATCAACCACTCACAGACATACAGACACTGACACACAGACAGCAGGGAAACAGGATCAACAACTCACAGATCGTACATACAGACATTGGCACACAGACAGCAGGAAAACAGGATCAACCACTCACATGACATACATACAGACACTGACACACAGACAGCAGGGAAACAGGATCAACCACTCACAGACATACAGACACACACAGAAAGCAGGAAACAGGATCAACCACTCACAGACATACAGACACTGACACACAAACAGCAGGGAAACAGGATCAACCACTCACATGACAGACATACAGACACTGACACACACACAGAGCAGGAAAAACGGGATCAACCACTCACAGATATACATACAGACACTGACACACACAGAGAGCAGGAAAACGGGATCAACCACTCACATGACATACATACAGACACTGACACACAGACAGCAGGGAAACAGGATCAACCACTCACATGACATGCATACAGACACTGACACACAGAAAGCAGCGAAACAGGATCAACCACTCACATGACATGCATACAGACACTGACACACAGAAAGCAGCGAAACAGGATCAACCACTCACATGACATACATACACTGACACACAGACAGCAGGGAAACAGGATCAACCACTCACATGACATACATACAGACAATGACACAGACAAAGCAGGGAAACAGGATCAACCACTCACATGACATACATACAGACAATGACACAGACAAAGCAGGGAAACAGGATCAACCACTCACATGACATACATACAGACAATGACACAAAGAGAAACAGGATCAACCACTCACATGACATACATACAGACACTGACACACACACAGCAGGAAACAGGATCAACCACTCACATGACATACATACAGACAATGACACAAAGAGAAACAGGATCAACCACTCACATGACATACATACAGACACTGACACACACAGAGCAGGAAAACAGGATCAACCACTCACATGACATACATACAGACACTGACACACACACAGCAGGAAAACAGGATCAACCACTCACATGACATACATACAGACATTGGCACACAGAAAGCAGGGAAACAGGATCAACCACTCACATGACATACACACAGACACTGACAGAGAGCAGGGAAATGTGATCAACGACTCACATGATATACATATATACACTGACACACAGAAAACAGGATCACTCACATGACATACATACAGACACTGACACACCCCAAAACAGCAGGGAAACAGGATCAACCACTCACATGACATACATACAGACACAGACAGCAGGGAAACAGGATCAACCACTCACATGACATACACACATACACACAGCAGGAAAACAGGATCAACCACTCACAGACATACATACATACAGACACAACACAGACACACAGAAGAGCAGGGAAACAGGATCAACCACTCACATGACATACATACAGACACTGACACACACGGAGTAGGGAAACAGGATCAACCACTCACATGACATACATACAGACACAGACAGAGAGCAGGGAAACGGGATCAACCACTCACATGACATACATACAGACACAGACACACACAGAGCATGGAAACAGGATCAACCACTCACATAACATACAGACACTGACACACACACACACAGACAGCAGGAAAACGGATCAACCACTCACATGACCACACCAGAGAGCAGGTACTGTAAACAGGATCAACCACTCACAAACATACAGAAAGCAGGGAAACGGGATCAACCACTCACATGACACACATACAAACACTGACACACAGACAGGAGGGAAACAGGATCAACCACTCACATGACACACATACAGACACTGACACACAGACAGGAGGGAAACAGGATCAACCACTCACATGACATACATACAGACACTGACACACAGACACTCACAGTCAGGAGGTTCAGCATCTGGTGGAGGGCGAGGGGGTTGACATGTGGTGAAGAGGGGTTGACATGGAATGACTGCTGACACAGTGTACACTGCTCTGCTGCCTTCTGGCTCCTGGTGATGTGTGGACAATAATATGTTGAACATATTGTGATTGTTGATATGTGGACAATATGTTGATCACATTGTGATTGGTGATGTGTGGACAATATGTTGATCACATTGTAATTGGTGATGTGTGGACAATATGTTGATCACATTGTGATTGTTGATATGTGGACAATATGTTGATCACATCGTGATTGTTGATATGTGGGTAATAATATGTTGAACATAAATATTGTGATTGTTGATATGTGGGTAATAATATGTTGAACATAAATATTATGATTGTTGATATGTGGGCAATATGTTGAACATATTGTGATTGTTGATATGTGGGTAATAATATGTTGAACAAATTGTGATTGTTGATATGTGGGCAATATGTTGAACACATTGTGATTGTTGATGTGTGGGTAATAATATGTTGATCACAATGCGATTGGTGATGTGTGGACAATATGTTGATCACATTGTGATTGGTTATGTGTGGACAATAATATGTTGAACACATTGTGATTTGGTGATGTGTGGGCAATAATATGTTGAACATAAATATTGTGATTGTTGATATGTGGGTAATAATATGTTGAACATAAATATTATGATTGTTGATATGTGGACAATATGTTGAACATATGATTGTTGATATGTAGATAATATGTTGAACATATTATGATTGTTGATATGTGGAAAATATGTTAAACATATCATGATTGTTGATTATGTGGACAATATATTGAAAATATTATGAGTTTTGATATGTGGATAATATGTCGAACATATTATGATTTTTGATATGTGGATGATATGTTGAACATATTATGATTATTGATAGGTGGACAATATGTTGAACACATGGTGATATGTTGACAATATGTTGAACACATGGTGATAGGTGATATGTTGACAATATGATGAACACATGGTGATTGGTGATATGTTGACAATATGTTGATCACATCACAACTAGTGACCTCTTTAAAGGCAATCTGGCCAAGGTCAGATCCTTAGAAAAAAACAAAACCCAACAAACAGCTGACAGTACATATACATAAATAAAAGAATATCCCCATAAATGGGATTTGAACCCTGGTCATCAGGGTTCACAGCCTACACACACACACACACACACAAAAACCGAAGAAACCTCACTTCCTTACCTCGACATGGCCTTGAGAAGGCCGTCCATCAGAACACAACAGGTGTGCTGAAGATGTGAGCATCCCTCTCTGTCACTGGATGACCAGCTGCCTGTGAAGTGACTGACCATGCTGTCATGGTACGTCTGTCTGAACAGTCACACATCACCCTCTGAAAATATGGTATATCTGAATAATGACACATTACGGTCTGAAAATAACGTCTGTCTGAACAATCACACATCACCCCCTGAAAATATGGTACATCTGAATAATGGCACATTCTATCTATCTATCTATCTGTCCTGTAGTCTGACGACCGTGGGGGCACCCTCAAAGACTCAGCAACCAGTTCCCTCCATTCCTCTCTCTGTTCTGCCTTTCTCAGGGTTTTGTTGAGTTCTAGGCCTGTCCATTCACTGATGTTATCCTCCCAGCTCTTCCTTGGTCTGCCTCTTCTTCTTCCTCCTTGGACAGTGCCTTGCAAAACTGTCTTTGTAATTCCTTGGGATCTTGTGACATGCCCATACCACTTAAGTTTACGCTTTTTCACGATCGTTAGAAGGTTCTCATAGGGTCCAATGGTTTGCTGGATTCTGTTATGCACGCTTTCGTTGCTTATGTGGTCTTTGTAGGAGATGCCAAGGAGTCTCCGAAAGCATCTCATCTCCACTGCCTGTACTCTTCTCTCCAAATCTGCAGTCAGGGTCCATGATTCACAGGCATACAGAAATATGGATATGACAAGGGAGCGCATTAGTCTGATCTTGGAGATAAGTGAGATATTCTTGTCTCTCCAGATGGTGTTTAGTTTTGACAAAGCTGTTATTGTCTGTGCAGTCCTGCATACTACTTCTGGCTTGGATCCCTGGTCGGATACAATGGCTCCCAGGTACTTGAAGCTTTGAACTGTTTCCAGCTTCTGGTCATTAACCCTGATATCAGTGCTAATGCCGTTGGTGTTATTAGTCATCAGTTTGGTCTTCTCTGCACTGATTTCCATGCCGTATGTTTTGGAGGCCTTATCCAAGTGTTCTGTTAGGCTGGCAAGCTCTTTTTCTGATCCTGCTATTCCATCAATGTCATCTGCGAAGCGGAGGTTTGTGATCGTTCTGCCACCAATGCTGACTGATCCTTCATGATGTTCCAGTGCATCAGCCATGATTCTCTCAAGGAAGATGTTGAAAAGAGTGGGTGAGAGTAGAAAGCCCTGCCTTACTCCAACTGTTGTTCGAAACCATTCTCCAATGTTGTTGTTGTAGTACACTGCACTGGTGGCCTCGCTGTACAGTTGTTTGATGACTCTGATCAGGTTTGCATTGATGCTGTACAAATTCATGGTTGCCCACAAAGCTGCATGCCACACCCTGTCAAATGCCTTCTTAAAATCGATAAATAAATGGCACATAACTGTCTGAAAATAACGTCTGTCTGAACAATCACACATCACTCTCTGAAAATATGGTATATCTGAATAATGACACATTACTGTCTGAAAATAACGTGTCTGAATAATCACACATTACTGTCTGAAAATATGGTATATCTGAATAATGACACATTACTGTCTGAAAATATGGTATATCTGAATAATCACACATTACGGTCTGAAAATAACGTCTGTCTGAACAATCACACATCACTCTCTGAAAATATGGTATATCTGAATAATGACACATTACTGTCTGAAAATAACGTGTCTGAATAATCACACATTACTGTCTGAAAATATGGTATATCTGAATAATGACACATTACTGTCTGAAAATATGGTATATCTGAATAATCACACATTACGGTCTGAAAATAACGTCTGTCTGAACAATCATACATCACTCTCTGAAAATATGGTATATCTGAATAATGACACATTACTGTCTGAAAATATGGTATATCTGAATAATGACACATTACTGTCTGAAAATAATGTCTGTCTGAATAATCACACATTACTGTCTGAAAATAACGTCTGTCTGAACAATCACACATTCTATCTATCTATCTATCTGTCCCGTAGTCTGACGACCGTGGGGGCACCCTCAAAGACTCAGCAACCAGTTCCCTCCATTCCTCTCTCTGTTCTGCCTTTCTCAGGGTTTTGTTGAGTTCTAGGCCTGTCCATTCACTGATGTTATCCTCCCAGCTCTTCCTTGGTCTGCCTCTTCTTCTTCCTCCTTGGACAGTGCCTTGCAAAACTGTCTTTGTAATTCCTTGGGATCTTGTGACATGCCCATACCACTTAAGTTTACGCTTTTTCACGATCGTTAAAAGGTTCTCATAGGTCCAATGGTTTGCTGGATTCTGTTATGCACGCTTTCGTTGCTTATGTGGTCTTTGTAGGAGATGCCAAGGAGTCTCCGAAAGCATCTCATCTCCACTGCCTGTACTCTTCTCTCCAAATCTGCAGTCAGGGTCCATGATTCACAGGCATACAGAAATATGGATATGACAAGGGAGCGCATTAGTCTGATTTTGGAGATAAGTGAGATATTCTTGTCTCTCCAGATGGTGTTTAGTTTTGACAAAGCTGTTATTGTCTGTGCAGTCCTGCATACTACTTCTGGCTTGGATCCCTGGTCGGATACAATGGCTCCCAGGTACTTGAAGCTTTGAACTGTTTCCAGCTTCTGGTCATTAACCCTGATATCAGTGCTAATGCCGTTGGTGTTATTAGTCATCAGTTTGGTCTTCTCTGCACTGATTTCCATGCCGTATGTTTTGGAGGCCTTATCCAAGTGTTCTGTTAGGCTGGCAAGCTCTTTTTCTGATCCTGCTATTCCATCAATGTCATCTGCGAAGCGGAGGTTTGTGATCGTTCTGCCACCAATGCTGACTGATCCTTCATGATGTTCCAGTGCATCAGCCATGATTCTCTCAAGGAAGATGTTGAAAAGAGTGGGTGAGAGTAGACAGCCCTGCCTTACTCCAACTGTTGTTCGAAACCATTCTCCAATGTTGTTGTTGTAGTACACTGCACTGGTGGCCTCGCTGTACAGCTGTTTGATGACTCTGATCAGGTTTGCATTGATGCTGTACAAATTCATGGTTGCCCACAAAGCTGCATGCCACACCCTGTCAAATGCCTTCTTAAAATCGATTAAATACGTGGTAAAGGTCTTGTTGATGTTGAAGGTACCGCTCACATAGTATTCTGAGGTTGAATATCTGTTCTGTTGTGCTGCGCCCTGCTCTGAAACCTGCTTGTTCCTCAGCAATGATGGTCTCTGCTTGTGGCTTCAGTCTATTCAATATTATCTGCAGCATGACCTTGCTTGGGTGACATATGCGGCTGATTGTGCGGTAATTATGACATTGTTGTAGATTTCCTTTCTTGGGGAGGGTGATGATGAGTGACTGCGTCCATAGTGTTGGCCATTTTCCTGTCTGCCAGATCTTGTTGCAGATTCTTAGTAGGGCGCTGATCATGGCTTCCCCTCCAGCTTGGACCAACTCAGCTGGAATGTTGTCAGCCCCTGCTGACTTCCCCTTTTTCAGCGATCTGACTGCTGTTTCCACTTCTTCTCGGAGGATAGGGTGACTGTCTGTGTCTTTGCTTTCGGGTACATTAAGGACTTCTGGATCTCCTGCGGTTCTATAGTTATACAGGTCGGAGCAGTATTCTGTCCATCTGTTCAGAATATCCTGATCGTCAGTGAGACACTTCCCATTTTTGTCTTGGATTGTTAAACCTTTTCTCTGTTTCGTGCTAGTCAGGTCTTTCACCAGCTGATATGCTTTCTTGCTATTGTTTTTCTTGATGTTCTCTTCAATGTCTTGGCACTGTTCACCGATCCAATTCTCTTTTGCCTCCGTCATGGACTTCCTGATTCTTTTGTTGACTGCCCTATATTGTTCTGCTCTTTCTTTTGTTTCATTTTTCTTTTTCTTCAGCTCTCTACGCTTGTCGCATAGTTGTAGGACATTACTGTCTGAAAATATAACTATCTGAATAATGACACATTACTGTCTGAAAATAATGTCTGTCTGAATAATCACACATTACTGTCTGAAAATGTTGCCTGTCTGAATAATCATACTTTACTGTCTGAAAATGTCGCCTGTCTGAATAATCATACTTTACTGTCTGAAAATGCCGCCTGTCTGAATAATCACACATTACTGTCTGAAAATATCGTCTGTCTGAATAATCACACATTACTGTCTGAAAATGTCGCCTGTCTGAATAATCATACTTTACTGTCTGAAAATGTCGCCTGTCTGAATAATCATACTTTACTGTCTGAAAATGCCGCCTGTCTGAATAATCACACATTACTGTCTGAAAATATCGTCTGTCTGAATAATCACACATTACTGTCTGAAAATAACGTCTGTCTGAATAATGACACATTACTGTATGAAAATAACGTCTGTCTGAATAATCACACATTACTGTATGAAAATAACGTCTGTCTGAATAATCACACATTACTGTCTGAAAATAATGTCTGTCTGAATAATGACACATTACTGTCTGAAAATATGGTATATCTGAATAATGACACATTACTGTCTGAAAATAACGCCTGTCTGAATAATCACACATTACTGTCTGAAAATATGGTATATATGAATAATCACACATTACTGTCTGAAAATGATGTCCGAACAATCACAAATTACACTCAGAAAATAAAATCAATTATTTAGGAAAGAGGTATCTTATGATAGTGCATTGTATTGTATTGTATTGTATACCACTTAAAGTCACAGCAGCTGTGTGAAATTTGGGCTGCTCTCCATTGGGACTGTGCATTGCCAATCTCCATATGTAATTGTTTTTCTATCAGTGGCTTTTTTTCTTCTTTTTTTTTTTACAGAACTTTACCAGGGGCAATTCTCTTGTCGCCGTGGGCTTTTTGTTTTACATGAGCTGAAAGGACGTCATACATGAGACCTCAGTTTATCGTCCCATCTGAAAGACTAGCACCCACACCACCACTCAAGACCTAGTGGATGGGGGAAAAGCTTGGGTTTAAGCCTACACTTTTTGCTTTTCACTTCTGCTCCTCTTGAGGCATCTGACCTCCTATCTTTGCCAGAAGGTCAGCTTCCTCGTTGCCGTGGATGCTGCAGTGTGAAAGAACCCACTGGATGACTGAGGCAGGGCGTTAAGTCCCTTGTTCTGTGAGTTTTGAACGGTTTGAAGTGGTACAGTGGTACAGCTGGGATGAGAGTAGGGGGTGTGTTTCTTGTATTTCGCTGGGTTATACTGCACGGTACTGTCTTGTTCCATATTACACAGTACAGCACTATATCTGCTCCACTCTCTTGTCACTGCTCTTCACTGAGTTGTCTCGTGCTGTACTGTACAGTAATGAATTACATTGACTTGATTTTAAGGGAACAATACATGGCAATATACTTGGTGTTATGATGTCACTACATGGCCCATACCTTTGTAAAGACAATACACAGCAATATATTTGATGTTATGATGTCACTACAACGTCCTATATCTCTGTAAAAACAACAATACATGGCAATATACTTGGTGTTATGATGTCACTACATGACCTATATCTCTGTAAAAACAACAATACATAGCAATATACTTGGTGTTATGATGTCACTACATGACCTATATCTCTGTAAAAACAACAATACATGGCAATATACTCGGTGTCATGATGTCACTACACAGCTCATATCTCTATTAAAACAACAATACATAACATACTTGGTGTTATATCTGTTCCTACTTTTCAGAATTCTCAACTCTGCACTCACTACACGGCCCCAATATTTTTCTGTAAAGACAGTACATGACAGTACACTTAGTTTCAAGACTGTTCCTTTACAAAAACTCACCTCTGCAAAGAGGACAACACATCTGCCGTGGGGTCCACTCCCAACTCAAAGCGTAACCAGTCAGCCAGCGAGGGCCTGTGGTCTGCCACCACTTGCTGGAACTGCTGCGATGCAAAGAGGGTCGCCATGACGGATTCTGCCTGCTCCTCTTCACCCTCCCAGTCCCTCTCCCCCTCCTCCCCTGTGGCCGAGAGAGGAGGCAGCGATGGTGGGGGCGTCAGCTGGGAGGACTGACAGGGTCGTGACCATGGAAATGCCCGCCACGCCAGCAGGCAGGTCTGAAATCGGCGATTCAAAGTGCGCGGATGATTTGCCGGGAACTAAAGCAGTTTTGAACAAGGTACGGGTTTTGATTTTGTTGTGTTGTTACATTTGGACTGTGTTGTGTTTGTTCATTGGGACTTTTGTTGTGTGTGTTCATTTGGACTTTGTTGTGTTTGTTCATTTGGACGTTGTTGTGTTGTTCATTTGGACTGCGTTGTGTTTGTTCATTTGGACTGTGTTGTGTTGTTCATTTGGACTTTGTTGTGTTATTCATCTGGGCTGTGTTGTGATGTTCATTTGGACTTTGGTGTGAGGTTCATTTGGACTTTTTTTGTGGTGTTCATTTGGACTGTGTTGTGGTGTTCATTGGGACTGTCGTGTTGTTCATTGGGACTGTGTCGTGTTGTTCATTGGGACTGTGTCGTGTTGTTCATTGGGACTGTGTTGTGTTGTTCATTGGGACTGTGTCGTGTTGTTCATTGGGACTGTGTTGTGTTGTTCATTGGGACTGTCGTGTTGTTTTATTGGGACTGTGTCGTGTTGTTCATTGGGACTGTGTCGTGTTGTTCATTGGGACTGTGTTTTTCATTTGGACTGTGTTGTGCTGTCCATTTGGACTTTTTGTTCATTTGGACTTTGTTGTGCTGTTCATTTGGACTTTGGTGTGCTGTTCATTTGGACTTTGGTGTGCTGTTCATTGGGACTTTGGTGTGCTGTTCATTGGGACCAAGTCATGTTGTTCATTGGGACCAAGTCACGTTGTTCATTGGGACTGTGTCGTGTTGTTCATTGGGACTGTGTCGTGTTCTTCATTGGGACTGTGTTGTGTCGTTCATTGGGACTTTGTTGTGTTGTTCATTGGGACTTTGTTGTGTTGTTCATTGGGACTTTGTTGTGTTGTTCAATTTGGACTTTGTTGTGCTGTTCATTGGGACTTTGTTGTGTTGTTTATTGGGACCGTGTCATGTTTTCATTGGGACTGTGTCGTGTTGTTCATTGGGACTGTGTTGAGTCGTTCATTGGGACTTTGTTGTGTTGTTCATTGGGACTTTGTTGTGTTGCTCATTTGGACTTTGTTGTGTTGTTCATTGGGACTTTGTTGTGCTGTTCATTTGGACTTTGTTGTGCTGTTCATTTGGACTTTGTTGTGTTGTTCATTAGTACTTAATCGTTTGTTCATTTGAAAATTTGGTGTGCTGTTCATTTGGACTTTGTTGTGTTGTTCATTAGTACTTAATTGTTCATTTGGACTTTGCTGTGCTTTTCATTGGGACTGTGTTGTGTTGTTCATTGGGACTTTGTTGTGCTGTTCATGTGGACTTTGTTGTGCTGTTCATTTGGACTTTGTTGTGTTGTTCATTAGTACTTAACCGTTTGTTCATTTGGACTTTGGTGTGCTGTTCATTTGGACTTTGTTGTGTTGTTCATTAGTACTTAATTGTTCATTTGGACTTTGTTGTGCTTTTCATTAGGACTGTGGTGTGTTGTTCATTGGGACTTTGTTGTGCTGTTCATTGGGACTTTGTTGTGTTGTTCATTAGGACTTTGTTGTGTTCATTAGGACGTTGTTGTGCTGTTCATTGGGACTTTGTTGTGTTGTTCATTGGGAATGTGTTGTGTTTGTTCATTGGGACTTTATTCTGATGTTCATTTGGGCATTGTTCTCTTGTTCATCCTCTTTGCCAGCCTGTGTTCTTACTCTTGTACTGCTCACACAGGGAATTACCAGTGCCACACTGCTGCAAGGCCACTAGCTGGAAGGGCCCTACACTGCTGCTGGGTCACAATTGGCAGTGGTCAGTGGTGCCTGTTCTGATTCCAGATATGCTAATGTAGAATTAATAATTTTTTTTTAAAAAGGATAACCAATGATTCTTAGGTAAAGCGATTTTTTGGGAATAACTGTGATACACACACACATACATGCACACACACAAAAACATACATGTACACCCACACGTACACTGACACACGCACAGACATTGACGCCAGACCAGCACCCCACCTGACACATGGCTGATAGATACCAGAGAAAATGACAGCAGCGCAATGAATCACCATGACCTCCAGGTGAGGAGGCAGATACAGGAAAAAATGACAGCAGACTGACTTACCATGACGACCAGGTGAGAAGGTAGCACAGTTGCCAGGTCAGTGCGGTCAGCAACACTAGCACTCTGCCCCACAAACACCCACTGTAGGTATTCTCCCAGGAACCTGAAATCATCAGTGTTTGAATAAGGGGCAGATTTGAATGTTGTTGCATTCTATTTGTTCTTTGCATAGACTTATCTCATTTTGCTACTGAGACTTTATTTATTATTTATTTATTTATTCTTTTATATCGAGGATAATGGAATAAGCATTCATGTGCTTTTTTACATCCAGTCCCCGTGTATATGCGGTTTTGTAAATTTTGTCATCTGTTCCCACCAGCACACAATGGCCTACTCTTTCAAAAAGCAGAACAGGATTTAACGTGTGTGCAAGATGTTCTGCATGCGTTCGCACACAGGGCCTCGGTTTATAGTCTCATCCGAAGGAGTGAAGACTGAGTGAGTGAGGGTGTGTGTGTGCGCATGTGAGTGAGTGAGTGTGTGCGTGTGTGCGTGTGTGTGTGTGTGTGTGTGTGTGTGTGTGTGTGTGTGTGTGTGCGCGCGCGTGCGTGCTTGTGTACATGAAACTATTCACACATAACTATTTCTGGTTTTTCCTTTGTTTTTTAACCGGTTTTCAAGGAAATATACAAAAATGTTTCTATATGCAATCACACACGTGCAGACATGCATGCGTTCCTCAGTTCAATGTGACTTTATTGAACACAACAGTAGACCTTGCACACACAGCCACACACACTAAACCTGACAGCAGACCTGACACACAACCGCAACAAACATTCCCTAAATGGTACAGCAAACCCACACATAGCTTTATACCCAGCCTGTCACGTCCACCACACCTGTCCGCGCCCTGAACCTACCTGAGGGCCTGCACCATGCCCCGGCCAGTGCCGACAGGTAAGGCGTGCAGAAAGAGGGTCAGGAAGGACAGGTCGGGGGAGGATGCCTGCACTCCCTGGGGGTACTGCAGGAGCAGCGGGGGGAAGAGGGAGGAGTTGCTGGCCAGGTGGCCCATCAGCGATGCCACCCCTTCCACATGGTGCTGACCCAGGGCCGTCCTCTGTTTCCACACAACCACACCAGTCTGGTCACTTTACACACCTGACGGACGATATGGCCGAGTGGTTAAAGACCGTTCAACTATGATCCCACGGGTCGTGGGGTTTGAATCTCGGTGGCGTCTGGTGAATTAACGACGGGAAGTTTTTACAATCTCCCATGTCAACTTCAAGTGCAGACCAGCCAGTGGCTTAATTTCGTTCATGTACATACACACATGCAGAAGATCAAGCATGCATGTTAAATATCCCGTAATTCATGTAAGCGTTTGGTGGGTTGCGGAAACACAAACATTCCCAGCATACATCCCTGAAGTTGGAATGTGGCTACCTTCATGGTGGGTAAAAACAGTCGCATATGCAAAATCTCACCACAGGAGAACCTCAGAGCTCTAGCCGAGGAACATTAAAAATTTTTTTTTAAATTTGCACACCATAACCCCTCGTAGGGATGCTGGGGGCTCTTTCAGTATAAACAGAATTTTTACTTTCTGGAAATTCTCTGCTAGAAATCTGCCCTATCCTATCAATCTCTTAGTGTTTCTGCTTTTTCCTTTACCTCTTTATCCCTGTTATCACTCTCTTGCTTATTCTGTGCACTACCCAGCCCATTCTCCTGCCTTTTTTCAAGCAAATATGAATTCTTTTCTCATGAACTTTTTATGAGTCCTGAAATCGGAGTGTGTCGGCTGAGATCAGCAGGCAGACCTCCTGCAGAGTCACAAGCGCAGGAGAAGACCAGGCACTACACAATCTACCCACTATGGCCATGCAAACAACATTTACACACTATGAACATACTCCTTTACACACTATAAACATAATTACACACCATGAACATACCCATTTACACACCATGAACATACCCATTTTACACTATGAACATAATTACACACCATGAACATACCCATTTACACACTATAAACAGACTCAATTACACACCATGAACATAGTCATATACACAGTCTTTCCTGTTTCCCAGCAGACTTCAGGACTACTCTGACACACCTGCACCCCTGTACACTAACATTAACACTTTGTACTGACAGGCCGAGCCAGCTGAGGTAAAGTCAAACACCCGCACTGCAATCATTCTGTTGTTAGCATCACTGTAATCCTACTGTAATCACCTTTTGTAATCATCATTGTAATCCTGCTGTGATCTTCCCACATCACTGTAATCCTACTGTAATCACCTTTTATAATCATCATTGTAATCCTGCTGTGATCTTCCCCATTGTAATCCTCCTGTTGTAATCATCACTGTCATCTTCCCACTATAACTGTAACCCTACTGTAATCAGCCCACAAAGAGTGACAGTAAAGAACAACTCTGACAACAACAACAGCAACAACAAAACAGTAATGGGAAGACCATACACTATAACACATACACACAGAGAAAGGCTACCGATCAATATTTCTCTTATCAGTCCATTACAGTCTCAAACCAAATTCATAATAACTTAAGCCAGTCTGCCCATGCACAACACACACACACAAATTAAGTGTGTGTACAGGTACACACAAGCGTGCATGCCAAAAACCCCCAGGGAAAGGTTACCTTGCTGGAGAAGAGAGCCAGAAGTCGGGTGAAGAGGGCAGGCAGGAGCGTGTGATGCTGACTGAGCATCCGTACCACCTGACCCAGCCAGGCATGCTGGGATGCGTCACGAGCAGCATGCACCGTGCGACACACACAGTTCAGTATTGCCTCCACAGCCTGGCAGAAATAAGTCATCATCATCACAACACACATGATTTTCTCTCCACTGACTGGCAGAAATAAGTCATCATCATCACAACACACATGATTTTCTCTCCACTGACTGGCAGAAATAAGTCATCATCATCACAACACAAAATGATTTTCTCTCCACTGACTGGCAGAAATAAGTCATCATCATCACAACACACATGATTTTCTCTCCACTGACTGGCAGAAATAAGTCATCATCATCACAACACACATGATTTTCTCTCCACTGACTGGCAGAAATAAGTCATCATCATCACAACACACATGATTTTCTCTCCACTGACTGGCAGAAATAAGTCATCATCATCACAACACACATGATTTTCTCTCCACTGACTGGCAGAAATAAGTCATCATCATCACAACACACATGATTTTCTCTCCACTGACTGGCAGAAATAAGTCATCATCATCACAACACACATGATTTTCTCTCCACTGACTGGCAGAAATAAGTCATCATCATCATCACAACATACAGTTCAGTATTATGTCCACTGCCTGGCAGAAATAAGTCATCGTCATCATCAGAATACACAGTCCAGGGTTCTCTCCTATTGGGAATGCCTATCAGAAGTTGATTTTAACAACATAATAGGAGAACAAAATATTCTTTACCTTCAAAAGAAATGTACGTTTCATTACAAAAAATAAATGTTTATATTCCGTCAGCTTTGACAGTTTTAATATGCTTTATTTTAATACTTGTGTGTGTGTGTGTGTGTATGCGTGCGTGTGCGTGCATGTGTGTGTGTGCGCGTGCATGCGTGTGGGTGTATGTGTGTGGGCGTGTGCGCGTGTGCATGCTTGCGTGTGTATGTATGTGTGCATGTGTGTGAGCAGATGGCTTGAAGCGTTGGGAAAACATGTATGCATGAACAAGCCTGTATCATTAATTATGCATACATGAACATGCACACTTGGGCACTGACGTACACAGCTAGCGCGTACCTGCCAGCAAGTGTGTCATGACCTTACGATGACCCAGCACAGGGGCGTGTCGACACTGACCTTGACCTGTGAAGATGACAGGGCAGGCTGACAGAGGTTGAGCACACACCTCTCGCTGCACAGGTTGGCTTCTTCAGCAGATGGACACAGCACCCCTTGCAGCTTCTCACTGACCACCGACACCACTTCTGACACTGTGACACGACATGTCAACCCATGATGACACTGCTTCCTACATTGTGACATGACATGTTAACTGTGATGACACTGCTTCTGACACTGTGACATGACATTAAATCCCAATGATACTGACATGACATGTAAACAGTGATGACAGTGCCTCTGACAATGTGACATGACAAGTAAATCCCAATGATACTGACATGACATGTAAACAATTGCCTCTGACACTGTAACATGACAATACCGATGACACTGTGACATGAAATGTAAACCATAATGACACCCCCTTTGACAAGGGGTCAAGGGAAAGGTATTCCCATAACCTCTGGTCGTTGGGGAGCAAGGTGTCAGAGACTCAGCTTCTCTAGAGGCCGGTGCCCATCTACTCTCTCTCTCCCTGACTGCTTTACCTTACTTCTCCCTGCAGAGGGCAGGTACCCACTTACAGCTGGGTGAACTGGGGGACTGTACTGAAGCCACATAAATGCTCACCAATCCGCAAGACAGCCACACTATACAATGAAATACAATGACAAACAAACAATGACAGCAATCAGCTCCAGCACATAATAAGCGCGCAAAAAGATGGCTGCTATCACATAAGAAGACAAGACTGAACCTTGAACAACAGAGATCCAGATAACAGGCTTGTATGCATTAAAATAAAAACCAAAGTTAAAAACTGAAATACCTTTGACGTGCATGCCCTGTGTTTTATACAAATGTTGGATAAAAAACACATCAGGTAAAACAACTTACAGAATACAATATGAAAACAAATACTGTGAATTCTCCTGTAACACCTTCAGGAGACATCAGTGCACTGCAGTCAATCTCTCAGACAGTGTGCTGAGCCCATTCCTCTCCAGGATGCATGCTTGCTGGGTATGTCCATGTCATCAGCCATCACTGGCCAACACTTTAGCACAAGATAGAGGGGTTTTCAGAGTGAGTGTGCAGTGTCCTTTCACACATGGCACCTCCTGTGAGGGATGTGTGGGGGAAGCAGGTCACAATCACCAATAACTCCAGAAGCAGATCTGCCTCAGGCAGTTCAGTGGAGACTTAAACCTTCACCCCCAAATAACTCTAGGCCAGGTGTCTGGTGCTCTGACCGCTAGACCTACCTGTCCATACCCCAACAGTGGACACTCATTCACTCACCTCTGTTCTCTGTGGTGGGGGCAGTGACGACATCTGTCAGCTGTTTGAGGCGGTAGATCAGCTGTTCCAGGGGCGACATCATCATCTCCTCCACCCCGTCCTCCTCCTCTTCCACAAACACCCCTGAAAGACAGACAGCCACACACATAGACACATCACACATAGACACATCACACATAGACACATCACACACAGACACATCACACATAGACACATCACATATAGACACATGGGTTGTTTGGAGAGAGAGAAACACACCCATTGTTAGAGTAAACACACATACACAGGTCCGTTTGAAGAGACATGGCAATTGTCACAGTCAAAATGAGTTTTCACTCTCAGTCAGCCAGCTTCTTAGTTAAAACAAACCCCAATGTGATTGAAATGATGGGAACAGCCATGAAAATTGTTATTGTTATAACCATTATCGTCATCATCATTACTGTTACTTTTTCCTCTACTACCACTACTTCTACAACAACCACCGTCACCACTGCTACCACCGTCACCACTGCTACCACCACCATCACTACCACCACCACCATCATTACTGCCACCACCATCACCACAACCACCACTACTACCACCATCACTATGACTACAACCACCATC
This sequence comes from Rapana venosa, assembly GCA_028751875.1. Lineage (NCBI taxonomy): Eukaryota > Metazoa > Mollusca > Gastropoda > Neogastropoda > Muricidae > Rapana > Rapana venosa. The sequence goes on from CM054149.1 coordinate 25,707,102, forward strand.
ATCATCACTACTACTCCCACCATCATCACCACCACCATGACCACCACCAACCACCACAACTACCAACCATCACTACCACCACCACACTCCTTGTCAATACAGATGACAGAGGGTGTAGTGTATTGTAGTGTAGTGTATTGTTGTGTAGTGTATTGTGTAGTGTAACGTAGTGTAGTGTAGTGTAGTGTAGTGTTAGTGTAATGTAGTGTAGTGTAGTGCAAGTGTAGTGTAGTTTAGTTTAGTTTAGTGCAGTGTTAGTGTAGTGCAGTGTAAATGTAGTGTAGTGTAGTGTATGGGATTGGATTGTATTGTAGTGCAGTGTAGTGTAGTGCCATGCCGTGCAGTGCAGTGTTAGTGTAGTGCCGTGTAGTGTAGTGTAGTGCAAGTGTAGTGTAGTGCAAGTGTAGTGCAAGTGTAGTGCAAGTGTAGTGCAGTGCAGTGTAGTGTAGTGTAGTGTAGTGTAGTGTAGTGTAGTGTAGTGTAGTGTAGTGTAGTGTAGTGAAGTGTATTGGATTTATTGGATTGTATTGTACTGTAAAGCAGTGTAGTGTATTGTATTGGATTTATTGGATTGTATTGTACTGTAGTGCAGTGTAGTGTAGTGTAGCGCAGTGCAGTGTAGAGCAGTGTAGTGTTGTGTAGCACAGTGCAGTGTAGTGTAGTGTAGCACAGTGTAGTGTAGCGTAGTGCAGTGCAGTGTAAGTGTAGTGTATTGTATTGGATTGTATTGTTGTGTAGCGCAGCGTAGTGTAGTGTAGCACAGTGCAGTGTACTGTAGTGTAGCGCAGTGCAGCACAGTGCAGTGTACTGTAGCATAGTGCAGCGTACCCTACCTTCCAGCAGCATCCTGGTCTCCCTCCTGCAGGCCTCCTCATACCAGAGGAAGAGGGAGGAGGGGATCTTCCCCGCTTTCTTCAGCGCCTCAATGAACTTCATCCGGCTGTCTGCCACGTCTGGTAGCTGGGAACAAGCAGAAGATAGGAGTAACAGACTTTTAACGTCTTCTGGACTTTTTGTGTGTGTGTGTGTTTTTTTATTGTATAGACTTTCATGTCTCCCGGATATTTTTGGTGGTTTTCATTTTATAGACTTTCATGTCTTCTGGATATTTTTGGTGGTTTTCATTCTATAGACTTTCACGTCTTCTGGATATTTTTGGTGGTTTTCATTCTATAGACTTTCATGTCTTCTGGACTTTTTTGGTGGTTTTCATTCTATAGACTTTCATGTCTTCTGGACTTTTTTGGTGGTTTTCATTCTATAGACTTAAATGTCTTCTGGACTTACTTTTTGTATTTTTATTCTAAAAAAAAAAAGAACAAAATGATGAAAACAGTTTCGATTACAAGACCTAGGGCAATTGACAATAGTTTATTCCCATTAACTCTTTTGAGCTAGAGAGAAACAAGACGCATACATATCAATAAACGAATGACAGGTGGCAAGAGGAAGTGCAAACACAAGTACACATAAAACAGTAAGTGTTTGTCTATGAAGAAAGGGGAACAACATGGTTCACCTGTGTTTGAAGAGAGGGGGACTACACACTTCAATGGGGTCTGAAGAAAGGGGTCAACACACTTCAACTGTTTGAGGAAAGGGGGACAACACACTTCCAACTGTTTGAGGAAAGGGGGACAACACACTTCCAACTGTTTGAGGAAAGGGGGACAACACACTTCAACTGTTTGAGGAAAGGGGTCAACACACTTCAACTGTTTGAGGAAAGGGGGACAACACACTTCAACTGTTTGAGGAAAGGGGGACAACACACTTCAACTGTTTGAGGAAAGGGGGACAACACACTTCAACTGTTTGAGGAAAGGGGCCAACACGCTTCAACTGTTTGAGGAAAGGGGGACAACACACTTGAACTGTTTGAGGAAAAGGGCCAACACGCTTCAACCGTTTGAGGAAAGGGGTCAACACACTTCAACTGTTTGAGGAAAGGGGGACAACACACTTCGACTGTTTGAGGAAAGGGGGACAACACACTTCAACTGTGTTTGAAGAAAGGGGAATGCCACACTTTGTCTTTTATAAAAGTGAAAAAAGGCACAGAAAGAAAAACAGCTGAGTATACATGACACTGGTGAAATAATCTTCTTTGAATTCCTTTATGCTGATAATTTATGTTCATGCAAATTTGACCCACATGTACTTCTACACACACACACACACACACACACACACACACACGCAAGGTCAACACAACACAACACAACACATACACACCTGAAATAACAGATGCTGTCGCGACTACAGGCATCTATTTGTGGAGAGCAGCAGAGTTATAAAGTTGCACATGCAAGCACGCACTGACATACACATAGCCACAATCACAGGGAAAATAATACTGATGATAACAAACAGCAGCAGCAGCAGCAGAAAATGAAAACAACTAATAAACATGGACAGTGACCGTCAACTCACATGCCTTGGCTGCAGCAGAGCAGGCAGGAACTTCCCCACAAAGTACGGCTTTCGGAATATGCTGAACACACACACAGCAAACATTTCTTTCTTGAGGTACACCATTATTTTATGGAGAAAAAAAAAGGGTCAGAAAAACACAAGAGAAGAACAAGACTGAAAGAAAACAGGACAACCGATAAAATTGTATATTCTTTCAAAGGTGACACATTATGAACAATATTTGTTTCATCCCATCTTTGAAAAGACGAAGAGCAAGAGACAGAAGGCAAGATGCCAACGTAATAGAGAGAGACATGGCTGACGTCACTGCACCACAAGGTCATTGACGATCATCACAAAGGACATCAAGGAGAACTACAACACAAGGCCAAGACTGGGAGGTAAAAGAAATATGACAGACTAACACACACATGCATACATATATATAAACATACACACTCAATACACCCACATATACATACATACACACAAAAACACAAACTACCCACCTGGCTTCCATAACAGTGGTGGGCAGTTTACCAGAAGATTCGAACACAGCCACCGCTTTTTCCACATCCTGAATACCCGCATCTCCCTGCACACACACACACACGAACACACACACACACACAACACACATACACACACACATAAATATGACTGGCTAACTGACTGTAATAATAACAGAAATAAGGTAGTTGCTCTTTGCTGTTGTAGATGCCCCTTTTACATGTTCTCCAATACTTATCGTTGACATATAATTATTGTATCCTGCTGTGTGGGCAGCACTGGCTTGCATTGAACAAGTGAAGTGTCTGTTTTGGAAAAATAACAGTGACAGCTGCAGAAAAAAAAAAAAAAAAAGGGTGAAAGGGTGGCGCAGCGCTAAGTGGGGAGAGCAGCCCGAATTTCACGGAGAGAAATCTGCCGTGACTTAAAGTGGTATGAAATAACATCTGAGCGCTTTGATTTGTTGCTTTACAAGATTCAGCGCTATATAAATTCCATACATTATTATTATTATTATTATTATTGTATTCCTCTCCTAGCCTTGCCTCTCCTTCCACTAAAATGAAACATTTTCTCCACACTTTTATTTTGTAATATTAAGTAAATAATATTAAGATAAAAATAATAAAATCCAAAAAGCAAAAACCACACACACCATAACAACCCAAGTCAAATTCATGGGCAGTAAACAAACAACAGCGGACCTGTACAACCAAAACAAGCTCACAATTTGTCGATGAATAACTTCCATGCGAAAAACAAACAACACCACAAAAAACACACACACCCACACAAAAAACAAAACAGAAACACCAACCAAAAAAACCTCCCACACAGACTTCAAAGGGAAAAAAACCCTAACACACACACAAACAAAATAAAACAAAACACCAACAAAAGTAAAAGCACTCCCCCCCCCCCCCACACACACAAAACTACACACACTGCCCCAGAAGGACAGAAAGGAAATGGTACTGACGGGCCCCGAAGCATTTCCTGGGTCAGTGTAGATGGCAGCAGTGGTTTCTTTCAGAGGCACCTGTCAACCACACGTGATCCCTCGTCAGTGAACAAACAGGAACCAATAAACAATAAAGAAAATAAATAAAGCAAAAACAACATGAACACTATGTTTTTTCTTTTTAGCAAAACCTTTTTTTTTCCACTTTGATGTGCCAGTAATCTTTACTTTAATTTCCCCCTCAATGTCTCTCGAAGCTTTCCCCATTAATTCATCACCACTCTACAAACAGAAAACAAGGCTTCTGATTTCGTCTTTTCTTTAAAATTCAAATCCAATTGCCAGTGATAGATCAGTCTGTATCTATAAACACACACACTTTCTGCTCAATGTGTCAGTAAAGAACTGTCATTTCTATCTTGGTTTCTGTACATCATTTCTTCATCCCCCCCCTCCCCCCCCCCCAATCCTTTCCCCAAACCAATAACAACAACAGGCGTAATGAACAATAGTAAGAACCTTCAGATCAGCCAGGCGGGTCTTTGCCAACATGGTGTAATCTGTCCACACGTCTCGACACTTGGCCGGCAGGAAAGGAGGCCGCAGGATGTGAACCTACACACATAAATATCAGCGTGAAGGAACAATCTTTCATATGATATCTTTTCACTGCTGAATTTTAGACACTACACACACACACACACACAAACATGCACACACACATACGCATGCACACACACACACTCACTCATACACACACACACCAGAATAAACTGAGCACCATAAGTATATTAGCTGGTTCATAGGGCGCAATCTCTGTCAGAAACTCTCTCTCTCTCTCACACACACACACACCAGAATAAACTGAGCACCTTAAGTATATCAGCTGGTTCATAGGGCACAATCTCTGTCAGAAACTCTCTCTCTCTCACACACACACACCAGAATAAACTGAGCACCTTAAGTATATCAGCTGGTTCATAGGGCACAATCTCTGTCAGAAACTCTCTCTCTCTCACACACACACACATGCACCAGAATAAACTGAGCACCTTAAGTATATCAGCTGGTTCATAGGGCACAATCTCTGTCAGAAACTTGACGAGGAAGGTGAAGGCCTTTCTGGACGTAGCAGGACTGCGTGTGCCATCACTGAATGTCTCCTGCACAGTCAGTCAATACTTTCAAACAACCGACAAACATCACACAGCACACAAAAAAAAGAACGACACACAGAAAAAAAGACTTCAGCATGTCACAATACATACCTCTGACCTCATTATGCAACAACACCTATCTTAAGATTTCAGTTCATAACCAACACCTACCCTCCAAACTACGTCTTTCTCTTTTCGTGGCTAATGATTCAAGAACCTGACAGACAGTCTGAATTCCTTATCAGGGAAGACCAGCATCATGGCTGGTCATCTCCATTAGGCAACTCCCTCTGCCTTGTCTACCAACTTCAATGGTTTAATGCCAACGATATAATCAACACATAGTGAGTAATGGGATCCAACTTTTAACAAAAACATGGGTCACTGAAAAACGTGCTTTGAAAACAGCCAGCTGTTCATCCATATTCTGTAATGAAAACCTTTTCTTTCTTTCTTTTTTTTTTATTCGTTTATTTCGATGATAATGGAGTAACCACTCATGTGCTTTTTTTTTTACATCGAGTTCCTGTGTGTATGCAGTTGTGTCAATTTTGTCACCAGTAACATTGAGAATAGCCTCTGTGTCTGGAAAAAGAATTAGCAATATATTAACATACAACATATAATATTAACATATATGTTAACAGCCAGGCAGACGAAAGGGCCCTCAGTACCTGGGAAAAAAACACCTTAGCAATATATTAACATACAACATATAATATCAACATACAACATATAATATCAATATTAACATACAGCAACAACCAACCTAAAACCCATCAGGAGCAGTCACAGAAAACATGGGGGCCTCGAGTATAGTTCAACAGCATATGACACACAACAACCTACGTGGAACAACTCGGCAATACACAGCAGACAACACCTACCTGTTTTATTTATTTGTTTGAAAATTTTTTTTTATATCGAGGATAATGGAATAAGCACTTATTGCTTTTTTACATCTAGTCCCTGTGTGTATGTGGTTTTGTAAATTCTGTCATCTGTTCCCACCGGCACACAATGGCCTACTCTTACGAAAAGCGGAACAGGATTTAACATATGCGCAAGATGTTCCGCGTGCGTTCGCACATGGGGCCTCGGTTTATAGTCTCATCCGAATGACTTTTGGGGAGAGTGGAATCTGCGCTAATGTTAACTCCAGAGGAAAATATCCCCTTGAACGGGAATCGAACCCAGGTCGTCAGATTGCGAGCGCAATGCTCTGACCACTAGGCTATCCCGTACCTGGAACCATCGGGAATAGTCCGGGAACACATGGGGTCCCTCTATACAGCTCTGCCGGGCCAGGAGAAAGGCCACAATGGTGTTCTCCATGTCTCCGCTCTCCAGACTCTCTCCAAGCAGCTTCCCTACATGGTCTGAAACAGCAGACGATTCATAGCTTGGCCTGTGGTATGGTGTCTGGTTTTCGTTTGGAGGTGTGTGTGTGTGCGTGCGTGCGTGTGTGTAGTAGTAGTACTAGTAGTAGTAGTAGTAGTAGTAGTAGTAGTAGTAGTAGTTGTAGAAGTATAGTAGTAGTAGTAGTAGAAGTAGTAGTAGAAGTAGTAGTAGTAGTAGTAGTAATAGTAGTAGTATCTTCAGTTTAATGTCTATTCACATCTAGTGCTTTTACACAACAAACAAACAAACAAACCCACCTGATAAACTACACTTGAAATTTCAAAGTAACAAGAACAATTAAACAATAGCTGCTAACAATGTCAAATAACATTGTGATTGTGTGTGTGTGCATGTGCGGGCGCGTCTGTGTGAGTGTGTCTGTATGTCTGTGTGTGTATGTGTGTGAGTGGTGGGTGTGCATGCATGCACTTAACACTGTTTGAGCAATATCATAAATATCGATATCAAAAATGGATAAAAATGTTCTGTCTCAAGCTGTCTTATTGCTACCATTGCTGGCATCAGGTAACCAACCCTTTACTTCATTTAAAAAAAAATATATAACATAGGATATCATAACATAATATGACATCATAAAAAAAAGAAATTTGTACAACAAGATATACTGAACTTCATGTGACATGACATAATGTTATCATAATAATATCATCCATCCATCACACATATATTGTTAGCAGCCGTTCTTATCTGAATGTCTTTAACAACAAAGAACAAACACTCAAGAAACACACCAAAGGACAACACTATTTCCTATCCTAATTTCTACCTGTCCTAAAATACATCCATGCCATACACATTACTGGCAGCAGCCATTCTCACCTTGAATGTCCTCAGCAGCTGTGGGAAAGCAGACGAGAAAAGTGGCCAGGAAGGACAACAATGTCTGCCAGTTGACTTCCTGTTTGTCCAGAATGCGGTGAAGCATCTCCACCACCTCCCCACTCGTAAAGGGCACCATCAGCTGAGGTCATAGCAACACATAACAGCCACACATCGACATGGATATATAACAGCTTTTTTTTCATCCCTCCACTTTCAAAGGGGCACCAACAGATGAGGTCATAGCAACACACAACAGCCACACACATCAGCATGGATATAACATCATGCCACTATCTCTCCACTCACAAAGGGCACTAACAGATAGGTCATGGCAACCCAGAACAGCCACACACATCAGCATGGATATAACAACATTCTATCATCTCTCCAAATAACAGTCACACATATCGACGTGGATATATACAACAGCTTTTTTTCATCTCTCCAATCTCAAAAGGCACCAACACCTGAGGTCATGGCAACCCAGGACAGCCACACATATCAACATGGATATAACAGTTCATCACTACCTTTCCGCAGTCAAACGAAAAACACGAACCTAACAATATTGTTTTTGAGTTGTCAGTGCTGCCTAGCCTTTCAAGGCTATTCCAGAGTTAACAACAGACAGGCCAGCTACACACCCAGATATCTACACCCTGGGAACATGATGCAGAGACAGAAACAGCCATCAGTCCAAACTGTCATTATGGCACAGTAACAGACACCACAATCATCAATCCAAACTGTCATTATGGCACAGTAACAGACACCACAATCATCAATCCAAACTGTCATTATGGCACAGTAGCAGACACCACAATCATATATCCAAACTGTCATTATGGCACAGTAACAGACACCACAATCATCAATACAAACTGTCATTATGGCACAGTAACAGACACCACAATCATCAATCCAAACTGTCATTATGGCACAGTAACAGACACCACAATCATCAATCCAAACTGTCATTATGGCACAGTAACAGACACCACAATCATCAATCCAAACTGTCATTATGGCACACACAACAATCATCAATCTAATTGTCACTATGGCACAGTAGCAGACACCACAATCATCAATCCAAACTGTCATTATGGCACAGTAACAGACACCACAATCATCAATCCAAACTGTCATTATGGCACAGTAACAGACACCACAATCATCAATCCAAACTGTCATTATGGCACAGTAACAGACACCCCAATCATCAATCCAAACTGTCATTATGGCACAGTAACAGACACCACAATCATCAATCCAAACTGTCATTATGGCACACACAACAATCATCAATCTAATTGTCACTATGGCACAGAAACATACACCACAATCATCAATCCAAACTGTCATGGCACACACCACAATCATCAATCTGATTGGCATTATGGTACAGTAACATGCACCACAATCATCAATCCAAACTGCCCTTACAGCACAATAACTGATACCACAATCATCAATCTAAACTGCCACAATGGTATAGCAACGGATACCTCCACTCACTGACTTGAGTTCACAGCTATCACTTCAGGGGAACACTTAAATCATTCCCTGTCAAAAGCAACAACAAAAAACACCCCAAAACACAAAAGAATTTGCAGAACAGCATATCAACAGACCAACAGCCAAAAAAACCCCACAAAAAAAGTTCTTAAAAAACATAAATCGTACAAACTTAATACAGAACAGAATGATACAAATACAATGTTCTACACACTTGCCTTTTGCACACACATACGCTACGTACACTCATTCATACATAAATAAACACATGCACACACACACACACACTAATAAACAAACCTGTTTGTACAGAGTCTTGAAGTGGTCAGAAACTTTGGCCGACTTCCACTGTGCCTGTTTCTTCAGAGCCTCTGACACTGCAACATCACAACAGGTTACAGGTCACATCACAGCAGGGTACACCACGCTGCCAGTAAGCGCCTGGCAAGTCAGGCCCAGCACATACAACTTGGGCATAGGAAAGAACTGTTATCTTTTAAGTCTTTCTGGAAAGAAAAAAAAAAAGGCAGGAGAATGGACCAAGACGGCAGAAAACAGAGAAAGAGAAGGAGGGGGGGGGAGGGGGGGAGAGATAGAACAGGAAAAAAAGGAAGAAGGCAAAAACAAACAGAGGGGTAGAAAAAAAGAGGGAATTCCTAGCACAAAATTCCCAGAACGTGGGGATTCTTTTCATACTGACAGGCCCCGGGCATTACCATGGGGGACTCAACTTTCAAGTTATATATCAGCAGGGGGACAGGATAGTTTTATTTATTTTTTATTTATTCTGTTATATCGAGGATAATGGAATAAGCACTCATGTGCTTTTTTACATCCAGTCCCCGTGTGTATGCGGTTTTGTAAATTTTGTCATCTGTTTCCACCGGCACACAATGGCCTACTCTTCCGAAAAGCGGAACAGGATTTAACGTGTGCACAAGATGTTCTGCATGCGTTCGAACACGGAGCCTCGGTTTATAGTCTCATCCAAAGGATAGTCTAGTGGTTAGAGCATTGAGCTCGCTGTCTGATGATGCTGGTTCAAGCCACCGCCTAGACACCCCATTCAGGGGATTGTTTTCCTCAGGATCTGACATCAGTATCGACTCCACTCCCCTGGAAGTCCTTCGGAAGAGACTATGAACCAAGATCCAGTATACATATGCAGGCAGAACATCTCAGGCACACATTAAAACCTGTTCTGCCTTTCGGAAGAGCAGGTCACTGAATGTGGCTAGGAACGGATGACAAATGTTTTTTTTTAAAAACGCATGCACGCTGGTGTCGTGTTTAGACACCTTCCCTGAAGTTGGAATATGGCTATCATAATGGTGGGCAACGGTCACATATGCAAAATCTCAACATTGGTGAACTTCGAAGCTCTAGCCAAGGAACAATGAAAATAAAATTATATGTATGTATGTTTGTCCGTCGTGTCCGACGATGACCTCCAAAACAGCAGAGGAGGCAGCTGCTGTTTTGGAAACTGGGCAGAAATTTGATTATAGTGGAGATGCCTTGCCCACAGTACATCCCCACTCTCTCGGCCAAGTGGGCATAAGGACAGTCAGTGTTGGAGATGTTCTCCAAAGGCCAACCAGCCCCCAGGGCTGCAACACATAAGGACTGTGCGAGTCAAGCCTCCTAGTCAGAGAGTCATAGTCGATATATTATATATATATATATATATATATATATATATATATATATATATATATATATATATATATATATATATATATAAAACAGAACAGAAAAAAGCAGAGAAACCTTTCATGTTGTGTCTGTGGCTCATGATGAGGGAGACAGTGTGTGTGCACATCTTCCTGAAGCAGACGTGGGAGACGTCGGCCATTTCTGTCCACAGGTCTGTGTGCAGCAGCAGCAGCTCTGCGCTCTCCATGTGCTGGTCCAGCAGCCCTGTCCCCCACAGACAGCAGTAACAACAATGACAGACAGCAGTAACAACAATGACAGACAGTAGTAACAACAATGACGGAACAGTAACAATAATGACACAGCAGTAACAACAATGACGGAACAGTAACAATAATGACACAGCAGTAACAACAATGATAGGCAGCAGTAACAACAATGATAGACAGCAGTAACAACAATGATAGACAGCAGTAACAGCAATGATAGACAGCAGTAACAATAATGACAGACAGCAGTAACAACTATGACACACAGCAGTAACAACAATGATGGAACAGTAACAATAATGACAGACAGCAGTAACAGCAATGATAGACAGCAGTAACAACAATGATGGAACTGTAACAATACTGACAGACAGTCGTAACAACAATGACGGAACAGTAACAATAATGACAGACAGCAGTAACAGCAATGATAGACAGCAGTATCAACAATAACGGAACAGTAACAACAATGACAGCAGTAACAACAATGACGGAACAGTAACAACAATGACACACAGCAGTAACAACAATGACAGACAGCAGTAACAACAATGATAGACAGCAGTAACAACAATGATGGAACAGTAACAACAATGACACACAGCAGTAACAACAATGACAGACAGCAGTAACAACAATGATAGACAGCAGTAACAACAATGACGGAACAGTAACAACAATGACACAGCAGTAACAACAATGACGGAACAGTAACAATAATGACACAGCAGTAACAACAATGATAGACAGCAGTAATATTGACACTCAGCAGTAACACTAATGACAGCAGTAACAATGACACACAGCTGTAATAACCATGACAGACAGCTGAAATGACAATGACAGACAGCTGAACTAACCATGACAGACAACTGTAACAATCATGTGAGACAGCTGTACTGACCATGACAGGCAGCTGTACTGACCATGACAGGCAGCTGTACTAACTATGACAGACAGCTGTACTAACCATGACAGACAGCTGCACTGACCATGACAGACAGCTGTACTAACCATGAGAGACAGCTGTACTTACTATAAGAGACAGCTGTACCGACAATGACAGACAGCTGTACTGACAATGACAGGCAGCTGTACTGACCATGACAGACAGCTGTACTGACCATGACAGGCAGCTGTACTGACCATGACAGACAGCTGTACTGACCATGACAGGCAGCTGTACTAAAACATGACAGGCAGCTGTACCGACAAGGACAGGCAGCTGTACCGACAATGACAGGAAGCTGTACTAACAATGACAGACAGCTGTACTTACTATGAGAGACAGCTGTACCGACAATGACAGACAGCTGTACTGACAATGACAGCCAGCTGTACTGATAATGACAGGCAGCTGTACTAAAACATGACAGGCAGCTGTAACAACAATGAGACAGCTGTACTGACAATGACAGACAGCTTCTCTCATTTCGAGTTGTATAACAACCAAACTTGTTCTGTCAGCAGCCAAAAATGCTATCTTTTCATAGGCAGTACTTGTAAAAAAATAATAATAATAATTTTTAAAGCGGTACAAAAGCAACATAATAAATAGAGCAACTCTGAACTTACACAATGACTTAACCCATACATGTAAAGATCAACTTCTCTCAATCACTGACTCACACCACAAATAGATGTGCTTACTCACACATATTACATGCACAGACACACATTCTGAGCACAAATAGAAACGGTCACTCACACATATTATATGCACAAACACGCTCATGCATACACACACACACAGACAGACACACATACACAACTCCACACAAACCCACACTGTGTCTTGTAAAACCTATAAAAAACCAGCCTCACCTCCTGTGACACCATCCAGGATGCCAACACAGACCTACACACACCAACACCAACATGATTGTACACACAGCAAAAGTGACGGAGTTATGTCGGTGCACGCTTTATCTTAGACCATTTCAAAATGTTTGTTTCATGTGTTTTGTGTATTCTCTCTTGTCTTAGGGATCAATCTTATTTACATGCCTGAGAAAAATGAAGAAACTTTTCCTATAATCAGTAAAAGTGTGTGTGTGTATGTGTGTGTATGTGTGTGTGTGCTTGCATGCATGTGTTTATTTATTCTGTGTATGTGCATGCGTGTGTGTGCATGCAAGTGTGTGTGTGCATGTATGTGTTTATTTATTTATTCTGTGTGTGTGTGTTCCATACTTAGCAAAAGCTAGGCCAAGAAAAAGGCAGGTTAAAGAATACAATCAAATTTTCCATCTTACAGACAGGTTCTTTCCAATTGTTTTTCAGCAAACAAACAAAACCCCTTAGATTCCTTCAGAAGAATTAAAAAGAAAAAAACAACCTGAAAGACAAAGGAGGTGAGGAAGAGAGACAAAAACAAGAAAGAAAGAAAAAAAAGAAAGAAAAATGTAAAAAAGTAAATGCAAAAAGAAAAAGAAAAGAAAGACGATGACACGGAAAAAAAAAGAAAAAAAAAAGAAAACAAAGTAATGTGGGAGGAAGAGAAAAAAATGATTTGGTGGGAGGAGATAGGGTTTTAAAAAAAAAAACCCACACAAATGACAATATTCTACGCTAAAACAAAATTCAGCAAAAAAACCAACCTGGCAGACACACACAAAAAGTTTTTGTGGGAGGAATAGGTTTAAACACACACACACACACAAATGACAATATTCTATGCTACCAAAAGCAAAAAAATCCACCTGCAACATAATGAAGCAAAAAAACAAACAAAAACCCATGAAAAATCTTCAGTGGGTAGGGGGTTGGGTTTTGTTTTTTAAATTGGGGGTAGGATAGAGAGGGGTTGTTTTAATAAATAAAAAAAGAGGAGAAAATTTAAGATACCTTCCGAAACACTACATCCTCTGATTTTCTCTCTGGAAATCCGCTCTGCACCAAATGACAGCATATTCCTGCACAACACACAAACAACAGAAAAATGAAGAAAAGGAGAGAGAGAGAGAGAGAGAGAGAGAGAGAGAGAGAGAGAGAGAGAGAGAGAGAGAGAGAGAGAGAGAGAGAGAGAGAGAGAGAGAGAGAGAGAGACAGACAGACAGACACAGACAGACAGACAGACAGACAGAGACAGAGGAAAAAACCCCAAATCCTACACACAGAGAAAAAAAGCAAAAATAATACACACACACAGTCACAGACTACCAAAGACTATCACACACACACACACACGTGTGCACGCAGGCATCCATTCTTATACAACATTTTTTTCAAGAATGTGTGATGTAGAATAGCAAAACGAAATATAAACATACATGTGTAAATCATACACACAACAAACACACACAGCAAATTTGCCAGTTTATATCTCACACTCAGTCCCCCCCGTCATACAAAAAGTGCAGCCAACAGCAAAAATACCTGATAAAATCCTGTGGTTGAGGGTTCCCTGTCTGGGAGACACGCACAGCTGAATCAGCTGCTGTGTGATGTGAGCACACTGGCCCCTCTCTCTCAGCACACTGCACACACAACCATCAGTCAGTCAGTCAGTCAGTGAGTCAGTCAGTGAGCCAGGTTCTGGACACTTTCCTCTTTCTCTTAATTCTTGTACTGCATTCATTAACCTTTTCTCTACAGGTAACCTGCTATAGGGTAACCAACCATCTACTAACCCTTCCCTCCTTATCACCCACTACTGGGTTACGGAAGCATGCAAATGTGCACAGTGCACATGTACTGGGAAAAAGAGGGGTTTTTTCCCTTAACGTAGGGATAATGTTAAAATGGTTTGCAGTAAATAGTATCAACAGTCAGAACAGATTTTTCTGACTGAAATTTAGGCTGCTCTCCCCCTAAGAAAGTATGTTGACACAGTATAAAAAAATAAATCAAACCAAACGTCTTTAATGAAATGCCTGCACACAGGGCTATGTGATAGTAATCCTAGTAGGGGCAGATATGGGCGGTACAACCTACGACCTGAAAGAAAATGCCAAGATACATTCAAATGGTTCCTTTCTCACATCCGACATTGAAATGATGGTTTTTCTTTCTTTTTTGTGTATGTGTGTGTGTGTTTTCTTAAACCTTGTATTTTGCTGATTTGGAAGGTTTTGGGTTGGTTGGTTTGATTGTTTATATAATAAAGATTTGTTTGTTTATTCACTTCTTTGGTTTTTTATTGTTCCTGGTTCTTTTGTTTTGTAGTTCGGGGGTTTTTGGGGGTTTTTTGTTGGTTTTTTACTGAACAGAGCTGTGTAAGGGTTAACACTGGCTGCTCTGGAATTTGAACAGAACTAAAAGCTTCAGTATCCAGATTACTACTTGTTTTCAGTTGGACAGGAGGGATGAAAGGGGGGAAAAGGGGAAGGGAGGGGGGGGAGGCACAAAAACAAAGTTGATCTTAATGATACAAGAAACATCTGTACCATACTTTTGATTGATGGAAAAGTTAACAACCCACATAATAATAAACACACCTGTCAAAGAATGTCTTAAGGGGTACAATATTGTTTGTGTGAAGCTGCCACACCACTTCGAGAGGTAGATGTTCCTGAAACAAACAAAAAATTGAAAATATCACTTCAACAGGTAAACAAGCCTAAAACACGAACATGGAAAAAGCGCTATGATGAACTTAACTAAAGCAACTCAAAACATCAACCAAACCAGCATCAAGCAAAAAGTGAGGAGAAGGGCTAGCTGACTGTGTCTGTCAGTGTTGACTGTCACAACAGAATCCTTTTCTGCCGTCTGGTGGTCACTACAGCTCAGAATGACCAAGGGGCAATGTACAAGAGGAACAAAAAAATGTACAGTACACGCTTTGCCAGATTTTTCAAGGACTGGATCTATGACACTATGCATACACACACATGCATCTGGGCACGCGTACATTACACACTCACACATTCTAGCATTCTCATACAATTCAGTACACACGCCTGCCACCACCACTGCACCATTATTTCTGCACTCTGTTGCTAATGAATGTGGCACAGCCCATGAAACTGTTTGTCCAGTCCAACCCTATTCTGCTGGTGCTCAGAAACTGTTTGTCCAATCCAACCCTATTCTGCTGGTGCTCAGAAACTGTTTGTCCAATCCAACCCTATTCTGTACTGTTTGTCCAATCCAACCCTATTCTGCTGGTGCTCAGAAACTGTTTGTCCAATCCAACCCTGTTCTGCTGGTGCTCAAGTGGAGTCAAAAATCAGTCCACTGCCTTCTTTTGCAGTCTGTTCATTCCCTGATGAATTCAGCTGAAATAGTCACTTACACCGACACATCAGGGCACAGCTCACTGCTGGACATTCGTCCTTTGGGTGTATCTTCATTTTTCTTACTTTAAAATCCCCACTTTTGATCTCTGACTGTTGAAATATGGTCCCCTTGGGTAACAACAGCTTCTTTTCAAATGATATATGTTAAGTTTGCTGCTCATGGCACATTTGCATGATCTAATACCCTAATCACTGCAACGATTGCTAGCCTATTAGCAAAGCAATCAGCGCTATACATGATTGTTTTCACTTCAAATTTTGAATCCTGTTTGGACAGAGGTGTCAAATTTTTATTTTTTTTAAAGCAAGTCCGTAACATTGAGGAAAGTCTACAGAGTCTCTTTGTTGACATGAGACACAAGAAACAAACAGTACTTATAACAATAAACAGTAACAACAAGCAAGGTGTCTGAGCATTCGACAACGAAGAAGAAGAACAAGCAAGGAAATTTCAAACTTGAGCTGCCACCCACAAAGATGACCCCCCACCCCGACTCAAAGCAACAGGGTTAGGGTTTGTCAGTTACCTTCAGGAGAAGAGTGAGGGTCTCTGACCATTTGTGGGGCTGCTGTTCCTTCAGCGCCTTCAGCAGAGACAGCACCACATCCAGCTGCGCCTGCACAGTCAGCAAACAATGTCTGTGTGTGTGTGTGTGTGTGTGTGTACCACGATGTCAGGATACGGTTCTTTGATTCATTCTGCTGCAGGAAGTTTTTGTGATGCGTCAGATCGCTTGAGGGGTTAGCAATTCAGGCGTATCTTACGAAGCACATTTTCACACAACGCAGACGCTATCTTGTGTTCCGACCGGAAGTGCCAAGCGTTTTTATTCTCAAATGGAGCAAGCCTTTTAGTTGCAAATCTAAATACTACAGTTTTCTTCCCTAATTTTCAACACATCCTGCCCATTTTTAAAGGGTCATAAAAAACAAAAACAAAAATTGTACCCTTATTTATGGTACTTTATGCAACTTTACAAACTAATCATCAAGACACTGAGTTAAATACTATTTCAGCAGAGAAAAGCCCTGGGGGTCTTCCTGCACTCTTGACCAAATCACACTTCAGGAATGACAAAATTTACAAAACTGCATACACAAGGGGACTGGATGTAAAAAAAAGCACATGAGAGTTTATTCCATTATCCTTGAAATAATGAATAATACAAAGACACGACAGCTCCATACCCTCTGTTCAGGGGACAGCAGGCAGCTGGTCAGACCTTGGTCCTGTGCTGCAGTGTGGGTCACCTCACGCAGTCGCTGTAAACAGCTGGCTGCAGACAGCAACACTCCTGTGTCCTCTGTACTCTGTAGTGTCGACTGTAACAAATCTGGGAAAACAAGAGCCACATCGCCTGTTACTTGTTCACAGGTTTGATGCAGTGAAATATATATTGATCCTGTCTCACATGTTTAGGAAAGAGCTGTTTGATGAAGTTTACAGTCCATAAAGTCTACCTGCGCAAAGTGTGTGCAAAATGTGCATGCATGCATGCATGTGCGCACATGCATACCTGTATGTGCATGTATATGCGTGCATGTGTGTATGTGTGTGTGTACTTTTTTGTATGTCAGTGTGATTGCTCCTCTTGTTCTTCCACTGTTCCAGGCAATGTTTATAATGTTATGCTGCAGTGTGTGCTATTTTCAGTATGTGCAAGTTTAACTACTGTGATTACCTGTCCAATATGAGGTTTTTTGGTCATTCTCATGCACTCTATCAACTGATGCACAGAGATGGTGCATGGAGGTTCAAGCAAATAAAGTAACAACAAACCTGATAAATGAGATCCACTGAAACTTGCTTCACTACTCTCCTCTTCAGGTTGGTATGATGCTGAACGCTGCTGCAGTGTGCAAATCTGCAAATATTACAATTACAAAATAAAACAAAACCTAACTACTATGATAAATGTAATGTCATTTGTTTTCCTGGACTTATGAAATAATCCTCTTTTTCTCATTTAACCACTAGACTGCCTTACCCCGGAAATTTACCAGGGCTAAACGTGCACCCTATACGCCAACAACCCGGAAAATTTCCGGGGTGTCGAACCGAAGTAAACAAGCCTGATTCCTTGACTACAGTTAAAGGGAAAGAACTCCAAAATTAATGGAGGTCACTCTCCTGTTGCTTGGCAACATCCAGCTGCAAAAACCGTAACAAAAACGATCGTTTTTTAGCTCGTATTTTGTGTTTTTATGCATGACTGCTTGGGAAGTTCGTGTTCAAAATGGCTGACACTTCTTGTTGAAGGCATAAATAACTTTACACAGCTGTAAAAGTGGCAAATAAAACTGTAGATTTACCTAACAGTGATGAAAACGATCGTGTATGATTCAGCTGATCGTGCATTAAAAAAAAGAAAGAATGAGATTTGGCCTAGACTTATGTTTGACGTTATTGAGATCGGGGTACTCAGAATGACAGTGGTGATAACGAAATCATATTTTTGGTCAATTTTTTTACATTTTAAATATATTTTCGCATTGAAATATCATGCTAACTAATTTGAGCTTGCCTAGGAGTAATCTACGATATATATACTGTCATTGGGCAGACTATCAGGAATATTCATGTAGTAGTTTCTGAGTAAGAGGGATATGAATATAGCAGTGGTATTAAGAATTTTATTCCCCGGCATATAGGGTGCACTTGCACTGGGCAGTTAAGAGGTTAAATGCAGAGACAACACACAGCTTTCTGCTATTCCCTTTTTCGATACAAAGTTTACTTAACCCTTTTGCTGCCAAATTTCTCAGTTTCTGACTGAAGAGCTCTCTTCAGTGCCATGTATTTTTCAGCGCTGTTTTTTTCTGCAGTCTGTCTGAGTCAGAATAGCACAAGTTGGTTTTTCCACTTAAATCTGGGTCTGGGGTGAAGGATTATATGTCTCATGTCTACCATCATGCACACAAGTCAACTGAGGTATGAAATCTTGTTACTGTATGAAAAACTGCCCTTTTCAACATGATCCTCACTGTTGACAAAAGCTGCCTGTAGTAGCCAAAGAGTAACTTAAGGACACTGTTCTGCACATACTAATTTTAGTGATTATATCTTGATATAAATTATATTCTTTAAGTACTCCAAAAGTGGGTACATTTTCTCAGAGTGGAGAGTTACATCTTAAATACAATTAATATTTAAGTTTCACACACACACACACGTGCATAAAATATATTCTTTACTCCAACGGTGGCTACATTTTCCTAGAATGGAGAGTTACATCTGAAGTACAATTAGTATTATTTAAAGTTTCACACACACACATACACACACTTAGAGAAAGGTGGTCAGATAATCCAAGAAAGGTAAAAGATAACAAGAACAATGCAAGAGGCGCAATGTAAGGGCGCATACCTCAGAGAAGAAGATGTCAGCCTGAGCAGACAGATGGGCCTTTAACAGGTTCTGCAGCTGGTCACCCACAGCATGTCGACTTCTCTTTGCAGATGGCTCATCACCTGGACAACAGAAAATATCATTGATAATAAAATGTTTAGAACACTGCATAATGTGATGAATACAAAACACTTGACATGGAATCACAAAAGCAAACATGTACAACTGTCAACTGTTCTTCCTTCTGGTTTTTTTTTATGCAGTTTTTCAATGTTATTTCTCTTGACGCCACTACCCCAACTTTAACTTGTCCTGGCCACGATATAAAACAACACACCAACAAACCAACCTTGATAAGTTGATTCTATCGACAGTATAAAAAAAAACCATTCATTCATTCATGTGATTTTGTCCCTAAATCGGAAATCCCCACCGATAGGTATAATCCCAATTCATGTAATGATCAGATCTTTCCGTGGATGGTGAAAAAAAAAGTTGATAACATCCAATGAAAATCTGGTGTAGGAAAGCGCAGGACTTGCATTGAGCTATGTGTATGTTATGTATATAATTATAAACATTTAAAATAGACACGTTTGGGGCGTATTCTTTTTTCACCATTATCTCCTGACTAGCACGTTCCCTGGATATTCTGATCTTGAGTACAACTGGAGTAATCTTCCCAAGAATGGAATAAGTTTATGAACATCACACACCCAACACTAAGGAAACTGAATCCATGATTTAAGTTTTATATCAGCTGAAACTCTTCGCAATGTTGTCATAATCTACCAGACGACATTCCCGCGTTTGTCTGACTAGGTACACATGCACCGGAAATCAATACCAACCAATCAAGTCTTCAATTCTACTTCCTCTCATAGTAACAAAATGTCGTACTTGCAGACGAGTGCGATCTCACACGCACAGCGTGTGCGACGTTTGTACAAACAAGCAGCCAGGCAGCTTGAAGCCCTCTATGGATATCATAGGTAAAGTCTATAATCTGTAAAATCTGGCACCTTTCAGAGCTGTTTGGTGCAACATAGAGTAGAAAGTCTGATGTCCTGAACGTCCTCTGTTCACTGTTATGTTTTCGGCTGCTAGTGTTGACGGTTAAAACCTTTCGTTGAACGTCGTGGGTCGGCTTTTGTTTTAGTTAAGGAAATGAATAACTGCCTGCCAGCTATTAACAGATCCAGTCATGACAATAATGATGATTGAGAATTTGCTATCAGTGCCTAGTTTGGATTGCTTTGTCTTTTAGAAATTTAGTAGGCCTATAAAATTATATATAAAGGCATTAAAGCAGAACTCTAGTGAGTGTGTAGGCCTACATGTGTGTGCTCGACCACACGCACGTGTGTGTATTCATACATGTGCATAGGCACATATGGGCCCATGTGGAAAACTTTCTTGTGTGCTTATGTGTGGATTATTATAATTTATATTTATAGGTGGTTTCCTTTCTGTGGGGGATAGGGGGGGGGGGGGGGGTTGTATATTTTATTCTTTTATATATTGAGGATAATGGAATAAGCACTTATGGTTTTTTTTACATCCAGTCCCCGTGTGTATGTGGTTTTGTAAATTCTGTCATCTGTTTCCCACCAGCACACAATGGCCTACTCTTTTGAAAAGCGGAACAGGATTTAATGTGTGCGCAAGATGTTCTCATTATCTGCATGCGTTTGTACACTGGGTCTTGGTTTATAGTCTCATCCAAAGGACTTTTTGGGAGAGTGGAGTCTGCACTAATGACTAATGTCAACTCCAGAGGAAAATATCCCCTTGAACAGGAATCGAACTTGGGTCATCAGATCGCAAGTGCAATGTTCTAACCACTAGGCTATCTCGTCCGGGTGGATGCGCATGCACAAATATAGATTTACTATTTAGACAAGTTAGACTGTAAGTGGAGTAATGAGATGAGCATTAATTTGAATTCCATAATTTTTTTAATTGAACTTAGTTTACTTACAAAAGTTAATTTCCTTAGCAGTAAAACTAAATAGTTATGAGCTAGAAGTAGAAGAGCACTTGCTCAGTTCCTTCAGGACAATTTGACAAAAGTCCAGTCTATCTGATCTATCCTGATTTATGTACACTTTTCAGAAGTAGCTTTACTAATACTAGTCAGCCTGATAAAGAAAGCAAAAGGGTGCTTATGTTGGACAGTATAATGAACAATAGTCAGTGTAGTTGACCATCTGTCTCGAAGATCACTGTAGTGTTTATGTAACTAATATTAATACTAAACTATGCAAAAAAATAAAATAAGTGCACACAGTTCATTTTCAGTATTTACTAGTTCTCAAGTTTGTGAAAAACTTGTCTGTTTTCTGCCTTTGTAAAAGTTTGTTCTTGATGATACAGAATGGTCTCACTGTGTTGGTTACAGACATGTATTCCGCTACCATGCAGTGGTGCTGAGGGCGCGGTTTGATGAGAACAAAAACGAGGTGGACATGAGGGTGGCCAAGAAGCTGCTGATGGAAGGAGAGAAGGAGCTCTTCCTCAAACAGCATCCACAGCCACTCAAGTGTAAGTGTCTGACAAGCTGATGATATTGTGATAGTCTGGTGGTAATAAACTCATACATCTAGAAAATGAGGGGGGTCCTGGGTTTGAGCCCAGTCCCAAACCAGGCTTTTACTTTGTCATAGACCAAGAGTAATGTTCTGCATGCCAGTCTTTTGAATGAGATAATAAACAGAAGTCCCATATTATTCATAGCAACATACATTGGACACATGCACAGGAACCCACATTGGCATTTGAACCTGTAGCCAGTGAAGGAGTGTTATTCCTGTCAAATTTTGAATAAATCTCCTCTAATAAGGAAACTGCATAGTTTGCAGGTAGGAAACCCATTTTTGAGTGAATGGTGCTGCATTATGTGAATGCAAGTCTCCAGTGAAATCTGCTAAAATTTTATACAGAGAAGGTTGCTGTAAATAGTGCTGATACAGTAATAGTACTTAAACTGGACTGTCATAGTTTGTACATAACATAGTAGTGGGAGTGAGTCAGTGAGTCTGTCAAGCTTGTATGGGCAGCAAGTAACTTCAGTAAGACAGGAAGCTTTTCTTTCTTTTTTTTTCCCTTTATATCAAGGATAATGGAATAAGCACTAATTGCTTTTTTACATCCAGTCCCCGTGTGTATGTGGTTTTGTAAATTTTGTCATCTGTTCCCACCAGCACACAATGGCCTACTCTTATGAACAGCAGAACAGGATTTAACGTGTGCGCAATTACTTTGATTGTGAGTGATGATTCAGCCTTGGGCTGAGCCACTGTTACCAACTTCTGCCATCTGGAAGTTGATATCCTGTTCCACAGGTTCAGACCTTTTTAAATCAGAAACATGTTCATTCCAATGATGGCAATGTCAGTTGATTTAAAAAAACCAACCCAAAACAACCTTTTTGTCATAGAAGTGTTATGTTTACATTGTTTCTTTGGCTGCTGTGGACACAGTCAGCATGACCACTTCCTATTCATGTGAGCATGCACAGGTGAAAGGAGGTGGTGGGAAGGGAAGGAAGAATAGAGAATGAGTTTAACAGTACGGGAGAAATATTATATGCTTGCTTATGTAAGGGAAAGTGACCAGAAATATGTGTGCATGTGTATAAATGTATCTGTTTGTTTGAGTGTGTGTGTGTGTGCATGTGCACACTGAAGTTAGATAAGACTCACTCACTCATATATTACTCTCAAAATTTCCTCATACTCTCAAAATTTCCTGAAAAAGGTCATGGGAGACAATGAAAGTGCTGACAGTAATGTGTGTGTGTTGACAGTTCCTTTGTCCCCTGGTGGTGTGGCCTACGCCAGAGAGCCCCATGTACCTGACTGGGTAAGTATTTAAAAGACAGTGAAGCAGGCAATGTGGGACCTCCTAGAATCAATACTGGTTGAAGTTTTAATGTTGTTGCTCTGCAAGAATTCTCTTTGCAAAATTGTTGGGATAAGTTTTTCAGCTCTTTAGCTCTGTTGTAAGTGTATAAAAACAAACAAAAAAATCTCTCTACCACAACAGCAAAAATCCCCCAGCAACAGCAAACTCCAGAACAAACAAATGTTCCTCTTAACCCTGACTTCATATCAGACAACAGCTGCTTAATTGGGCCATAGATGCAATGATTGTCACCTGCAAAGTAGATAATTAAAGGCTGTAAAGTCTGTAGCCTATATGATTTGTGTGTGTTTTCCTTGCTAAAGCATGAACAGTTTGTTCGTAGGCATGCATGTTTGTATTTTTCTTGACAAAATTGTTGGTATTTACCTGTTCTACACAGGTGAGTCACAAACATTGTATTAAATATAGATATGTTTAATCTTCAAAAAGTATTTACTGCATTCTCTTTTAAGCACAACAGTGCATGATACTTGGGGTTAATAATGTTAGATTGTAGTGTCATTTCGCATGGAACTAAGTACCTTATTTTCAGGAATAAAGCTTCTACAAACTCAGGAATGAAGGGAAGTGGAGCTTTTCTGTAACATTGAAAGGAAGTAACTACTTACAGAAATGTGCAAGTGGAAGAGTTAAGGAACATTTTAGTCAACATTTCATGCTTTGAACATCTCTCTGTTCCAAAAAAAAAAAAAAATATACTTGTAAGCTGCAGCTTATATGACAAGTCAGAAGATTAGTTGAGGATATGTTTTTTACATCACAGTAATGAGTATGTTTTTCTTTTGCACAGTTGCTGGACGTTTGGCACCCCTATGAGAAGGCGCAGTACCCAGAGTATTTTGCTCGCAGAGAAATCAGGAAACGGAGTTCATTGAACGGTGGGAAAAGAAATACGGCAAACCTGATCCCGAGGCAGCACACTGATAGCAAGATTTGTGTATGTCATTGTCTCGTCTTGTGCACTTAGAACCTAGCGTGTGGACAGCTTATTTCGCCTCTGTGGACAGCAGAGGAGACAGTTTCTCTCAATGCCTGGATAGTTGTGTACATCACAGTGGTAGCAGAAAAGTCTTAAGCAGAAAACTATGCCTGCAGGCTGCGTAACTGTATTTACATTTTACAAGACCTGCCTGTAGTTTGCCTGAAAGTCAGCAGGAGTGTGCTGTTCACATGGTACCTAGCCTTGAAATTGAACAAGAGGAAAACAGGCTGGGGAGGTGTTGAGATCTTAGTTGTACAAAGAAGTATTTTTTTGTGGGAGTGTGTATTTTAAGTTCATCTAGTTCTGTTGTTGCTGTCCATCTTTAAATAACAGTGTGGTTAACAATACTGTTCATTTTGATTATTGATTAAAGAAAACATCAGTTTTCTGAATTTCTCTTTGTGTTGTTTGTGCAAGATATTTTAAATTGTGTGTGAAAGAAAGAGTTGCTTGTATTACATCACCCATCAAACACTCGTAAATGAAGACAGATTGATGCAGTTTCTTTATACACAAAATGACAATGACCTTTTCAGTTTTTCAGTCAGTTTGGCTGTTTTTTGTTGTATTTTTTTTTTTACCCCAGTTCCTCAGCTAGAGTTCTGTGGTTTTACCAAAAGTGAGATTTTGTGTATGCGACTGGTTTTACCCACCATTAAGGTAAGACAGGTTTAACCCTTGCTGAACTATACATTTTTGAAGGGCACACATTCAGGGTAGAACTCTACCCATCCTTTTAAAGAAGAAAACTTGACCAATGTGCTAACTGTGGTCAAAGTTTGCCCATATCGCTTATTTAATGAAACTTACATGGCGTACTAACGAGGGAAAAAAATTACCCGTTTTCTATTAGCCTCTTCACCCTGGCTGTAAAGAGTGCACAGCAAACAGCTGGCTCTATTTACCAAATGCTGATAATGTCCTAGACAAACTTGGCTTGAAAGATAGCTGGTTTTTCATGCAAGTTTCATGAGGAGAAAGCGAGGACTTAAGTATGCGCACTTGACCAATGCCTGCATGTATGCACCCATACCTCCCTCTGTGTGTGTGTTGGTGCATGTACATGCATATGTGTGTGTTTGTGCATGCACACGCATGTGTGTGAGTGTGTGTTTCACTATTAGACTGGCTTTGTTTCTGCAGAATTTTGCCAGGAGCAACTCTCTTGTTGCTTTGAGTTCCTTTACATGCGCTAAATGCATGTTGCACATGGGATCTCAGTTTATCGTCTCATCCTAAAGACCAACACCCAGACCACCTCTCAGTCTAATGGATAAAGTTTTGGGCATAAAAAGGGATCGAACCCGGACCTTTAGCTTTCTAGGCAGGTGTGTGAGGGAGAAGACGAGATGTGTAGAGAGATGAGAGGAAGGAGTGCTATGAGGACTATGGTTTGGAGAGGAGGGGAAGAAGACTATGGTTTGGAAAGAGGATTGTTCAGTTTTGATAACCAAGAATGAGGGAAAGGGGGGGGGGGGGGGAGGGGGGGGGGGAAGGCACATACTAACGGTACACATATAAAAAGCTTGAGTTCCCCTCTCCCTTTCTCAAACTATGCAAGGTATAATGTAAATAATTATTCAGATAGATACTACTTGTACATCTACAAAGACATGCATTGAGTCTTATTAAAATTTTCATGTGGCACTGATTATGAAAGGTAAATTACACAGGTGTTTTATTTATCTTTTTTTTTTCTTTTTTTTGGGGGGGGGGTATTATTTGTTGATTCATCTTTACAGCCAGCAGACCATCATTAGACCCAACACTGTCAGAAAAAAAAACAGTACCCAGACAAATGTTACCTGAAAACCAGTTGCTGAGAACTCTGAAATTATCTTTTACTAGTAAATGAAAACTGAAACAGAGAGCATCGGCATACACTGAACATATCAAGTGACCATGGATATGCATTCTATCTGGTCCTTCATACCAGTCTTTCCATGGAACTCCTCCCTGGTGCACAGAACTTACAGGGCAATTTACAGACTAAAAGAAATTCAGCCATTGAAAGTGCCAATTATCAGATCTTTATGAAACATTTGCCAATTAAAGTAACTTGTGGACGACCTGATCATGCATAAGAGAAAAATGAATGAACATTACAAAAGTCTCAAACATGGACACACACACACACCAGTCTCAAACAAAGTCACACACCCACATGCACACACACACACACCAGTCTCAAACAAAGTCACACACCCACATGCACACACACACCAGTCTAAACAAAGTCACACACCC
Organism: Rapana venosa; assembly: GCA_028751875.1. Lineage (NCBI taxonomy): Eukaryota > Metazoa > Mollusca > Gastropoda > Neogastropoda > Muricidae > Rapana > Rapana venosa. The sequence goes on from CM054149.1 coordinate 25,733,580, forward strand.
ACATGCACACACACACACACCAGTCTCAAACAAAGTCAACACACCCACATGCACACACACACACACCAGTCTCAAACAAAGTCACTCACCCACATGCACACAACACACCAGTCTCAAACAAAGTCACACACCCACATGCACACACACACACACCAGTCTCAAACAAAGTCACAATGCACACACACACCAGTCTCAAAGAAGGTCACACACTCACACACCGATCTCAAACAAGGTCACACACACAGACTTGTACTGTATGTACATTCTTTTATTTTCTTTCAATGGCAGAAAAAATTACATTATTCCAGAGTAAGGTTTACTCTAACAATGTCATGATGTGATTCTAGACACATAAACCACAGGCTGAAAGTGAAATCGACAACATTATTAAATCCAACAGTCTTGTGATCATTCTCAACAGTATCATCCATCACTATAAATGAAAGTGAGATACACTCACTTAAGACACAATCACTGACTTTGAAACTTCCCACAGCCTCTTAAGAGATGAAATAATCAGGCCACCTCTTCGAAAATCTGATAGAACAAAACTCACTACTATCTGCTGTTGGGATTTCTTTCATTTTTGGTTTGTTTTGTTTGTTTGTTTGTTTTTTAGCTTTGTTGTTTTGTGGTAATGATAGTGGTGCAGTTTTTGTTTGTTTGTCGGTTTATGTCGTTTGTTTGATTTTGTTTGTTTTTGATAACGGGTCTAAAGACCAAAGTGTTCAGACTTCTGTCAGTTTTGCATTATTTTCAATGAATAAAAGTGGTTTAAAAACCAAAAAAAAGGAAGTGCATGCAATGGAGTAGGTTGAGATTTCCAAATAAAGGAAGTGTGTGTAAGTGGTTATTGTCGTTAATAGCCCTTGCACTCATTCCCTGCCCCCTCTTTTTTAAAATTCCTCTTTTCTAGTGCTGCATTCACATCACTACTGGTATGGAGATTTTTACACACCCGATAAACCATACATTCTTTCTGCAGTGTTTCAAGCTACTCATCAATAATATTTATATTCATAAGAACATATAATTATGTGGATAACATAATCATTATTTTAGTTATAAATGTGTTTGTTTTATCCCTGAGATTCAGTGCAACAATTCAATCAGTAACAGACCTGAAGCAGTCGCACTTCATCACACTCTCACACACACATGGTACATTTTTACTTCTTGCTTTGCAGCCATTTTTCTCTTGGGTTGTTTTTATTTTCATCTCTGTGTGTATGTGTGTGTGCCAATAATTATTTTTTTAAAAGAAATGTTCGTTATATTTTATTTTTACATTTTTAATTTGTTCCATTTTTTTAAAAAATTACATATATATATGTTTATATAAGGATGGTTTGATTGCTTATTCAATGTACCACCTGGGAAATAAAAGTTTGAAGTCGCACACACACATGCACACACCACAGCCACTGGTCACGTTTCCACACTCGAAGGCACAGTGTCTGCATCATGCTGAAATATAATCTGTGAACACACTGCATCATTTGGAATGAACACAGTCTGGCCCTCACACGCCGTGCCTGACGAAGTGTCAGTCAACGTATCATAACTGACATTCATAGCAATGTTGGCAATCTCATAGTTGACGGAGTTGTCGTTATCTTCAGTGGCGATGACGAACTGTCCACTCTCCAGCACCGACTGCAGCTGTTCAGAGCTGAGGCCCGCATCCACGATCAGACTGACGGTGTCAGACATGTTGTGGTCCTCCCCCTTCAAGACCTCCCCGTAGTCCTTCTCTTCGCACCCCTCCAGAGCCAGGCTGTTGGAGGCTGGAGCCTGTTTGGTGCTGCAGGTGGCGCGGTACACTGTGGCCTCGTCCATGCCATGGATCTTGCTGAGATGGCGCTGCAGGTGGTGTTTGTGGCGGAAGACGTAACTGCACAGCTGGCAGACAAAGCGACCGGACGTTGTATGAGCGCGGTAGTGCGCCCTGCACATCATCTCCGTTTTGAATCTCCATGTGCACCCTGGGTAGTCGCAGGGATAGGGCCGTGACGTGTCGTGTACCTGCTTGTGCTTCTTCAGAGTGGCGCGGTCATTGTAGGCAGAACCGCAGACCTCGCAGATGACGCTGTTGTCGTTGTGCAGTTGACGGTGGGTGTGAATGAGGGCGTTGATGGAGGAGGTGAAGTCGCATTGCCCGCACCTGTACACCTTCGTTTGATGTGTCTGTCGGTGGGCTGCCAGGTACGCCTTTGTCTTGAATGCTTTGCCACAGTCATCACACAGAAACTTCTTCTCCGCTTTGTGGATCAACTGGTGTTTCCGCAGGTACCGCAGTCGTCCAAATACCTGACAAAGTAAGGCATCAAATAAGAACTCTAACCAAAAAGTCCCCCCAAAACCAACCAATACATGCCAACACCACAACATAAGCATCAGACAAGAGTTCTTCAACCTCTGTGAAAAAAATGACAAGATTTATTCAAGCACTAACCCCCCCCCCCCCCCCCCCCCACAAAAAAAAAAAAGATATATTTTTGTCAACAACAGTATGAGTATTTCACATATAATTTTAACTCTGGTTCAAGCTACTGATTAATATTGCTTTTAGGGGGTGGGGCATCCCAGTAGTCAGAATGTTGAGCTCGTGATCTGACAGCGCAGGTTCAAGCCACCACAAGACACCTGAGAGGCCTTTCAAATGAATTGAATTTCAAATGCAGAAAAAAAAAAAAAAAAAAAAAAGGGTGAAAGGGTGGCGCAGCGCTAAGTGGCGACGCGTTCTCCCGCTCTCCCCGGGGAGAGCAGCCCGAATTTCACAGAAAGAAATCTGCCGTGACTTAAAGTAAAATCTGAGCGCTTTGATTTGTTGCTTTACAAGATTCAGCGCTATATAAATTCCATACATTATTATTATTATTATTAATTGGTCAGTGCATGCCTGTAGGAATGGATGATAAGTGTTTGTTTAAAAAAAAAAGTCATGTTTCTTATAGACATTATCCCTGGAGTCGGAATACTCTACATTACTGACGATCAAACGGTCGCATATGCCAAATGTTCTAGCCATGTAACCCCCACCCAAAATCTTTCATTTAACAATACTGTAGGTCTTTAATTCCTAACCCGTACTGAAACAAGAGTAAGCTGGCCTGCAACAAACACACACAAAAGCACACTCGTGCTCACTTGCATACACATAGTGACATGTGCTACTCTCATCACTCTATTAAGTTTTTTTCCCTCATCACTATTAATTTTTTTCCCAACTAGAGCATCATAGAAACATCACTTCCCTGCTTTCATGTGCTCCACAGGGACTTACATTCCCTGCCAATGTGCTATTTTTGCACTTCTTAAATTTTATTTTTAGACCCTTTAAAAAAACCACTACAGCAAAGCGTTAACCGCAGAAAGATAATAACTTGAATAAGTTTACCTCTAGCACAAGCAAACTGACTCTTTCCAACAGCTTTGTAGACTCTAAACTATTTAGGGTGGCTGCACCCCTTAGACTATAAACTATAGAACAGGGGATTTTATTTTAAAAAATTTGGACAGTGTCATGGTTATGGTACATTTATGGGTTACTCTAGCCTTACCATAACTGGTGCATGGTGTGTTGGCAAAGTCTGGAACATGTTTATCATAACCAGGACATGGTGCATCATCAAACAGTTAAAAAGCATAATACATACTCACACATGTTTAAAACAAGGAATACTCACCTTGTCACACTTGCCACAGGGGTGGTACCCTGGCAGATCCTGTCTCTCAACACCACGACTGCGATGAACGTTTTCCCGTTTGCGTTGTCGCGCCAACACTGCTAAGTAGTCCGACATTTTCATCACCTGAAACATAAAAGACACTGGTAACTACTGGACATGCTAAGAACAAAGATGATTATAGCTAAATAATTCAACTGATAACCTATTCAACTTGCACTGATTCTATGATATCAATGGTGGCTGATCTGCAGCAACATGTGGGTCCCTTATGATGGCTGGATGAACAGTCAGGTGCAGAGTAGAGAACTTAGCTTTAGGGTACAGTTTAATGCCCATAAAAAACAAAGTGAAATCTACAGTTGAAAAGAGACATAGTCACTGTGACAAACTGGAGCTAAACAGCAATGGTGACAAAACCAACAGACTGACCTGCTGTCCCTGCAGTTTCTCTGAGCTGCTGACTGCAATGCACTGGTGGATGGCCAGGTTGTCAGAATGGGTCTCTCTCATATGTTTCACAAGTGCTCGTCTCCAGAACGTCTTGTACTGGCAGTGGAAACACTTAAAGCTCTGTTTGTTGTAGCTCATGGACTTTCGCTTCACATGATTGGTCAGCAGTATAAAGACAAAATCTAGCTCTGCTTCTTCCTGTAACACAGCTGTTTTAGATTTGGCAGACTGTGACTGTTGTTGATGCTGCTGATGCAAGGGAAGTGATCCTGGATTCTCTGAACATGAAGCAGGCTCCCCTCTTGCTGGGAAAATTACAGTCACTTCCCCGTCCTCCCTACACCCTTTCTGCTCTGTGACTCCATTGGTCTGTGCTGAGTTCTGATCAGTCGGCAAAAGATCTAGATGATTTTCCAATGAATGTGAGGAATCAGGCAGGGCAACTGAGGGATGTACACAGTGTGCGGGGTTCTGTAAGCTGTCTGACTGGTTATGTAAACTGTCAGGGGGAAATATGTGAACAGGGCTGACACGATTGACGGCTTCCAGCAGATGATTTAACTCGCTGTCCCTGCATGTTTCTACGATGACAGTGGCTGAGTTTGGCGGGTACACAGCTGAGGAGTCCTGTAGGGCAGCACCGGGCAGGTCAGCGGAGCTCAGCGGCCCCATGTCACCTCCTCCAATGTTCTCCACTGCCACAGGCACGGTGTCCTGGCCCACAAAGCTGTGAGCAGCTGAAGCCTCCCCGGCACACTCCACAGTCAGTGTGTGTTTTGGACTGTGCCGTTTCTCTGGGCTGCTTTCATTTCCAGAACATTGGTTTCTTGGGCGACCCCTTCTCCTGCCAGAGCTGGTCTTGAGGTCGGGAATGTTGTGTTTGCGGTGTAGGTGCTCCTGCAGAGACACCTGGCGAGAAAATGCCATGCCACATAATGGACAGCCACCCGGTTTACCCATGTCCACATCTGCACACCACCACAAACTAAATACATTATTGTTCAGTCTATAAAAATAGCACACTATTATTCAGTCTATAAAACTAACACACTATCACTCAGTCTCAAGAAGTTACTTCCTAAGAATTTGTGTAATGTACTTGGGTTCTTTATTACACCTGGATATTTTTTTTTAAATCAGTTCTATTGCTGTGCTACATTTGCACAATGACTTTCGTATATATGTTGCATACTTTTTCTGCCTGTCAAGATTATCTATATAGAATAAAATTACAACAGGAAAAAACCAACAACAATGAAACCAAACAAAATCAAAACAAAACACACAAATAAATGAAAACCCCCCAAATGGAAGACAGCAAATGAGCAAGGTAAAGAGTACTTGAAGAAGAAAATGTAATGTGTATTTTTATACTAATATCTGTCAGCTTTTTCATCTTAACAAATTAACTTTATTTAGGAATAAGACAGTCCAAGAAATTTCCACTGGAAATGACTGTTGATTTCATTCCCTGATTCTAAATGAGTGAGAAGACAAAGAAATAGAGCTGATTACACATGTGCGCATGCATTTACACAGAGCAGTCGAGGCTGATTATGACAAGATTATCCTACAGTATAAAAGAGCTCTTTTCCAGCTAAGATCTGGGTAAATTACAAAAGGATTCTTAAAGCTACGCTCCTCTATTATTTTCAGTAGAAAGCAAGGCTTGGTGCAAATTGGCGCAATGTAACAAAACTAACCATAGTTTTTTATTTAAAAAACAAAACAAAAAAACCCAACATTCAAGTCATTTTGTTCCTGGTAACAACATACAGTTCAAACCCTTGGCTTGACGTTCAGTTAATCTTCAATGCATAGCATGATTGTTGACTGTTAGTGTTACCAAATTCCTTTCTTATAAAAGTGGGAGTGCTTAACTAACTCTGCCCAGGCTGACCTTGTATTACTACTACAAACCAACTGTAGACATGCTGACAACAGGGCAAGTCAGCCAATAACTCACGTTGCACTTTGTGCAGCAAAAAGGCCGTCAAACTGTCCACCTTTTCCTGGCACTGTCCACAAACAAACTGATCTCCCCCTGTCTCCATGACAACTTGTTCACAGCAGTCAGCAAGGCCTGTGGCACTGCTGCTTCCCTGTCCTCGTACAACTTCTGCAACAAGCAATATAAGAAAGATAATTCATAGCAACATTTAAATGGTAAGACACCTTTTCTGAATCATACCAAAGCCCTAGGTATTTTTTAATAATTTAATTTACAATAATAGATGTGCCAATAATGAATAATTTTTAATAACTGACGACATGGTTTACACACATCAATCATATCCAAAATCATTTGTAATTGTAATTGTGTGTTTGTACACGATTTATTCAGTCAGCCTTTTGAAGAGCTCTAGGGAGTGCTGGATAGCAGAGGGTCTTCAAATTCAAGGGTGAATCCCTTTTCTGGAGAATAATCTGAATTGTATCATAAACATGCACACATGTGCATAATCCATGTTTAACTGTAAATGAGCGTCTACGTGTAATGATAAAACCATTCACCAAGGCAAAAACCATATTCCATGCACCGACATTAGTCTGATTAGATCACCTGTTGAACTGGCACCATCTTCAGTCTTGTCCATCAAATACCTGCCTTCCAAATTCATTACAAGGGGAGCTCCTCAAGATAAGCATAAGAATGTACTTATTAGCTGATGACACAACCATCTTCAAGAATGGAATTGGAAGGCTTGGAAGCTGTTGCTACAGATGTGAAAACTACAGGTCCTTATTATTGACAAAAATGTAGTGAAAGCAAAATCCTAGAGCAATTATTTTATGATGAACATAACCGCTACAGTCATGATAGATCTTTTGAGTTTTAAGTACATGACAAAGACAACATCCTCTGCAGAGGTCCACACACGCTTCAAGTGAGGACACTCACAAATTTGTCAACTACTGCAGTACTGGGATTTACAGATGAACTCACAAACCAGTACTAAGAAGGCACACAATAATTATGACCTGTTCATAATGAGCTTTGGAACAGTCTATGATAAAGTATATCACTTTGTCAGCCCCACTCATTTATAACTATATTGCAGTCTACCCTTTTCTTCATTTACTGATTTAGTGATACTATATATATCATTATATGGGGAGGAAGGGCGGCGACATTGGGGTACAAATTACTTGTAGACTTTGTACAATCAATGCAGATTTTTTAAAAATTGTTTAAACCCAAACAAGCTGCAGACTGACTTGACAGACTGACACTACTGCAGGCAGGTCTATAATTCATCTGCAGAGTAAGACCTAGGGTTTGGTACCATGCATAATCCTGGCTTTGGTACATAACATATAAATGGCAGAATTTGGTGAACAGCTCTTAGTACCCCCCCCCCCCCCCCCCTTCCTTTCACACACACACACACACTCTATTTGTCCAGAAAGTTGTCAATGGAAATGCCCCTCCAAAGATCACCAATAGCTTCAAAATCAATGAACACAGACATAATCATCTACTAACATTTCCGAGACCAAGAAATAATCTTTACAAAACAAGCTTCTTGTACTCAGGTAGTGACTTATGGAACAAGCTCCCAAAACGCTTAAAATGTATCAAAAACAAAAATCAGTTCAAGACACAGCTAAAAAGCCATCTAATGCATGAATGCCTAGGAATTGACTAATAAGGCAAATCAACCATGATTAATACGGCAAAATCAACCATACTTACATTTACCAGCACTAATGGTATTCCCTACAACAACAAAAAATTCAAGTATATCTTACTGTGACTAGAAATTCTACAGTCACACACTGTATATGTGTGGAGGGAGGGGGAGACAGGAAAGAGGCACACCAATTATGCAAAGAAGTAAGAGTAATCTATGCAAGCCAGTAAATAATCTGCAATGTTGAAACAAGTGGAAAGGAGGAAATTTTTACAAATCTTTTTATGGTAGACCTGATAGCTTGATAGTGTGTCCTTCTCTCTCTCTCTCTCTCTCTCTCTCTCTCCTCTCCTCTCCTCATGCCCTTTGTCTTGTCTAATTCAATAGATTTTATCGTGGATGTTGTTTTTATTGCAGTTAGAGATGAGATTATTAGTACTATTATAAGCGATACTGTTTTAGTTTGATATTGTTTTAGTTTGATAGTCCAGTTGATTATGGGCTTTTAAATTCTGTATCGTATAGGGGTTCTACTTGTTTGAATAATTGGTTTTTCAAAAAATTATTATTTCTCTATTTGATTGAAGGTGTATTTCCCCTTCCCCCTTGATACTCCTCCCCCACCCCCATCCTTTCCAATGCTTTTCTGTTATCATCGTTATGTTGTTGTCTCATGGTGATGGGGATCATTTGTTATATTGTTGTCTCATGGTGATGGGTGATTGTTGTTATAATTGTATCTCTATTATAATAATCATTATTGTAATCTTATTTGACTTCTCTTGCTTTGATAGTTATTGTGTGAATATGTCATTTTAAAAAAAGCGCTATTTGAAAAGTATGAGCGAATAAAAAGCACACGTTTGCTGGGTGGAGGAGGAGAGGAGGGAGGTCATTGAAGGTAATATTATCAGTAATGACGAATGCCTAGTATTTTCTAACGTTTTATTCCTGTACCTTTTTTATTATCTAAAGTATAAACGTGAAAAAATGGAGGAAAAAGTAAGTGAAGTAATTTGTTTGTCCTGACGTTTTATGATTTTCTTTTTTTAATTCTTAAAACATTTTTATTTAAATGTGTGTGTGGACGTGAGCGCGCACGCACTCAGGTGTGTATGAGTATGTGTGTGCGTGTATATGTATATGTGGTAATTTGTATTTTCAATGTATTTCCTTATCGATTTTTTCCTCTTTTTAAAAATTTTTATTACTGGTTTAATTTAATGGTAAATGATGCAATAATGTAGTGTCTTAGTATAGTCATTACGAAATTTGTTCTTAGATAGATGGCTTGATGAAAAAAAGCAAATGCATTGCTTATTCAATGTACCATCTGGAAATAAAATTTTGACTTGACTTGACTTGATTTGACACACACACACACAGGGGATGAGATAGTTAAATTGGAAAAAGAAGAAGCCTGTTTCTGAAGCCTCTGCAACGTCCCCCCCCCCACCCCCCCCACTGACATGTACTACTACTACTAGTACTACAGTACTAGAGATTCGGATATTGGGCAAATGCAATGTCCACATTTCTTCTAGTCAAAAGAAAACCTTATCACAGATCTCGATTTTTATGCAAGCTGAGTTTATGTATGAATGTTCAGAGATTTTCTGTTGATGGGGAAAATACGGATTACTGAGCGCTACAGCTTTTTGTTGTATACACTATTACTGTATTACAGTATACTAAAGATAGCCGAATAGCTGTGGATCTTCAATATGTTGGGATTCTAAGTCAGAAAATAGCTAGGAGCGCTTACATTCATACAGGTATGACCGTCTCAGCGTGGAAATGAATCATACGACAAACCACCATATTAATTTTCATCAATGTAATACACTATAAACAGCCGATATCTGTGGGCGTACTGTAGTCTGAGATGGCTGCCAGTTGTGCCAGAGTGCCAATTGCCCTTCCTTTCGTTTGGCATCCCAGCTATCACCCTTGACTGTCACACAGACGCTGGCCCACAACTGAATTAATTAGAGAAAAATACACAGTTAAGCGCAAAACATCCATCTTTTTCTTAATCTCACAATAACCAGCTTCATCCCATGTCGAACTCACACAGTGCTCCGAAGCCTGCAGGGTACCGTGAAACCGGAAGTAGATAGGCTAAATGTAACACATTTCGAATAGCCTAGGCCTAAGCCAGTTGAAAATGCCATGAATAAAAATGACCCAATTGAGAATAGGCTAGTCAATAGTGGGCCTATCTTCCTGAGATAACGATCTGTGTGTGTGTGTGTGTGTGTGTGTTGTGTGTTGTGTGTGTGTTGTGTGTGTGTGTGTGGGGGGGGGGGGGGGCGTGAGTGTGCGTGTGTGTGCGCGTGCGTGCGTGTGTGTGTGTGTGTGGTGTGTGTGTGTGGGTGCGTGCGTGTGCGCGTGCGTGCGTGCGTGCGTGTGTGTGTGTGTGTGTGTGTAGTCGAAGTTTTATTTTAGCTGTTGTCTTTTTTTAATCATCTTGCAGCGGTCTAAAAGGGAAAAAACCCCATCAAAAATCAATAATAACAATGACAAAACCAGAGCATGGTGTGTGTGCGTGTGTGTGTGTGTGTGTGTGTGTGTGTGTGTGTATGTGTGTGTGTGTGTGTAAACCAGAGCAAAGTGTGTTGTGTGTGTGTGTGTGTGTGTGTGTGTGTGTGTGTGTGCGCGCGCGTGCGTGCGTGTGTGATTATAATTATTATTCTTTTATTTCGAGAATAATTGAATAAACACTCATGTGCAATTTTTTTACATCTAGTACCCGTGTGTATGCATTTTTGTAAATTTTGTCATCCATTTCAACTGGCATACAATGGCTTACTCTTCCGAAAAGCGGAACAGGTTTTAATGTGTGTGCAAGATGTTCTGCGAGTGTTTTGCACATGGAGCCTTGGTTTATAGTCTCATCCGAAGGACTCTTGGTGGGAGTGGAATCTAATCGGCACTGATGTCAACTCCAGAGGAAGAATACTCTTGAACAAGATTTGAACCTAGGTCAGGAGATCACAAGCAAAAGCACATAACTCTAACCACCAGGCTATCCCGTTCCACCCCTTCCCCTCCCTGTGTGTGTGTGTGTGTGAAGTCAAAATTTTATTTCCAGCTAACACACTGAATATGCGATAGATATGCTATTCTTAGATTGAGCTGTCTGTAAAAGAAAACAAAACAAACAATCACAACAACAAAAAGCAAAAACAGAGAGGGAGAGAGTGTATGTGTGAGATGGATTGGTGGTCTAGAGGCCTGTCTAGAAAGCGAAAAGTCCGGGTCGGAAGTGTGCAGTGGTTCGAATCCCGTTTGGACCCGAAACTTTCCCCCATCCATTAGACCATGAGTGGTGGTCTGGGCGCTAGTCTTTCGGATGAGACGATAAACCGAGGTCCCGTGTGTTACACATAATTATTTAGTGCATGTAAAAGAACCCACGGCAACAAGAGAGTTGTCCCTGGCAAAATTTTGTAGAAAAATGCCACTCTGATAGGGAAACAATACAGTTGCAGACAGGAAAAAGAAGAAAAAAAAGGTGGCACTGCTCTTTTGGCGACGCACTCTCCCCGGGGAGAGCAGCCCGAATTTCATGGAGATAAATCTGCCGTGACATAATGGTATGAAATGAAATGAAATGAAATGAATGGTCAAATTAGCTTGACGACAGTTGTTTTTTTAACAAAGGCTTACAGAGTGATGATTGAAATGGACGGAGGATCAGGATCAGCATGTCTGACTTTCTTCTCCTCTAAACCTTCAACCCCCAGAGGCTTTGACACATACAACATGCACAGAAATGCACGGGAAGCCAAAACTGAGGTCACTATGAGACCAGTGCAACTGATTCAGAGGCAATTTTCTTTTACAGCATAATGATCAATGGTGATGAGGATGATGTAATGCTGCTGCTATGGAATTGCATGTGCTTTGAGACTTCTGGACAGGGTTGTACTCTATACTGCTTATCATAATACATCATGGCACCTGTCAGGTCTGAGAGACACAGACACCTGTAGTGTTTGTCAGGAAATATGAGCAACACACAAAATCACTTCCGCAAAGTGGATGAAGCTTGGCTGTATGGTCCCAGCCTTCCCAATGAGCCCTTACTAAACTCACTGTGGTGGATCAGTGGTCTGTGGTGGATCAGTGGTCTAGAGGTAACGCGCCTGTCTAGAAAGCGAAAAGTCCGGGTCTGAAGTGTGCGGCGGTTCGTACCCCGTTTGGACCGGAAATTTTTCCCCCATCCATTAGACCATGAGTGGTGGTCTGGGCGCTAGTCTTTCGGATGAGACGATAAACCGAGGTCCCGTGTGTTACACGTAATTATTTAGCGCACGTAAAAAACCCACGGCAACAAGAGGGTTGTCCCTGGCAAAATTCTTAGAAAAAAGCCACTCTGATAGGGAAACAAATACAGCTGCAGAAACAAACAAAAAAAGGGTGAAAGGGTGGCGCAGCGCTAAGTGGCGACGCGTTCTCCCGCTCTCCCCGGGGAGAGCAGCCCGAATTTCACGGAGAGAAATCTGCCATGACTTAAAGTGGTATGAAATAAAATCTGAGCGCTTTGATTTGTTGCTTTACAAGATTCAGCGCTATATAAATTCCATACATTATTATTATTATTATTATTAGGAGCCAACCAGTGTCTGAAAAATCCCTATCACTCTTATGGGATTTGAACCCATGACCTTCCAGCCTATAACCCAAGGCACTAACCGCTGTGCCATGGCAGCTGGTTTGCTTAGTTTATTCATCAACATGACTTGAGCATCTGATGTGACAAAGGAGCCCAATGGATGCATCTCGTCACCCCCTCTGCATCAACAAAGATGTTTTTGATTTTGATTTCATTTCCGAGCTGCATGACTGTGTTCTACACAGCTTGCAATCCAGTATAAGTCAGTCAAGGGTTCAGTGCCCAGTGTTACAATTACTGCACGCCTTCCTGTTACCAAGTCCCAAGCATGGTCAGTTCCTGCTATAATTAGCATGAACTAGGCTGGGTTGGGATGGAATGGATAGCAGCTGAGAGTAGCTGAAAGTGGGGGAAACTGTCAGCTGTGTCTACAATATTAACCACTGGCAAGTCTGACTGGCTTTCACAGAAGTTGCTCCAAATTGATTCTGTGAGGACTTGGAAGGCAAGTCAGACATTGACTTCTCCAAAGTCAGAATGCAGCTACCTTAAAGGCGGGTAAATATGGCTGCACATGTAAAATCTCACCATTATTTGGTGAACCTCAGAACTCTAGCTGAGGCATGAAAAATCAGAAAAAAGACATTGACCCTAAACTACTGCACTTGTCATCATTGTGCATAGGTAAAGAGTGTCATAGTCACAAAGTCACTCTTGCCTTAAATACACAAAACACTTGGATCAAAGCAAGTGTGTACTGCTAATGAGTGACTCTCTCTCTCTCTCTCACACACACAGTATCTCACACACATACAAAAAGAAGAAAAACATAATCAGAAAAATAAACACATATTTTATTTCTTGTTCTTCTGATAATCTGTATGCAACATCATTTTTAAATTTCTATTTTTCTCCCCTTCTTTTTTTATTTTGACAGCATTTTGTCTCTCCCAACTCAGTATCTAAACCACCAACAGATTTCTATTTACAAAATAAGTAACCATCATCTCTCTCACTCTCTCCCTTCAAACACACACCACCACCACCATCACCACATGAAAACACACAGTCTCCCTCCCCTCACACACACACAACCTTCAAATTCATTCACTCTATCATTCGATTTTCCCCGTTTGGAATAAAAGCAAGATAGTGTTTCAGCAGTTTCTTGCACAAAAATATAGAATTAACACCTTGGTTCAATCTTGCACCTCCTCTCTCTCTCATTCCCTCCCCTTCTCCACCACACAACACACACACACAACTAACACACATGTGTACACACACTCCCTCATTCATTCATTCATTCATTCATCCACATTGTTCAGATGGAAGGCGAAGGTCTTGTTTCCAGTCTTCAGCAGCAGCTGGGTGGCAGCAATCACACTGAGGTCTGTGTGGCGGCTGAAAAACTCCCTGCTCACCTCCTGTCACACAGTCACAATACAGCAGGGGGTATTACTTTGACAATTATACAGACAGACACACACACCTACACACACAGTGTGAGAGAGAGAAAGAGAGAGAGAAAGAGAAGAGAGAGAGAGAAAGAGAGAGAGGAGAGAGAGAGAGAGAGAGAGAGAGAGATGAGAGAGAGAAGAGAGAGAGAGAGAGAGAGAGAGAGAGAGAGAGAGAGAGTCAAATTCTTTTACTGAGAGAGAGAATTCAATAATACAGATCAGGTGGGAAATAGAGAAAGCTAAAAAATAAGTGTGTGTGTGTGACACAGAAAGAGCGAGAGAGAGAGAGAGAGAGAGAGAGAGAGAGAGAGAGAGAAGAGAGAGAGAGAGAGAGAGAGAGAGAGAGAGAGAGAGAGACACACACACACACATACATGCACACACACACATACACACACAAACAAACAAACAAGAGTCCATTCCAGTTCTCAAATTAGAAGCACTATACATTAAACATTTGACCTTCCCCTCCCCGCTCCAAAAAAAGAACAATAATCAATAATCAAACGCTCAAGACGATCACCACACACCAGAGGCTGTGTTTGCCACTACCTGTATCTGTTCTTTCGTCTTCTCTGTGATCTGAGAAATGACGTCCCCCACACACCACAACAAGCTGATGTGAAAGGATGGGTTCTGAAACAGAAAAACGTCACTCTTCCTTTATATTCATATATACTCATGAGTTGCATTCAGCATGATACAGTTATTTTCTTCATTCAAATCCAAAAGCTACATCCACACCAAAAAAAGGTTCCAAAAGAGTCTCCCAGTACATCCTGTTGCAAAGCACTTGCATGTGGTATAACTCTATACAAGTGATAAATGTGTGTCTAAATAATTCTATAGTCAAGTCTTTACCCTCAAGCTACAGTATTATCAAATATTTTCAAGGATTCTCTACACTTTCTCCTTTGTATTTTTTATTGTTTTACAATATTTACTGAATCTCTCTCTCTCTTTCTCTCTTTTGGTACTTGTTTGCCCAGCTTATTTAGATTTGAGAGAATTGATTCTAGCAAAATATCACAATGATCTGTGTGCGTTTCAAATGACCTTATTATTTAATAAGCATCAAGAAAGAACCTGATAGAAAGGTACCAGCTTTACCTGATAGACAGGTAGCAGTGGCGACAGTCACTTTACCTGATAGAAGGGTGGCAGGTTGAATTCCCTGAAGCTGGCATCCACACTGGACACATAATCCATCAGGGAGGTCTCCTCCTGCTGAATCTCCACGCTGAGAAATGTCCTGCAATGCAGACAAGCTCAATGAACTTCACTGTAAATGTTGACAGTTTTAATGACAATAATTGACATCCCCTCCCACCCCTTGCCCAAAATGAAAGTGATTTTGATAATATTTGACCATCCACCCCAGCCCCAAATGAAGAGTGATTTTGACCATCTGCACAAACCACTGACTAAGTTAGTCTGTCAACTAAGTTGATACAGGAGTTAAGGAAATTACCAAAAGTTTGCTTTGCAAACTAGTGAAACTACATCCATTAACAGATTTTTAGATCAGAATTAGAGCCATTCTGACCAATATTTTTTGTTTGTTTTTGTTTTTGCTAAGTGTTCAGCCTGTAGCCCAGTTGATCCAGGTCTATACTACGTGACTTGGGCTAACCTTCACTAAAAAGACTTCCAGCCTTTAACCTTCACCCTTTTGTGAGGGTCTAACAGATACAGACTTGTTCATTTCATTAAAAAAAATAACTATGAATGTATTTTTGTCACAATGCCTTAAAATTTGAGATATTCTTCAAGCCCTAATTAATAGTTTTTTTCTGCAAAATATTTTGATTTCATTTGATTATTTGACTGATTTCATTGATTAAATGGTTGACTGATCGACTGACTGACATCTTAGATCATGCTTGTTGCACGCACTGTTTTAGCTTTACTGTCCGCCTTATGAATTAAGAAAACAATCTTCTGTACAGAGCTCTATCATTCTTTGGCAAGGCAGACAACTGTAACAGTGTAAGTGATGTGTGAATGCCCTGACCTTGTTTTCTCATCATTGGTGTACAGCTTCATGCAGCCCACATCACACAGACAGCTGCAACAACCAACACACACATCATCACACATCTGTCATCATCATGATCACACATCATCTGTCATCATCATCATTATCACACATCATCTTCTGTCATCATCATCATTATCACCTATCATCATCATCATTATCATCTGTCATCATCACACATCTGTCATCATCATCATTATCATACTACCATACACCATCATCATCATCACCATACATCATCTGTCATCATCACCACAGACAAAGTCAGGACAGTGAACCAACTTCTCCACAACAAGTCTAGGGGAAGTCAAGTCAAGTCAAGTCACTGAGTCTGCCATTGTTCACTGTGGAATAACTTCTCTTTGTCTCTATTTACCTGTTGAGTTATTGACAACTCTTCTATTTACTCACCAATTCAGTTGTTGACAACTCTTCTATTTACTCACCTGTTCAGTTGTTGACAACTCTTCTATTTACTCACCTGTTCAGTTGTTGACAACTCTTCTATTTACTCACCTGTTCAGTTGTTGACAACTCTTCTGTTTACTCACCTGTTGATATGTTGACAACTCTTCTATTTACTCACCTGATCAGTTGTTGACAGCTCTTCTACTTATTTACCTGTTCAGTTGTTGACAACTCTCCTTCAGAGATTCTGTCAGCGGCTGGATCCAATGGTGACGGATGCACACTGTCCTTGACAGGCTGATGTGAAAGTCATCCATGCGTTCAAAGTTCAGAGGTCGTAGGCATAACAAGAGCTGTTGCACTAAATGGTTCCACCTTTCATCTGGAGACACTTCACACACACACAACAGTGACATGTATGCTTTACTGTGACTGTGGTCAAATGGCCAACACTATCAGTATTTATGACATGAAAAAAAAGCCAAAAAAACTTCTGATGTGTATGTGCTCAAACAAACACAACACACACACACACAAATATATTAAAAAACCCAACCGTATCTAGACAAATCTATTCTTTAAAACAAAACATCTAATTGGCTACCAGTACTAACAGTGTCTCAACAATCTGTAAAAGATGGCAAGGTGCTATAGTTTTACCAGTTAATGAATTTGAATAATTCAATTTAGCATTTTTCACATTGGCTAAGCAATATCAGATACTTACATTGCGCGGGCATGTGTGTGTGTGTGTGTGTGTGTGTGAGTGTGTATGTGAGTATGTGTGTGTGTGTGTGTGTGTATGTGTGCATGTGCATGTGCATGCATGTGTGTGTGTGATTGTATATAATGTATGTCACACATGTATCACACAATTATTAGCATGAATCCCATCTTGTCACAATGTCTGCAAGAAGGTGCCCCCTGGCTGTACCTGGCAGGTAGACATAGGAGGCCCAGTTGCCCTCCAGGTGTGGAAAACTGCGTACTCTCCCTCCATGCTGGGTGGGGTCTTCCTTCCGGTTGCTGTTCTTGCTGCCAAACATGCCCAGTATGGCTCCTGGCAATGGCAGGCTGCCTGCTGTGGCAGACCTGATGACAGAATGCAATGCCAAAATACACTGTCACTTATGGCATTATGTGGGTTTTTTTGTGGGGGTAGGGGGAGGGGAGGGATCAGGTAAGGGAGAGAAGCCTCTGAAGAGACAATAAGACATGTATGTATGTGTATACAAAACATTCTTCAGTGAGGGAAATGAAGCTACATCTTTTTTAAAATCAATACAACAAAGGTCTAGCATCAATCATTCAATGTGTAAATTGATATACCTATTACTGTATTAGGCAAATAACCAAATCACAATAGTACAAGCCAAGTAATTAAGTATATGGATTACAATGGATATCACTTAAAGCAAGACCAAATTTATACAATTGAAATAGCGAAGACTTGTAATTTTTGTTGCATTAAAAAGATAATTTTAGCAAGCACTGATGCAGTAATGACTAATGTACAATCATCAGTTTTCTCTGGCAGAAGCACCACTAAACCGTATAATTTCATATGCAATGACTGTTAGTGTTAAGTGTTACATTGTGTATCATACATCCTATGATATTGCAAATGGAACAAGATGTCCCTCAAAGAGTCAAAACCATTAACTATAATAATTGGTGACTGACAGTGACACTGAGGGACTTGCAGGACTTCGATCCCCAGTGCTCCCCCCCCCCCCCCCCCAAGAGAGAGAGAGAGAGAGAGAGGGGGGGGGGGGGGGGGGGGATCTTGCAACAACAGGAACAAGAAAACGTACTCCTGACGATTTACTGACGATGCCTCCAGCCTACAGCGTTTCGTTTTCATCGACGGAACATCATCGGTATCTTTGCAGCGTTTCACACTCACTGTTGACACAGAATTTTCTTCCTCGTCATCCTCTGAACTAGACCCACTATAGTTCACCAGACTAGTCATAATGTCAATGATTAGGCCTACAGGGTTCACATCGATTTCGATAGAACCACACTTCTTTCGTTTTCGAATATTCCTAAGTTATTAAATCTTCAAATAACAAAGTTTTCAAATGGAAGCATCTTTTTGAAGAACCTTGCCAAATCGAACAATAGGAGCCTAATTGAAAAATAACGCTCGCTATGTGCTGAAGAAATTCAATATAAAACCGATTACCCATCACCACCACCACGAAATATCTGTATTTATATAATGTTTTACTATTTCAGAATTAAAATAAAAATATGTGTAGAGTGTGTCTCGTCTTCTATGTATATGATGTAAATTTAATCTGTGTTTAGATATTGTAACGGTGGCCCTGGTGGATTTTAAAACACACGCGCGCGCGCACGTGTGTGTGTGTCTGTGCAGTCAAGTCAAGTCAAGTCAAAATGATATTTATTGAAGGTAAAAGATTAAGTTTATACCTTTTTTTTCATCCTGCCCTCACACACACACACACAAAAGAAAATCAAGAAAATTAACATATAAAAGCAATCAAAATACAATGTTCACACATGTTGAAGACAAAATCTATGGAGATTTTTTGGGGGTATATAAATCCAGAATAACAAAACATGATAAAGCAAATCAAGACAGCATAACATAGGCTCAAGTCATACAGATAAATGAAGATTAAAAAACAACATAAAACAAACAAAACAAAAAAACCAAAATAAGAAAAACAAATGTGTGTGTGTGTGTGTGTGTGTGTGTGTGTGTGTGTGCGCGCTTGCTTGCTTGCTTGCTTGCTTAACAGTATTTTTAGTCAGTCAAAGCCGTATGGCAGTTTAATGGGACGTAAGTCATCCTTTTATTCCCAGTTTTCTTTATTTCATTTAACTCCCTTATTTTTTAGCTAGTCTTCATAATTAAACACTATGTGTGGAAAAACTTTAAACAAACCAGACACCACCAGACTACCACCCATCCCCATTTTCCTGAAGAGGTGTCCCTGCATGAGGAGCTTCCATATACGCTGCACCTTATCTGCCAAGAAATCCAGTTTGCCAACAGCTGAGCTAGAAAGGTTACTGAATGAGAAACCCCCCCCCCCCCCCCCCCCCCCCCCCCCACACACCACACACACAGCCTACGCCCCAGGCAGTGTACGTCAGGCTGACAGAGACTCAAGAAGAGCCACGCCGGTCACAATTCTTCACCAGACTGTTAGAAAGGCTAGTATTTTCATTACTCAAAAAAAGGTTGGAACTAATCGGAGCTGCCTGCTGTTTGTTCCAGTGACGGAACTAGTTTGCACAAAGTCAGAGACAACACAAACATTACTCTAAAGGAAAAAGGTAAAGGAGTCCCATAACCTGTAAGGTCGTAGGGGAGCGAGGCGTCAGAGACCTCACTTCTCTAGGGCCAGCATATTGAGGGCGGCGCCCATCTCCTCTCCCTCGCTGCTTTACCTTCCCTGACCCTAAAGAGGGCAGGTACCCATTTACAGCTGGGTGAACTGGGGGAACTGTACTGAAGCCAAGGCGCGCAAACGGTCACCCATCCAACTGGTAACCGCGCTCGACGCTGCTTAACTTGGCTGGATGAAAGCGAGTGCTCCGACTACTGAGCTATCCCGTCCCCTAGTTAAATTACTCTAGTTAAACAAAACAATGAATAATTTGTGCGGCTACAAACTCACAGTTGATTCCAAAGAGATAGGGCCTACAACATTCATCAACACTTTTCTCTTGCATAAAGACACACTGCGCTTGATCGAGTTGATCAAAGTATACTTTGATGTTGTTAATATTGTCCTCAACAACCGCAGCTGACCCCACACAAAATTAGATTCAACATTTATCGTTATTGTCCAACACAAACTAGCAAGAAAACACTTAATGTTTCCACACTTAAACAAGGACTGTCCACAAAAGAGCAGTGGACTAATAATAATAATAATAATAATAATAATGTATGGAATTTATATAGCCTGAGTCTTGTAAAGCAACAAATCAAAGCGCTCAGATGACATTGTTTTTTTATATCGAAGATAATGGAATAAGCACTCATGTGCTTTTTTTTACATCCAGTCCCCGTGTGTATGCGATTTTGTAAATTTTGTCATATGTTCCCACCGACACACAATGGCCTACTCTTTCGAAAAGCGGAACAGGATTTAACGTGTGCTCAAGATGTTCTGCATGCGTTCACTCACGGGGCCTAGGTTTATAGTCTCATCCGGACTTTGACATTCAGTTCGATTAGGACTAGACTGACATCAGTCACACATCAATGACAGCAGACTTCAGGGGACCCAGACAACTCTCTGTCTCCACTATCATTGGAACACTGACACAGGGAAGGTAACAGACACCAATGCAGCACATGCATGCATACACACACAAGCCTACCGCATACAAAGATAAGCATCTTAACGCAAAAAATACGTAAGCTTAGAGTTTGTAATTAAAAGTTGCAAGCGCGCATGTTTGTGTGTGTGTGTGTGTGTGTGTGCGTGCGTGCGTGCGTGCGTGTGTGTGTGTGTGTGTGTGGTGTGTGTGTGGTGTGTGTGTGTGTGTGTGTGTGTGTGTTCATTTCAGTTCAATTCAAAAACTTTATTATCTCAGAGACAGAGAAATTCCGGTGGGCCACGAGCCATACATAAAAACAATAAACATGTAAACTTGATATCAAACACACACACACACACACACACACACACACCACACACACACACACACACACACACACACACACACACACACACACCCAACACACACACACAAGTAAAATCACTAATACTCACATGGGCACCAGTAAACCCATGCATCGCACACACACACACACACACACACACACACACACACACACACACACACACACACACACACACACACACACACACACACACACACACACCACACACACATTGGAAACATTCGCACACATGCGCACACATTTTTATGACATAAGCCAAAATTGTTATAGCATGTTGTAAAAGACAAATATCAATCAATTCAATACTCCGTTCTATCAGGATATTGAACACATTCTAAAACAACAACACGCGCACACATCTTTTTTTGGCAAAAATCGAATTGGTATACCATATATGATAAGACAAATATCACGCTGTGTGTATGCATGTGTGTGTGTGTGTGTGTGTGTGTGTTGTGTGTGTGTGTGTGTGTGTGTGTGTGTGTGTGTGTGTGTGTGTGTGTGTGCACCGGCGCGCACATGCACTTGTTTTACAGATGGAGTGTGTGCGTCCGTGCGTACGAATGTATACTGTGTGTGTGGTGGGGGGGGGGGGGGGGGGGGGGGGTGGGTGCGTGCGTACGTGCCTGCGTGTGTGTGAAATGAAGAAGTCACAATTTTTATTTCGAGATGACACATTGAATAAGCAATACATAGCATCGCTGTTGTCTTTCATGAAGCAATCCATCTAAAAATTAATTCAACAACAACAATAAAATCAAGCTCAAAATGTGTGTGTGCGTGCGTATGTGTGTGTATGTATGTGTGCGTGCGTGCGTGCGTGCGTGATTGCGTTCGCGCGCGCGCGCGTTTAATATGTGTGTGTGTTTGTGTGCGTGCTGCGTGCGCGCGCACGTGTGTGTGTGTGTGTGTATGTGTGTGTGTGGGAGAGAGAGAGAGAGAGAGAGAGAGAGAGAGAGAGAGGAGGAGAGAGAGAGAGAGAGAGAGAGAGAGAGAGAGAGAGAGAGAGAGAGAGAGAGAGAGAGAGAGAGAGAGAATATTAATCAAATAAATCTTCTTCTTTTTTAAGTTTAAAAGTAAAGTTCTTCGAAATGGTGTGAAAAGAAAATAGCAAACATACCAAACAAACGGAAAACAAAACCACAAAAAAAACAAATCAAAAAACAAAACAAAAACACCACCAAAAGAGCAAAAAGTCTAAAGCAAAAAACAACAAAAACCCAACAAAGAATAAAAACAACAACTGGTTCGTTAGAGATATTGATTTGAACCTAATGAATTGCAAAGTCGTTAAGAGAAGGTTACAAAGAAAAAAAAAGACTATTGAACGTTAGAATTAAGAAGCCGTGACTTGAATTGCAGCTTTCTGCAAACCAGTCGGACATCGTTACTGCTGGTCGGCCATAGTTGTAACTGTTTATAAAATCTCTCTCCCTCCTCAATCTCTCCCCGTGGCTTTTTCAGTGTGTCTGCCAGTGAATCTGAGATAGTTCTCTGTTTGTGAGTAGTTTATTATTTTTGTTTTTTACAACACAGAGAGAGAGAGAGAGAGAGGAGAGAGAGAGAGAGAGAGAGAGAGAGAGAGAGAGAGAGAGAGAGGAGAGAGAGAGAGAGATTGATTTAGTTTAATTTAATTTAATTTAATGTAATTTTTTATTTTTTTATACGTCGTGGGAATCTTTGACCTTTTGATGTTTTTAAAGGCCCGTAGGAGCAGATCGGCAGAAGCTAGCTACTGTGTACAATACGCATGTTAAAGAACCTTTGGAACAAGGGACTTCTGTGATCAGGTATCTGTGGTAAGACCCATCTCTGTGGGCCTTTTGTGACAACAAGTGTCAGTGGTGGAGGCGTTATGGGGGTGCATACTCTTCATGGAGATTTAGCCAAAGTTCATGTGGGCAATACAATACTATAAAAAAAAAAAAGGTAAAGGAATCCCATAACCTATAAGGTCGTAGGGGAGCGAGGCGTCAGAGACCTCACTTCTCTAGGGCCAGCATATTGAGGGCGGCGCCCATCTCCTCTCCCTCGCTGCTTTACCTTCCCTGACCCTAAAGAGGGCAGGTACCCATTTACAGCTGGGTGAACTGGGGGAACTGTACTGAAGCCAAGGCGCGCAAACGGTCACCCATCCAACTGGTAACCATGCTCGACGCTGCTTAACTTGGCTGGGGGAAAGCGAGTGCTCCGACCACTGAGCTATCCCGTCCCCGCATACAATACTATACAATGTAATAAAATGAAAATATTACACTATAACACATTGCAATACAATACAATGCAAAACAACACAATACAATAAATGCATCACAATACAATACCATACCATGTAATATAATGCAATCCAATGCAATATAATACAACGCAATACAACACAGCACAACACAATACAAGACAACATAATACAATACAGGTTGAAGCAGAACGTCAGCTGTAGGTGGAAATTCATGGCGTGAAAATCCTGACTTGCAGCTGACTGTGTGCAGAAATCGGATTTCCTGTGTGACACAGACCTAAAGATCTCAATGCTGCCAAAGCTTAGGGTTATAATACACAGGCCTAAAGATCTAATGCTGCCAAAGCTTAGGGTTATATTACACAGGCCTAAAGATCTAAATGCTGCCAAAGCTTAGGGTTATATTACAATGGCCTAAAGGTCTAAATGCTGCCAAAGCTTAGGGTTATATTACATTGGCCTAAAGGTCTAAATGCTGCCAAAGCTTGGATTATATTACACAGACCTAAAGATCTAAATGCTGCCAAAGCTTAGGGTTATATTACATTGGCCTAAAGGTCTAAATGCTGCCAAAGCTTAGGGTTATCATACACAATATAATTATGAGGAGCCGTCTATCACACTGTCCAAACTGTTGTCCACATTTTCCATGTGACATATTTAGAAGGGGGCAAAGCGGCCGTGTGGTTAGAACGTCCAATTTCTCACCCGACGGTAACTGAAGGCGCGAGTTCCAGTCACCACAAAATGTGGTCAATGGGTTTGAAGGGACAGCCCCCCCCCGCCCTCCCCCCCCCCACACACACCCACACCCCACCTTCCGCCCCAAGATCACATCGATTTCGACCACATTAATTTCATACAAGCCCTTTGAATGAAACCATAGATCAAGGTCCCATGTGCATAATATATGAAGGCAGAACATGTCAGGTATACATTTAAAAACCTACTTTTGTGGAAAATAGCTATGACCAGTAGTATGACTGACATGAACACACCCAGCGTACAACAAACGACATAAACTCCGCCAGATTCAATTTGCCCAGGACTCTGCCTGACATTGTCATTGTGGGACCCAAGACACTCATAGCTTTGTTGTCTCCTGTTTATTCTTCTGTCAGACTCCTCACACCACTCATACCAAGCTCACCATCAGGTCACACCCCAAACTGTCACGTGTTGGCTCTGCAGGCAGCATCTACAGAGAGCTGTTGATTGGCCACCTAAGGTCACCAACCAGGAGGGCCCTGCACTGCTGCCGGCCAGGTCATTTTGGAAGTGTTATATGGTGCCTGTTCTGATCCCACATAGGTAGGATTACTTACTTACTTAGGCCCATCACTCCCCCTGGAGCATAGGCCGCCGACAACAGTCCGCCAGAGTCCTCTGTCCTGGGCTATTCTCTCCAGCTGTCTCCAGGTATATCCCATCTACATAGGTAGGATAACATCTGATAAAAGCCTAAACTATAGCGCTTGTGGAAGGAAAAGAGAACATGGTTGGTTTTTATATATAAAGGCAGACAGGCAGGAAGACAGATGGACAGACAGACAGACAGACATACATACATACAGACAGACAGACAGACAGACAGACAGACAAACAGACATAGGCAAGTCAAATCAAGTCAAGCCAAGTCAAGTCAAATTCTTTTATTTCGAGGATAATGAATAAGCACTGCTGCTGCTGCTGCTGCTGCTGCTGCTGCTGCTGCTGCTGCTGCTACTACTACTACTACTACTACTCCTGCTGCTGCTGCTGCTGCTGCTGCTGCTGCTGCTGCTGCTGCTGCTGCTGCAACAACTACTGCTACTACCTCTGCTACCGCAACTGCTGCTGCCACTACTACTTCTAGTACTATTACCACTACTGGGTTTTTTTATTGTTGTTTTTGTTGTTGCTGCTACCACTGCTAGTACTAGTAGGCCTCGCTTTTGCTGTTTGGACTGGTTCTTCATGTACTACATCTACAGAGAGCACCAGTTTGTCGAACAGATTTTCCCATTCCTCTTGGCTCTGATGGTAAGAACTGTTCGATCAATTGCCAATGACACTTTCATCCCTGCGACCCCATTTTCCACTCGACTTCCTGTTAGCTTGTTTAGTTGTTTAGGTGATGTGAGCGGAATGATGTGATAATTATATCATTTTGGGTGGGGTGGGGGTAGTGTAGTGGTTAGAGCGTTACACTCGCGATTAGACAGCCCTCGATCGAGCTTGAGTACGCGCCACCACCGAGACACCCGTTCAAGGGGATTTTTCCCCATGGAGTTAACGTCAGTACTGACTGCACTCTCCCGAAAACCCTTTGGATGATGAGACAATGAACCAAGGCCATGTGTGCTAAACGTTTTGCGCATGCGGAAAATCGTGCGCACATGTTAAAACCTGTTCTGCCTTTCGGAAGAGTAGACCATTCGTGCCGATATAACCGTATGACGGAAAATATGTATTAAAATAACCTACACGCACACTGGTGTCGTGTTTTAGACATCAGTTCTAAAGAAGTAATGTCACTACCTTGATGGTAGGCAAAAAAATGATACCATGAAGAACAATTTCGCCATAGGTAAACCTTCAATTACAAAATGAATTTTTTAACAAAAAAGCCCCCAAAACAAAACAAAACACAACCAACAAACAAACAAAAACCAACACCCCCTCCCCAAACCCACCACCAACAAACAGCACCATCAAATACAGAACAAACAACCACATTCACTGTAAATCACATGCGTTAACCAGATACCTCACACAAACAGCGTTAACTTTATCAGACTCCCTGAATGAAAAAAACTAAACAAACTGCTATCATTTCTACTTTTGTAAGGTAGGTTCTATAAGGTAAAAATACTCCAAACAAATCCCAAAATACAAAGAAAGACAGACAGAAAGAAAGAAATATGTGGATGATGGTTTACCCAGTCTCCCTCTACCATTGCACTACAGCCACCTTCGTTTGTGAACTTAGCAAATGGTCTCCTGAGTATTTTGGATCGAAAGAGGCACCACTGAACACCATCAATAGACCCAATAGCAGTGCAGGGCTGCTTCTGGTAGGTAGGCTCATGATGGCGCAGTACCGATGCCTTTCTGTGTGTGGACTTCTGACTTTGACAGCAAGAAGGTCAGGAGTGGTTGTGTTGAGGAAAATAATTCGTTTTCACGTGCTGTAGGTGTTGTGGTTTTGTTTTCATTGTTTTCTATATTGCTCAAAAAGTGTCTAGGTAGCTTGATATGATACTTTCTCGGAAGTTTGTAAAAACTGTGTAAGTAAGTCATCGAAGATTGCAAAAGACTTACGCTTTTTTCCCCAGGCAGCCGATTATAGCTTTAGACGTGTGTTGAGATTTCGTGGCCAGTAGTGACCAGTTACATGATACACTACATAAATGAATGGTATAGATTACCACACCTTGGTATTGTTTTATTTGAAGCAGTTATTGATGCTGTTTTTGTGTTGTTTTTTCTTCTGTTATGTCGTCTATGGGGACAGGATAACTCGGTGGTCAGAGCACCCACTCTCCATATGCTCTTCCATAGCAGCAGCATTTTATACCAGAAAATTTTAAACAGTGTCCCTGATTCGGTGCCCCTGTCGCTGAGGTCTCATGGTGACCCCAGTTTTGGTTTCCCCATACACTTCTATGTCTGTGGTGAGTTGTGTCAAAGCCTTCTGGGTTGGATGTGCACGGGGGAGGGTCGTTGGAGGGACGTTGTGGCAGTCGCCATCCTGGGTGGGCGTCTCATTCACTCTGGCTCCACGAAGGAGCTATTTCTGTAGTCAGTAGGGGGTTTAGTAGGTGGTATTCTGCGTATGTTTGCTCAGAACAGGCATCACTAAACACCACCAAAGTGACCCAGAAGCAGTGCAAGGCACCTCTGGCTGGTGGGCCCACGGCGGCCTGACACCGATAGGCACCCTGTGGTTTTCTGACCCTTTAGGATGGGACATGACGTATCTGGGCAAGGCTTGGGAGGTGAGATTGAAATGAGCCAGCGTGGGAACAGCAGGACAGGAAGGTCACAGAAGATGAGGCAGCATAAAGAAAAAAGACAGGAAAAGAATTATGCTATAAAATCTCTCTCTCTCTCTCTCTGTCTCTCTGTCTGTCTCTCTCTCTCTCTCTCTCTCTCTCTCTCTCTCTCTCTCTCCTCTCACTCTCTCGGGGGCGATCACATAATGTGAAGGTGAAGACGTACAGAAATTGCTCTAGTATTTTTGTGAATTAGTAACCAGTTTTAAGTGGCCTTAGTTTTTCATTGTTTGTATACAGTTAGATAAGGAGGATAAGAGTATCGCTGCAGTTATACAGGGCTGTCTGTGGGACATTTGCGGTAATATTTGCCTGCTTCATGTCCAAACGGGCAGAATTTAAATCGGCCATTGGACCTCCATCCTGACGCTAAAAAGCCAGTGAGACCGTGTACTGTTAGGACTTACCCTCACCTATCTCTTCTGGGGGGGGCCTTTTGCTTTGTTGTGGTGATGTAGAGACCAACCCTGGACCCCCCTCCCCTAAATCTGCTGGCCAAGGACGCAAGCTGAGGCAAACCAGATTGACGAGTGGTGCTGGTGGTTGTAGCACCATTGCAGGAAAAAGTGTGCGGAAAACTAAAGCCAGT
Source organism: Rapana venosa (assembly GCA_028751875.1). Taxonomy (NCBI): domain Eukaryota; kingdom Metazoa; phylum Mollusca; class Gastropoda; order Neogastropoda; family Muricidae; genus Rapana; species Rapana venosa. The sequence continues at coordinate 25,761,424 of CM054149.1, forward strand.
GCAGATGTGACCGCCAGCACACCTACAACCATACACTGTAGACAGGAGTCTTCTCCTACAGTGGCTCCTGATGAGACATTCACCACGATGACGACCAAGTTGGAGAAAGTGGAGAACTTATTAAAGTCAACAACGGAGAGTATGAAGAACGAAATACAATTGTTGACAAACAGTGTAGATGCCTTAAAAGAGGAAATGTGTGGTATTAGACAAGATGTGAACAACCTTAGGACTGAAAATGCTGAATTAAAACAATCAAATACAGAACTAATGGACAGAGTAGGAAAACTAGAAAAGAAAGCAGACGATCAAGAAGGCCGGTCAAGACGAAACAACATCATTATTCATGGCATGGAAAAGAAAAATAATGAGACTGGAGCTGATTGTGAAATGGGTGTGAAAAATCTTCTTTCGGAAAAAATGGATGTAGCAGATGTCAAGTTTGATAGTGTGCACAGGATAAATTCTAAACCCACTCCCATTTGCCAGGTAT
>CM054149.1:25762416-25837416 GCA_028751875.1 Rapana venosa
TTTTTGGGATTTTTTTTTTTATTGCATTTAGAGATGAGTTTTTATTAGTCATTATAAGCGATACTTTTTTGTTTGATATTGTTTTGTTGATAGTCCAGTTGATTATGGGCTTTTAAATTCTGTATCGTAAGGGGTTCTACTTGTTTGAATAATTGGTTTTTTCAAAAAATTATTATTTCTCTTTTGATTGAGGTTATTTCCCCTTCCCCCTTGATACTCCTCCCCCACCCCATCCTTTTCCAATTCTTTTCTGTTATCATCGTTATGTTGTTGTCTCATGGTGAGGGGGATCATTGTTAAAATTGTTGTCTCATGGTGATGGGTGATTGTTGTTATAATTGTATCTCTATTATAATAATCTTTAAATTGTAATCTTATTTGACTTCTCTTGCTTTGATAGTTATTGTGTAATATGCTTTTTTAAAAAAAGCGCTATTTGAAAAGTATGAGCGAATAAAAAGCACACGTTTGCTGGGGAGGAGGAGAGGAGGGAGGTCATTGAAGGTAATATTATCAGTAATGACGAATGCCTAGTATTTTCTAACGTTTTATTCCTGTACCTTTTTATTATCTAAAGTATAAACTTGAAAAAATGGAGGAAAAAGTAAGTGAAGAATTTGTTTGTCCTGACGTTTTTATGATTTTCTTTTTTAATTCTTAAAACATTTTTATTTAAATGTGTGTGTGGACGTGAGCGCCACGCACTCAGGTGTGCATGAGTATGTGTGTGCGTGTAAAATGTAATGTGGTAATTTGTATTTTCAATGTTTTCCTTATCGATTTTTTTCTTTTTTAAAAAATTTTTATTACTGGTTTAATTTAATGGAAAAATGATGCAATAATGTAGTGTCTTAAGTATAGTCATTACGAAATTTGTCTTAGATAGATGGCTTGATGAAAAAAGCAAATGCATTGCTTATTCAATGTACCATCTGGAAATAAAATTTTTGACTTGACTTGACTTGATTTGACACACACACACACAGGGATGAGATAGTTAAATTGGAAAAAGAAGAACCTTTTTCTGAACCCTCTGCAACGCCTCCCCCCCCCCCCCCCCCCCCCCCCCCCCCCCCACTGACATGTACTACTACTACAGTACTACAGTACTAGAGATTCGGATATTGGGCAAATGCAATGTCCACATTTTTTTTCAGTCAAAAGAAACCTTTATCACAGATCTCGATTTTTAAGCAAGCGAGTTTATGTATGAATGTTCAAATTTTTGTTGATGGGGAAAATACGGATTACTGAGCGCTACAGCTTTTTGGTTGTATACACTATTACTGAAATTACAGTATACTAAAAGATAGCCGAATAGCTGTGGATCTTCAAAATGTTTGGGGTTCTAAGTCAGAAAATAGCTAGGAGCGCTTACATTTCATACAGGTATGAAACCCTCTCAGCGTGGGAAATGAATCATACGACAAACCCCATATTTAAATTTTTATCAATGTAATACAAATATAACAGCCGATATCTGTGGGCGTACTGTAGTCTGAGATGGCTGCCAGTTGTGCCAGAGTGCCAATTGCCCTTCCTTTCGTTTGGCATCCCAGCTATCACCCTTGACTGTCACACAGACGCTGGCCCACAACTGAATTAATTAGAGAAAAATACACCAGTTAAGCGCAAAACATCCATCTTTTTCTTAATCTCACAATAACCAGCTTCATCCCATTCGAAAATCACACAGTGCTCCGAAGCCTGCAGGGGACCGTGAAACCGAAGTAGATAGGCTAAATGTAACACATTTCGAATAGCCTAGGCCTAAGCATTGAAAATGCCAGAATAAAAATGACCCAATTGGAAAGGCTATCAATAGTGGGCCTATCTTCCTGAGATAAACGATCTGTGTGTGTGTGTTGTGTGTGTGTGTGTGTGTGTTGTGTGTGGTTTGTTGTGTTGTGTGGGGGGGGGGGGGGCGTGGTGTGCGTGGTGTCGCGTGCGTGCGTGTGTGTTGTGTGGGTGTGTGTGTGTGGGTCGTGCGTGTGGCGGCGTGCTGCGTGCGTGTGTGTGTTGTGTTGTGGTAGTCGAAGTTTTATTTCTAGTGTTGTCTTTTTTTTACATCTTGCAGCGGTCAAAAGGAAAAACCCCAATCAAAAAATAAATAATAACAAGACAAAACCAGAGCATGTGTGTTGTGCGTGTGTGTGTGTGTGTGGGGTGTGTTGTGTATGTGGGGGTGTGTGTGGGTAAACCAGAGCAAAGTGGTGTGTGTGTGTGGTGTTGTGGGTGTGTGTGTGTGCGCGCGCGTGCGTGCGGTGGATTATAATTATTATCTTTTATTTCGAGAAAAATTTTGAATAACACTCATTGCAATTTTTTTTACATCTAGTACCCGTGTGTATTGCATTTTTGTAAATTTTTGTCATCCATTTCAACGGGCATACAATGGCTTACTCTTCCAAAAGCGGAACAGGTTTTAATGTTGTGTGCAAGATGTTTCTGCGAGTGTTTGCACATGGACCTTTGGGGTTTATAGTCCTCATCCAAAGGGACTCTTGGTGGAGTGGAATCTAATCGGCACGATGTCAACTCCAAGGAAGAATACTCTTAAAACAAGTTTTGAACCTAGGTCGGGAGATCACAAGCAAAAGCACATAACTCTAACCACCAGGCTATCCCGTTCCACCCCTTCCCCTCCCTGTGTTTTGGGGTGGTGAAGTAAAAAATTTTATTTCCCAGCTAACACACTGAATATGCGATAATATGCTATTCTTAGATTGAGCTGTCTGTAAAAGAAAACAAAACAAAAAATCACAACAACCCAAAAAGCAAAAACAAAGGAAAGTTATTTGAAAAGGGTTGGTGTCTAGAGGCCTGTCTAGAAAAGCGAAAAGTCCGGGTCGAAGTTGCAGTGGTTCGAATCCCTTTTGACCCGAAACTTTCCCCCATCCATTAACCATGAGTGGTGTCTGGGCGCTAGTCTTTCGGATGAGACGATAAACCGAGGCCCTTTGTTTACACATAATTATATTAGTGCATGTAAAAAAACCCACGGCAAAAAAGAAGTTGTCCCTGGGCAAAATTTGTAGAAAAATGCCATCTGATAGGGGAACAATACAGTTGCAGACAGAAAAAGAAGAAAAAAAAAGGCCACTGCTTTTTGGCACGCATCTTCCCCGGGAGACAGCCCAATTTCATGAGAAAATCTGCCGTGACATAATGGTATGAAAATGAAATGAAATAAATGAATGGTCAAATTAGCTGAACCAGTTGTTTTTTTAACAAAAGCTTTAAAGAGTGAATTGAAATGCGAGGATCAGGATCAGAAAGTCTACTTTCTTCTCCCCCTAACCTTTCAACCCCAGAGGCTTTGACACATACTCCACAGAAATGCACGGAAGCCAAAATGAGGTCCTATGAGAACAAGTGCAACTGATTCAGAGGAATTTCTTTTACCATAATGTCAATGGTGAATGAGGAGTTAATGCTGCTGCTATGGAAGCATGTGCTTTGAATTCTGGACAGGGTTGAAACTCTATACTGCTAAAAAACTCATGGCACCTGTCAGGTCTGAGAGACACAAAACACCGGTAGTGTTTGTCAGGAATATGAGCAACACCAAATCACTTCCGAAAAGTTGGAAAGCTTGGCTGTATGGTCCCACCCTTTCCCCATACCCTTTACTAAACTCACTGTGGTGGATCAGTGTCTGTGGGATCATGGTCAAGAGTAAGCGCCCTGTGAGAAGAAAGTCCGGTCGAAGTGTGGGGCGGTTCGTACCCCGTGGACCGGAAATTTTTCCCCCACCCATTTAGCCCAAATGAGTTGGGTCGGGGCGTAGTCTTTCGATGAGACGATAAACCGAGGTCCGTGTGTTACACGTAATATTTAGCGCACGTAAAAAACCACCCAACAAGAAGGTTCCCTGGCAAAATTCTTAGAAAAAGCACTCTGATGGGGAAACAATAAAGCTGCAGAAACAAACAAAAAGGTGAAGGGGGGCGCACGCAAAAGTGGGAGCGTTCTCCCGCTCTTCCCCGGGAGCAGCCCGAATTTCACGGAAGAAATCTCCATGATTAAATGGTATACAAAAATCTGAGCGTTTTATTTGTGCTTAAAAAGTTTCAGCGCTTAATAAATCCATACATTTTAAATTATTATTATTATTGAGCCAACCAGTGTCTGAAAAATCCCTATCACTCTTATGGGATTTAAAACCCATGACCTTTTCCAGCCTATAACCCAAGGCACAACCGCTGTGCCATGGCAAGCTGGTTTGCTTTTTATTCATCAACATGACTTGAGCATCTGATGTGACAAAAGGGGCCCAATGGATGCATCTCGTCACCCCCCTCTGCATCAAAAAAGATGTTTTTGATTTGATTTCATTTCCGAGCTGCATGACTGTGTTCTACACAGCTTGCAAATCCAGTATAAGTCAGTCAAGGGTTCAGTGCCCATGTTACAATTACTGCACGCCTTCCTTTTTTCCAAGTCCCAAGCATGGTCATTCCTCTATAATTAGCATGAACTAGGGTGGGTTGGGATGGAAAGGAATAGCAGCTGAAGTAGCTGAAAGTGGGGGAAACTGTCAGCTGTGTCTACAATATTAACCACTGGCAAGTCTGACGGCTTTCACAGAAGTTGCTCCAAATTGATTCTGTGGAGGGCTTGGGAAAGGGAAGTCAGACATTGACTTCCCCCAAAGTCAGAATGCAGCTACCTTAAAGGCGGGTAAATATGGCTGCACATGTAAAATCTCACCATTATTTGGTGAACCCCAGAACTCTAGCTGAGGCATGAAAAATCAGAAAAAAGACATTGACCCTAAACTACTGCACTTTCATCATTGTGATAGGTAAAGGTTCATAGTCAAAAGTCACTTTTGCCTAAATACAAAAAACACTTGGACCAAGAAAGTGTGTACTGCTAAGAGTACCTCCCCTCTCTCTCAACACACAGTATCTCACACCATCAAAAAGAAGAAAAACTAATCAAAAAATAAAACATATTTTATTTTTTTCTTTGATAATCTGTATCAACCCTTTTTTAAAATTTCTATTTTTCCCCTTCTTTTTTTTTTTGACAGCTTTTGTCTCCCCCAAACTCAGTATCTAAACCCCCAAAGTTTTTCTATTTACAAAATAAGTAACCATCATTCCCCTCACTCTCCCTTCAAACAACACCACCCCCACCATCCCCACATGAAAAACACAGTCCCCCCCCCTCACACACACACAACTTCAAATTCATTCACTCTTCATTGATTTTCCCCTTTGGAATAAAAGCAAGATAGGTTTTGCTTTCTTGCACAAAAAATATAGAATTAACACCTTTTTTCAAACTTGCACCCCTCTCTCCCATTCCCCCCCCCTTTTCCCACCACAAAACACCAACACACAACTTAAAACACAAAACACACAAAAATCCCTCTTCACATTCATTCATTATCCCCATTGTTCAGATGGAAAGGGGAAGTCTGTTTCCAGTTTTCACACACTGGGTGGGGAGCAAATCACACTGAGGCTGTTGGGTGAAAAACTCCCCCTCACCCCTTCACCAGTCACAAAACAGCAGGGGGGGATACTTTACAATTTTAAGAAAAAAAAAAAACAAATGTTAAGAAAAAAAAAAAAAAAAAGGAAAAAAAAAAAAAGGAAAAGAAAAGGAAAAAGGGGGGAGGGGGGAAAAAAGAAAGGAAAAATTTTTTTAAAAAAAATTTTAAAAGATTTAAAAAGAAATAAAAAAGGGTTTGTGTGTGGGGGGGAAAAAAAAGGGGGGGGAGGGGAGGGGGAGAGAGGGGGGGGGAGAGAGAGAAAAGAGGGAAAAAAATAATCAAAAATTTTTTTTTTTTTTTTTTTTAAAAAAAAAATTTTATTAAATTTAATTCCCCCCCGTTTAAAAAAAATTTTTAAAAAAAAAAATTTAAGACCCCCCACCCAATGGGGGATACCCCTTTTTTTTTTTCTTTTAAAAAATTTACCCCCACAAAAAAAAATTTTTTGGGTTTTTGAAAAAAAACTATTTTTTTTAATTTAAATTAAAAATTTCATTAAGTTTATTTTTTATTAAATAAAAAAAAAAAAAAGGGTTCCAAAAATTCCCCCAAATTGTTTAAAAAGTTGGGGAAACTCTATAAAAGAAAATTTGAATAATTTATATTTTTTAAAAAAAAATTTTAAAAATTTTTTGGGGTTTTTAATTTTTTTGTATTTTTTTTGTTTTAAAATTTATGAATTTTTTTTTTTTTTTGGATTTTTTGATTATTTTAATTAAAATTTTTAAAAAAAAAAATGTTTTGGGTTTAAAATTTTTTTTTTAAAAAAATAAGAAAGGTTTTTTAAAAATAATTTTATGTAGACAAGGGGGGAAATCCTTTAAATAAAAAGGGGGGGTTTTAAAATTTTAAGGGGAAATAAATAATAAGGGTTCCCCCTCAAATCTACGGAAAATTTGAATGAACAATAATGAACTTATGAAAAATGTTACATTTTAATGAAAATAATGACATCCCTCCCACCCCTTCCCCAAAATAAATTGATTTGATAATATTTTACCATCCACCCCAGCCCCAAATGAAATGATTTTGACCATCTCCAAACCACTGACTAAGTTATCTGTCAACTAATTAAAACAGGATTAAAAAATTACCAAAATTTTTGCTTTGAAAACATGAAAACAAATCCATTAACAGATTTTTAGATCAAAAGACCCTTTTTCTAAACAATATTTTTGTTTGTTTTTTGTTTTTTTGTAATGTTCACCTGTACCCCATATCCAGTCTAAAACTACGTACGGGGGCTAACCTTCACTAAAAAACTTCCACCCTTTTAACCTTTCCCCTTTTGTGAGGGTCAACAATACAGACTTGTTCATTCATTAAAAAAAAACTATGAAGTTTTTTTGCACAATGCCTTAAAATTTGAGATATCTCAAGCCCTAATTAATAGTTTTTTTTTGCAAAATATTTTGATTTCATTTGATTTTTTGACTGATTTCTTTATTTTAAAGGTTTACTGACGACTGACGACACTTAAAATCATGCTGTTGCCGCACTGTTTTTGCTTTACTGTCCCCTTATGAATTTTAAAAAAACAATCTTCTGTACAAGCTCTATCATTTTTTGGGAAGGCGACAACTTAACTGAAATGATGTGTAAAAACCCTGACCTTTTTTTCTCAACATTGGGGACAGCTTTAGCAGCCCACATCACACACAGCTGCAACAACCAAAACACAATCATCAACATCGTCATCATCATGACACACATCTTTTGTCCACCCCTCATTACACACATCAAATTCCTGTCATCTCATCATTATCACCTACATCATCTCATTATCATCTGTCATCATCAAACATCTGTCATCATCTCATTATCATACTACCAACACCATCATCACATCACCAAACATCATCTGTCATCATCACCCAACAAAGAGGACAGGAACCAACTTCTCCACAAAAAGTCTGGGGGAAGTCAATCAAGTAAAGTCACTGAGTCTCCATTGTTCACTGGGGAAAACTTCTCTTTGTCTCTATTTACCTTTGATTAAATGACAACTCTTCTATTTACTACCAATTCATTTTTTGACAACTTTTCTATTCTCACCTTTTCATTGTTGACAACTCTTCATTTACTCACCTTTAAAATTTTTTGACAACTTTTCATTTACTCACCTTTTTGTTTTTACAACTCTTCTGTTTACTCACCTTTTTAAGTTTGACAACTCTTCTATTTACCACCTGATCATTTTTTTTACAGCTCTTCTACTTTTTTACCTTTCAATTGTTGGACAACTCCCCTTTCAGAGTTTTCTGTCAGCGGCTGATCCAATGGTCGGATGCACACTGTCCTTGACGGGCTGATTGGAAAGTCCCCTGCTCAAAGTTCAGAGGCGTAGGCATAACAAGACTGTTTGCACTAAATGGGGTTTCCCCCATCCTGGAGACACTTCAACAACACACAACATGACATTATGCTTTACTTGACTGTGGCAAATGGCCAACACTATCAGATTTATGACATGAAAAAAAAAACCAAAAAAAATTTTGAGTGTTGGCCAAACAAACCAACAAAACCCCACAACAAATAATAAAAAACCCCCAAACCCTATTAACAAAACTTTCTTTAAAAACAAAACTCTAATGGCACCAGTACTAACAGTGTCTCAACAATCGTAAAAATGGGAAGGGGCAAAGTTTTAACCATTTAATAAATTTTTGAATAATTCAATTTACATTTTTCACTTTGGCTAAGAAAATTAAAAACTTACATTGCGGGGGATGTTGTTGTGTTGGGGGTGTTAGTGGATTAGTATGGTGTGTTTGTGTGTTATTGTGCAGTGCATTGCAGCATGTGTGTGTGTGATTGTAATAATGTATGTCACACTTTTATCCACAATTATTAGCAGAACCCACTTGTCCAATTCTGCAAGAAGGTCCCCCGGCGAAACCTCAGGTAGACAAAGGCCCATTGCCCCCCCAGTGGGAAAACTGCGTACTCTCCCTCCAGCGGGGGGGTCTTCCCTTTCCCGGGTTTGCGTTCTTGCTGCCAAACATGCCCATAGGCTCCGGGCAATGGCAGGTGCCGTGGGGCAACCTAAACAGAAGCAATGAAAAAATACACTGTCACTTAGGCATTATGGGGTTTTTTGGGGGGGTAGGGGGAGGGGGGGGATCAGGTAGGGGAAAGAACCTGAAGGAAAAATAAACTTAGTAGTGTTTAAAAAAAACTTCTTCAGTAGGGAAATGAAGCTACATCTTTTTAAAAACAATACAACAAAGGTCTAGCATCAATCATTTCAATGTGTAAATTGTATACCTATTACGTTTTCAAATAACCCAAAATCACAATAGTACAAGCCAAAAATTAAATATGGTTTTACAAGGGATACACTTAAAGCAAACCAAATTTTTACTTTAAAATAGCGAAGACTTGTAATTTTTTTGCATTAAAAAAGAAATTTTGCAAGCACATGCATAATGACTAATGTACAATCATCATTTTTCCTCTGGCAGAAGCACCCTAAACCGAAATTTCATATGCAATCTGTTATGTAATGTTACATGGAAATCATACATCCTATGTATTGAAAAGGGAACAAGATTCCCCAAAAAAAAAACCATTAACAAATAATTGGTGACTGACAGGACACTGAGGGACTTGCAGGACTTCGATCCCCAGTGCCCCCCCCCCCCCCCCCCCCAAGAGAAGAAGGGAGAGGGGGGGGGGGGGGGGGGGGGGTCTTGCAACAACGGGAAAAAAAAACCCGTACTCCTAGTTTTTACTGACACCTCCACCTACACGTTTCGTTTTCATCGACGGAACATCAGGGTATTTTTGCAGCGTTTAAAACACTCCTGTTCACAAAATTTTTTTTCCTCGTCACCTCGAACTAGACCCCTATAGTTCACCAACACAAAATTTCAATGATTAGGCCTCAGGGGTTTTAACATTTCGATAGAAAACCCACTTCTTTTGTTTTTGAAAATTCCTAATTTTAAACTTCAAATAACAAAATTTTCAAATGGGGCATCTTTTTGAAGAACCCTTGCCAAATCGAACAAAAAGCCTAAAATTTAAAAATAACGCTCGCTATGCCAAAAATTCAAATAAAAACCCATTACCCATCACCCCACCACGAAATACTTTTTATAAATTTTACTATTTTAAATTAAAATAAAAAAATTAAGGTGTCTCGTCTTCTATGTATATGAGTAAATTTAACTTGTTTAGATATTGTAATGGGCCCGTATTTTAAAACACCCGCGCGCCGCACGGGGGTGGGGGTCGTGCATCAAGTCAAATCAATCAAAAATATTTTTTTAATAAAAAGATTTAAATTTTTACCTTTTTTTTTTATCCTCCCTCACACACACACACACAAAAAAAAATCAAAAATTAACAATAAAACAATAAAAACAAAATTTTCCCAAAATTTGAAAACAAAAATGGAATTTTTTGGGGGTATAAATCCAAAAAACAAAACATATAAAGCAAATCAAGACAGCAAACAAAGGGGTCAAGTCATAAGATAAAAAGATTAAAAAAAAAAATAAAACAAAAAAAACAAAAAAAAAAACCAAAATAAGAAAAACAAATGTGGGGTTGTGTGTGTGTGTGTGTGTTGTTTGCCGCTTCTTGCTTTCTTGCTTGCTTTAAAAGTATTTTTAGTCATCAAAGCCGTATGCATTTATGGACGGTATCCTTTTATTCCGTTTTCTTTATTTCATTAACTCCCCCTTATTTTTTAGCTGTTTTCATAAAAACACGGGGTTGGAAAAATTTTAAAACAAACCAGACACCAAAAACACCACCCCCCCCCCATTTCCTGAAATTCCCTGCGGGGAAAGCTTCCAATACGCTGCCCCTTTGCCAAAAAACCATTTGCCAACACTGAGCTAAAAAGGTTACTGAATAGAAACCCCCCCCCCCCCCCCCCCCCCCCACACACACACCCCCCTACCCCCCGCAGTGTACTCGCTACGGGAAAAAACCCAAGAAGACCCACCCCGGGTCACAATTCTTCACCAGACTGTTAAAAAGGCAGTTTTTTCATTCCAAAAAAGTGGGAAAAATCGACGCCTGCTGTTTTTTCCCGGACGGGAATAGTTTGCACAAAGTCCCGAGACAACACAAACATTAATCTAAAAAGGAAAAAAGGGAAAAGGAGTCCCATAACCTGTAAGCTAGGGGGGCGAGCGTCAGAGACCTCACTTCAGGGGCCCCATAGAGGGCGGCGCCCATCCCCTCTCCCTCCTGCTTTTCCTTCCCTCCCTAAAGAGGGGAGGTACCCATTACAGCTGGGTAACTGGGAACTTACTGAAGCCAAGCGCGAAACGGGCCCCCCATCCAACGGTAACCGCCCGACGCTGCTTAAAATTGGGTGGGATGAAAGCGAGTGCCCACTACGACTATCCCTCCCCATTAAATTACTCTAAAAACCCAAAACAAAAAAAATTTTTGTGCGGCAAAAAAACTCACGTTGATTCCAAAATAGGGGCCTACAACATTCCCCCAACATTTTTCTTTTGCAAAAAAACAAACCCCTTGATCGAGTTTGATAAAAGTATACTTTATTTTTAAATATTGTCCTCAACAACCGCAGCTGACCCCACACAAAATTTAGATTAAACATTTACGTTATTGTCCAACCAAACAGCAAAAAAACACTTAAGTTTCCACATTTAAAACAAGGGACTGTCCACAAAAGGGGTGGACAAAAATAAAAAATAAAAAAAAAATAATGTAGGGAATTTATAATACCCGAGTTTTGAAAAGCAACAAATCAAAGCGCCAGGGACATTTTTTTTTTATATCGAAGAAAAATGGAAAAGCACCGGGGTTTTTTTTTTTACACCCATCCCCGGTGTATTTTGAAAATTTTTGTCAATGTTCCCCCGACCCAATGGCCTACCTTTTCGAAAAGGGGGAACAGATTAAAACTGTCTCAAGATGTTCTGCATGCTTCACCTTTCACGGGCCCTGGGTTTATAGCTCACCCGACTTTGACATTAAAATTCGTTGGGACAACTGACATCGTCACCCATAAAATGACAGCAACTTCAGGGCCCCCGGACAACCCCTGTCTCCACCTTTGGGAAAAACTCCCGGGGAAGGTAACAGACACCAATGCAGCACATCATCATACACACACAACCTACCCATACAAAATAACATTTTAAAAGCAAAAAATACGTAACTTAGAATGAATTAAAAGTTGCAAGCGCGCATTTTTGTGTGTTTGTGGTGTGGGCGTGCGGCGTGCGTGCGTTTGGTGGTGGTGTGTTGTTGTTTGTGTTGTGGTGTGTGTGTGTGTTTCATTCATTCAATTAAAAAAATTTATTATCCAAACAGAGAAATTCCCGGGGGCCACAGCCAAAAACATAAAAAACAAAAAACATGAAACTGAACCCCAAACCCACAAAACACACACACACACCACACACACACACCCCCACACCACCACACACACACACACACACCCCACACCACACACAACCAACAAAAAAAACATAATACTCACAGGCACCAAAAAAACCCACTTGCACCACACAACACACCCACACACACACACACACCCAACACACACACAAACACACCCACACACACACAACACACAACACACACACCACACACACACATTGAAACTTTTCGCACCAAATTTCGCACAATTTTATATGCAAACCAAAATTTTTATAAAAATTTTGAAAAAAGAAAAATTCAATAAAATTCAATACTCCGTTTCATCAGAATTGAACAAAATTCTAAAACAAAAACACCGCACCATCTTTTTTTGGCAAAAATCGAATTGGGAAAACCATAATTTAAAACAAATATCACCCGTGGGTATGCATGTGTGTGTGTGTGTGTGTTGGGGGTGGTTTTGTTGGTTGTTGTTGTGTGTGTTGTGTGTGTGTTGCACCGGGGCGACAGCATTGTTTTAAAAGATGGAGTGGTGCGTCCCGGGGTACAAAGTTAAAATGTGTGGTGTGGGGGGGGGGGGGGGGGGGGGGGGGGGGGGGGGGGGGGGGGGGGGGGGGGGGGGGGGGTGCGTGCGTACTCCCCGCGTGTGTGTGAAATGAAGAAGTCCAATTTTTTTTCAATACACATTGAATAAGCATACATAGCACGCTGTTGTCTTTCATGAAGCAATCCTCTAAAATAATTAAAACAAACAACAATAAAATCAAGCTCAAAATGTGTGTGTGCGTGCGAAATGTGTGTGTATGTATGTGTGCGTGCGTGCGTGCGTGCGTGATTGCGTCGCGCGCGCGCGCGTTTATATGTGTGTGTGTTTTTGTGTGCGTGCTGCGTGCGCGCGCACGTGTGTGTGTGTGTATGTTTTGTGGAAGAGAGAGAGAGAGAGAGAGGAGAGAGAGAGAGAGAGAGAGAGAGGAGAGAGAGAGAGAGAGGAGAGAGAGAGAGAGAGAGAATATTAATCAAATAAATCTTCTTTTTTTAAGTTTAAAAGAAAAGTTCTTCGAATGGTGTGAAAAGAAAAATAGCAAACATACCAAACAAACGGAAAACAAAACCACAAAACAAAACAAATCAAAAAACAAAACAAAAACCCCAAACCAAAAAGCAAAAAGTCTAAAGCAAAAAACAACAAAAACCCAACAAAGATAAAAACAACAACTGGTTCGTTAGAGATATTGATTTGAACCTAATGAATTGCAAAGTCGTTAAGAGAAGGTTACAAAAAAAAAAAAAGACTATTGAACGTTAGAATTAAGAAGCCGTGACTTGAATTGCAGCTTTCTGCAAACCATCGGACACGTTACTGCTGGTCGGCCATAGTTGTAACGTTTATAAAATCTCCCCTCCCTCCCTCAATCTCTCCCCGTGGTTTTTTCAGTGTGTCTGCCAGTGAATCTGAGAAAAGTTCTCTGTTTGTTGATAGTTTATTATTTTTGTTTTTAAAACACAGAGAGGAGAAGAGAGGAGAGAAGAGAGAGAGAGAAGAGAGAAAAGAGAGAGAGAGAGAGAGAGAGAAAGAGAGAGAGATTGATTTATTTAATTTAATTTAATTTAATGTAATTTTTATTTTTTTATACGTCGTGGAATCTTTGACCTTTTGATGTTTTAAAGGCCCGTAGGAGCAATGGGGCAGAAGCTAGCTACTGTGTACAATACGCTGTTAAAAACCTTTGGGAAAAAGGACTCTGTGATCAGGTATCTGTGTAAGACCATCTCTGGGCCTTTTGTGACAACAAGTGTCATGGTGGAGGCGTTAGGGGTGCATACTCTTCATGGAGATTTAGCCAAAGTTCATTGTGGGCAATACAATACTATAAAAAAAAAAAAGGTAAAGGAATCCCCATAACCTATAAGGTCGAGGGAGCCGAGGCTCAGAGACCTCACTTTTTTCTAGGGCCAGCATTTTGAGGGCGGCGCCCATCTCCTCTCCCTCGCTGCTTTACCTTCCCTGACCCAAAAGGGCAGGTACCCATTTACAGCTGGTGAACTGGGGAACTGTACTGAAGCCAAGGCGCGCAAACGTCACCCATCCAAACTGGTAACCATGCCGACGCTGCTTAACTTGGCTGGGGGAAAGCGAGTGCTCCGACCACTGAGCTACCCCTTCCCCGCAAACAAAAACTAAAACAATGTAATAAAATGAAAATATTACACTATAACACTTTGCAATACAATACAATGAAAAACCAACACAATACAATAAATGCATCACAATACAATACCATCCATGTAATATAATGCAATCCAATGCAATATAATACAACGAAAATCAACACAGCACAACACAATACAAGACAACATAATACAAATACAGGTTGAAGCAGAACGTCAGCTGTAGGTGGAAATTCTTTGGCGTGAAAATCCTGACTTGCAGCTGACGTGTGCGAAATCGGATTTCCTGTGTGACACAGACCTAAAGATCTCAATGCTGCCAAAGCTTAGGGTTATAATACACAGGCCTAAAGATCTAAATCCCGCCAAAGCTTAGGTTATATTACACGGGCCCTAAAGATCTAAATGCTGCCAAAGCTTAGGGTTATATTACAATGGCCTAAAGGTCAAATGCGCCAAAGCTTAGGGTTATATTACATTGGCCTAAAGGCCCTAAATGCTGCCAAAGCTAGGATTATATTACACAGACCTAAAGATCTAAATGCTGCCAAAGCTTGGGGTTATATTATACATTGGCCTAAAGGTCTAAATGCTGCCAAGCTTAGGGTTATCATACACAATATAATTATGAGGACCGCCCTATCACACTGTCCAAACTGTTGTCCACATTTTCCATGTGACATATTTAAAAAGGGGGCAAAGCGGCCGTGTGGTTAGAACGTCCAATTTCTCACCCCACGGTAACTGAAGGGGCGAGTTCCAGTCACCACAAAATGTGGGCAATCGTTTGAAGGGACAGCCCCCCCCCCCCCCCCGCCTCCTCCCTCCCCCCCCCCCCCCCCACACACAAACCCCACCTTCCGCCCCAAGACCACACGATTTCGACCACATTAATTCATACAAGACCTTTGAATAAAACCCCATAGATAAAGGTCCCACGTGCATAAATATGAAGGAGAACATGTCAGATAGACATCAAACACCTACTTTTGTGGAAAAAGCTATGACCAGTAGGTATGACTGACATGAACACACCCAGCGTACAACAAACGACATAAACTCCGCCAGATCAATTTGCCCAGGACTCTGCCTGACATTGTCATTGTGGGACCCAAGACACTCATAGCTTTGTTTTCCCCCTGTTTATTCTTCTGTCAGCCCTCCCCAAACCACTCAAAACCAAGCTCACCATCGGGTCACACCCCAAACTGTCACGTTTTGGGCTCTGCGGGCAGCATCTAAAAGAGAGCTGTTGATTGGCCAACCTAAGGTCACCAACCAGGAGGCCCTGCACTGCTGCCGGCCAGGTCATTTTGGAAGTTTTTATATGGTGCCTGTTCTGATCCCACATAGGTGGGATTACTTACTTACTTGGGCCCCATCACTTCCCCCTGGACATAGGCCGCCGACAACAGTCCGCCAGAGTCCTCTGTCCGGGGCTATTCCCCTCCAGCTGTCTCCAGGTAAAATCCCATCTACATAGGTAGGAAACACTGATAAAAGCCTAAACTATAGCGCTTGTGGAAGGAAAAGAGAACATGGTTGGTTTTTAATATATAAAGGCAACAGGCAAAGACAGATGGACAGACAGACAGACAGACAACATACATACAGACAGACAACAGACAGACAGACAAACAGACAAAGGCAATCAAATCAAGTCAAGCCAAGTCAAGTCAAATTCTTTTATTTCGGGGATAATGAATAAGCACTGCTGCTGCGGGCTGCTGCTGCGCTGCGCTGCTGCTGCTGCTGCTACTACTACTACTAACTACTACTCCTGCTGCTGCTGCTGCTGCTGCTGCTGCGCTGCTGCTGCTGCTGCTGCTGCTGCAACAACTACTGCAAACTCCCCTCTGCTACCGCAACTGCTGCTGCCACTACAAACTTCTAGTACTATTACCCACTACTGGGTTTTTTTATTTGTTGTTTTTTTTTGTTTGCTGCTACCACTGCTAGTACTAGTAGGCCTCGTTTTTGCTGTTTGGACGGTTCTTCATTACAACATCTACAAGAGCACCATTTGTCGAACAGATTTTCCCATTCCTCTTGGCTCTGATGGTAAGAACTGTCGATCAATTGCCAATGACACTTTCATCCCTGCAACCCCATTTTCCACTCGATTTCCTGTTAGCTTTTAGTTTTTTAGGTGATGTGAGCGGAATGATGTGATAATTATATCATTTAGGGTGGGTGGGGGTAGTGTAGTGGTTAAAGCGTTAAAACTCGCGATTAACAGCCCTCGATCGAGCCTGAGTACGCGCCACCACCGAGACACCCTTCAAGGGGATTTTTCCCCATGGAGTTAACGTCAGTACTGACTGCACTCTCCCGAAAACCCTTGGATGATGAGACAATGAACCCAAAGGGCCATGTGTGCTAAACGTTTTGCGCATGCGGAAAATCGTGCGCACATGTTAAAACCTGTTCTGCCTTTCGGAAGAAGTAGACCATTCGTGCCGTTTATAACCGTATGAAGGAAAATATGTATTAAAATACCACACGCACACTGGTGTCGTGTTTTTTGACATCAGTTCTAAAGAAGTAATGTAACTACCTTATGGTAGGCAAAAAATGATACCATGAAGAACAATTTCGCCATAGGTAAACCTTCAATAACAAAATGAATTTTTTTTAAAAAAAAAGCCCCCAAAACAAAAAAAAACACAACCAACAAACAAACAAAAACCAACACCCCCTCCCCAAACCCACCACCAACAAACGCACCATCAAATAAAAGAACAAACAACCACATTCACTGTAAATCACATGCTTAACCAGATACCTCACACAAAAAAGCGTTAACTTTATCGACTCCCGAATGAAAAAAACAAAACAAACGCTACTTTTCTACTTTGTAAGGTGGGTTTCTAAAAGGAAAATACCCAAAAAAACCCCAAAATACAAGAAAACAGCCCAAAAGAAAGAAAAAGGTGGATGAGGTTTACCCATCTCCCTCTACCATTGCACACAGCCACCTTCGTTTTTAACTAGAAAGGGGCCCCTATATTGGATCGAAAACACCACTAAACCCATCAATAGACCCAATAGCGGCGGCTGCTTCTGTAGGTAGGCTCATATGCGCAGTCCGATCCCTTTCTGTGTGTGGATTTTCTGACTTTGACACAAAAGGTAATGGTTGTGTTAGGAAAAAATCGTTTTCACTCTTAGGTGTTGGGTTTTTTGTTTTCATTTTTTCTATTTTCTCAAAAAGTTCGGGGGAGTTTGATAGATATTTTTCTCGAAGTTTGTAAAAACGGTAAGTAATCCGAAGTTTTCAAAAAAACTTCCCTTTTTTTTTCCCCCGGGCACCGATTATACTTTAACGGTGTTTGAGATTTCGGGGCCAGAGTGCCCCGTTACGATACACTACATAAATAATGGTATAGTTTCCCCAAAAACCTTGGTATTGTTTTTTTGAAGCAGTTTATTGATGCGTTTTTTTGTTGTTTTTTTTTCTTTTATTCCTAGGGGACAGGATCCGGGGGTCAAGCACCCCTCTCCATATGCTTTTCCATACAGCACATTTTATCCAAAAATTTTAAACATTTCCCCGTTTGGGTGCCCCGCGCTGGGGTCCAGGTGCCCCATTTTGGGTTTCCCCCCATACACTTCTAGTTTTGGGGTGAGTTTGTCAAAGCCTTCTGGTTGGAGGCACGGGGAGGTGTTGGAGGGACTTGTGGGTTCGCCACCCGGGGTGGGCGCTCATTCATCTGCTCACAAGGGCTATTTCTGTAGTCATAGGGGGTTAGTAGGGGGTATTCTGCGTATTTTGCTCAAACAGGCACACTAAACCCCAAACCAAAGTGACCCAGAAGCATGCAAAGGCACCTCTGCCGGGGGGGCCCAGGGCGGCCTGACCCCGATAGCCCCCTGTGGTTTTCTGACCCTTTGGGAGGGAAAACAGACGTATCGGGGGCAAGGGCTTGGGGGGTAGATTGAAATGAGCCAGCGTGGAACGCGGGACGGAAGCACAGAAATGAGGCATAAGAAAAAAGACGGAAAAGAATTTTGCTAAAAAATCTCTCTCTCTCTCTCTCTGTCCTCTGTCTGTCCCTCTCCCTCCTCTCCTCCTCTCTCTCCCCTCCCCTTTCCCTTTCCCCCCGGGGGGGATCCATAAGGGAAGGGGAAGACGTAAAAAAAATTCCTATATTTTGGAATTAAACCAGTTTTAAGTGGGCCTTTGTTTTTTCATTGTTTGTATCATTTAAAAAGGAATAAAGTTTGCGCGTTAACAGGGGTGTCTGTGGACATTTCGGAATATTTGCCTGCTTCTGTCCCCAAAAGGCAGAATTTAAATCGCCATTCGACCTCCACCGACGCTTAAAACCATTTAACGAAGACTGTTAGGGCTTTTCCCCCACCTACTCTTCGGGGGGGGGGGGGGCTTTTGCTTTGTTGTGGTGATAAAGACCACCCTGGACCCCCCTCCCCTAAATCCGGCCAAAGGACCCCCCCAAGCGGCAAACCAGCTTTACGAGGGGGCGGGGGTTGTACACCATGCGGGAAAAAATGTCGGAAAACTAAAACCATGCAGATGTACCCGCCAGCCACCACAACCTACCGTAACAGATCTTCTCCTACAGGGCTCCCATAGACACACCACAATGACGACCAAGTTGGAGAAAATTAGAAATTTTAAAGTCAACAACGGGGGAAAAAATTCAAAAAACCCAACTCTCCCTAGGGGCCAGGTATGTTTTATCAAATAACAGATTTAAAGGCAAAAACCTGCCCTAAAGGTTCAAGGTTTTTTTGTAACTACGATTTTTCCAAAAAACCTTTAGAGATATTAGGCACAATCTGACCCCATATTTTAAAGAGGCAGGGCAGGGGAAAAATTGAAAATGGTTTTTATCATTTATTTTAAGGGCGAAAGGATGACCCTTTCATATCTTCAAAGAAGGAATATTTTGTTGGCCGGCCCATACAATCATCCTCCAAGTCTAAAATTTACAGGGGGTGGGAAAATAAACAGACAGTCACCACCTCATTAAAGGGCTTAGCCAAGTAGGCATGGCAGGAGGCGGAAAATTCACCACACCAGGGCTAGACAAAGACAGGCTGATTTTGGCCTACAGCTAACACAACGACCAGATATTGTGGGCAGTTTTCAATAAGAGCCTTCTTTAACTGCTTGGAAAGCAAAATCCCTGTCTTGTTATGTCAATTAAGGGGTGAAAGGTCACCAAATGGGTAATAAATTAATCGGGCAAAACAGATAAAAAAAATAAAGCTTTTTCATTTTTGTTTTTGGAACGAAATAGCAAAACGGGCAAGGATTTTGTATTCTTTGGTGCTACTTTGATTTTATGTCGACAAAACGCCGAAAAGTCCCCAAATTTTTTCTGCTATGGGCCCCCGTAAGCAGAAATTAAATTACCATAAAAGGAGCAAACTAGGGGTTTATTTTTGTTTTAATAACATGAGTTACTGCCTTTGGGGAATTTGTTTAATTTTTCCATACCTAATATTCTTTTTCTCTGTGACAAATCTCGTTGTGAAACGCAAGAAAGTTTTGCTTGTCTGTGTATAATCCCACCTGAAGTTTCGCCTTTTTAAACATTTTTGAAAATGAAATGGTTTGCTATGTTGGAAAATGCTTAGTAAAATTGTGTGGGGACACGGTGAAGTAGAAAAAATAAAATGTGGGACTTAAACACGGGACCTCAAATTTTTCTTGTCACATGTAGAAAATGACTTTATTCGATTCCAAAGTAAAAGTTTTCTCTTGGGGGCACAATCGAATTCGAAGATTTTTATCAAAAATTTAGGGGTAAATATTATTAAATTGTCTTGCTCTTAGTTTACAAATTCAAAATGGGGTATTTAATGGTGCCCAACAAGGACGCTAACATACATTCGAGGGAGGATTAGTGTTAATGATTATTTTTTTATGTCAAAAATTTTTGTTCTCTCAATTTTTGACTCATGTCGTTTGTTTTTGCCGACTTTCTGATTCTGATCCCCTTTCCTTTTGAATTATAAAAAATTCCAGTCATAAACGAGGTAAAAACAGAACCTTTTTATGGAAAATTTTGAGGGGGTAAAACCCAAAACTCTCATTATAAAGTAACTCCACGAGTGAACATTGTGGAATTTTTTTAATGCCTTTCAGAATTATGAAAATAAAATGAAGTTTTTGATTTGAAAAAACTTTTCATAAAACCAGTCTTTGTAGAAAAAAACAATACATACAATAAAGCCCATAAAAGATATTTGGTTTGATAATGAATGTAAAAGTATAAAATAAGGTCAAAAACTTCTAAAGACATTCCAAAAACATTAAAAACGGGAAAAAACGTGACTTTGTCACAAAAGGGAATTAAAGCATCTTAAAAAAAAAAAAAGAAACATATAAAAAGACCTTACTTGCAGATTGTCATCTACCCTCTTTCTCAAATCCATTCGGAAAAAGTGTAAAAGGGGCTCTTTAGAAAAAGCAGCCAAGAATATAAAATTTGACAGAGGTTTCAACATTCAAAACCCGTTGGAAAAAAAACCAAACCCAACCCCATTTACGATGCGAAGTGAGGAACTAAAAAATTTTTGATCGCCCAACAAAAATTTGAAAATTAGGGGCACTTAGAAAATTTAAAGACGAGAAACCCCGGCCGATCAAACATTGGTGAATTTGCAAAATTTGGAGGTAAAATTTTGTGTTTTTTTCCTTCTAAAACTTTCAAAAAAATTTTTGATGGTTTTTTTCCAGATAAGGGGCAATTATAATACAACTTTCAAAAAAGGGTATGTTAAAAACCCCCTAAAACTACCGGGAAATTCCTTATGACAAAGTATAAGTTATAGATATTATCAAAAAAGGGTTAAGGGAAAGGGGGTTATGAAGAATAATTAAGTGAGCACCAAGCTGGTTTTAAAGAGAGGATATAAACATAGATATAAATTTTTTACCTTTGCGTTTGTACAAAAATTTTGTCATAACCCGAAAACTCATTGATTTTTGTTTTTGAAAAAGATTTGTTTTGTTAAACAAAACGGGGGGCCTTTTAAAAAAAATGGGGGAAAGGGGGTAAACTATTACATGTTTGAGACCCAGTATCAAATGCAAACAAAATAAGTTTGGGAACTAAAGTTTTGACATGCTAATAAATTCCATATTTTATTATTTTTAAAATTTAATAAAAACTTACCACGGGTGTTAAACGGGGTGATGTATGAGCCCCTTTATTTTTTTCTTTTTTTTATCAATGATTTTAGCCAGAAAAAACATCAAAAATGGTAACATGGTGCCACTTTCCCCCAAAATTTCTAATTTTTGTTTTTCTTCTGCTTGCGATGATTTATCCTCAAATCTAAACAGTTGTGGGCTTACAAAACAGTTAAACAGTTAAAATGCTGAAAACATCACGGATTTTAAGGGTTAAAATTAGTAAGAGTAAACGTTGTTTTTAAAAAAAGGTGGTATTTACTGCTCATGAAAAATTTGTACAAGGGAAATAAAACCTGGATTTTTGTATAAAAAAATTTGGGAAATATGTTTTTTTTTAAACTGTTATTCACAACTCAGAAAATCGCAAGCGAGGTAAACGAAGCTTGTTATTTGTTTAAAAAAACTACGAATATTGAATAATAACTTTT
This sequence comes from Rapana venosa, assembly GCA_028751875.1. NCBI lineage: Eukaryota > Metazoa > Mollusca > Gastropoda > Neogastropoda > Muricidae > Rapana > Rapana venosa. The sequence goes on from CM054149.1 coordinate 25,784,063, forward strand.
TTATTTTTGTTCATAAAATATTTGATGCACAAATACAACCCAAGTCTATAGGTTTAGAAATTTTTGGGGGTTTGGGTGCAGCTGTAAAACTTGTGAATCATGCAAACCCTTTGCTTTTTAAAACAGTTTTTATTAAATAGAAGACACCTAATGAACTTGTTTTTAGTGAAACAATAGATACCCCTCTTGTTATTTCTGCTGTAAAATCATTAGAATTTTAAGATTCCAATAATGAGAGCTACCTTTTAAATCCCACAAATCTTTTGACAGATGTCAAAGGAAAAACACTGGGCAACACAAAACTACCCCTTTTTTGCGAAATTTTTTTTTTGGTTTTTGGTCAAAAGTGAATTTATTAATTTTAGGCCCCAAAAAAAAAGAGCCTGGGGAAAGGAGTTTATACAAAACAAAAAAAAGATTTCAAATTACAAAATTTATAAGTTCGCAATTCAAAACCCCCAAATAAAACTTATAAAATAACATTGAAAAGAATTATTCTTTTAATTGGGGCTTTGTTTAAAAATTGAAAAAAGAAACATGAATTTTAAATAGCCAGCCTTTTTGGGGAAAATGAAAAAAGGACTTTTTTTGGGGGAGTCCTTTTGGGGGTTGGCGCACATTTTAAAAAATAAAACCTAATTATTTAAAAATTTTTAAATCCCCCCTAACTCCATTTGGGGATCACTTTTTTTTTTAAAATTTTAAATTTAAAAAAGTTAAAAAGGGTTTTTTGGGTTTTTTTATCATAAATTTTTTGTGGTTTTTTTTGTTTATTTTTTTTTTTTTTTAAAAAAAAAATTTTTTTTAACCCCCTCAAGATGGGGGAAACCCCTTTTTTTTATTTCATCTTTTTTTTTTATTTTTGAGTTTTTCATTCCTTTCCCTTCTCCCCCCTCCTCTTCCCCCCTCTTTCCCTTTTCCCTCTCTCTCCCCAACTCTCCCCTCTTCTCCTCATCCTCTCCCTGCTTCTCTCTTTTTTTCCCTTTTTTTTCGCCTTTTCCCAAACTATGGGGTTCTCCCCCTTCCCCGTCCCCAAATCCTCCTTCCTTCTCTTTTCCCCCCGTCCCCACCCCCCCTCCTTCCTTTCCCCCCTTAAATGGAAAACCCCGGGATCTTTTTAATCAAAACCAGGTTTTAGCCCCGAGGGATTTGGCCCCCTTCTTTTCCCCCCAAAAATGTTTTTGCAAAATTCTCCGGGCAGGGGAAAAAGGCAGCCCCACTTTTTCCCCATTTACAGAATAACCCGGGGGGCCCAGGGCCCACGGGGAAAAAAAAAACAATGAGGTTCTTTCGAGGGAAGCCCGCCTAAAACAAAATGACGGGGCTTTGGTTTTAAACCCCCCCCTTTTTTACCCTCACCCCAAATTAAGGCGTTTTTAAAAAAATTTTGGTAATACAAACCAACCTTCCCATTCGACAGAAAAAAAGGCAAAAAGGGTTTTTTTGGGGAAAAAAAGCTTTTTAAAGGGGAAAAAACTCTCGGTTAAAACCAAAAAATGGGCTCTTCTTAAACGGGTTTCCCCGGGAAAAACCCGAAATTTACCGAAAATTTTGTTTAAAAAACAAAAAAAAACAAAAAAAAGCAAAACCCAAACAACAAAAATTGAAAAATTCAAAAAAAACAAACAATGCAAAGAAAAAAAAACAAACAAAAAAACCCCTCCTAAAAAAGCCCTCAAAAAAAACAAAAATCAAGCAAAAAATTCCCAAAAATACAATAAATACAAAACAAAAAATACAAACAATCAACAACACAATCAAAACAAACAATAAACCCCCAATCAATACAATACAATGCAAGCAACACAAACAATCAATACAATACAATCAATCAAACAACTACAAAACAATCAAACAACACAAACAATACAAACCCAAACAACACAAACCAAAACAACAACAATTACAATACAATACAACAAACAGGTTTTCTTGTTTCCAACGCGCGAAGATTTCAGTCAACTAACTCCTCCACCGACCAAGCTAGCTAATCGGTGAGTCAGTGAGCAAAAACAAGCGACAATCAAGCAACTAAGTGACATATTCAAGCAGCCAAAACAACCACTCAGGCAGAGGTGAGACTGCCCAAACACAAGATAGGTTCTCTCTAACCGTCACTGTCTTTTCTACTTCCCCAGGGGATAGGAATCGTCTTCAACATCCTCAACATCATCGTCATGACCAGACCGAGCATGCGCAGTCCCACCTCCACCTTCCTGGTGGCGCTCAGTGTTCTGCAGCTGGTGTACATTTTAATCCGACTGTTCCCCGCCATGCACCGCCTCTTCAAGCCTCTCCTGTACACAGACCTCTTCTTCATCGTCAACAGCATTTTCGTGGTCAACTACGGGCTGAGCTGTCTCCGGCGCTCCATGTACTGCCTTCAGATCTTCATCTCTGCAGAGAGACTGCTGGCTGTGGGGTTACCTCTGAAGGCCAAACAGTTCCTGCTGGTCAGACGACCCTGGCTCTTTATCCTCACCACGCCTGTCATCATGTTCTTCGCTCATGTCTACTATCCGTTCAGACTGGAGGTGTTTCAGACGACGGATGCTAACAACGTGACCATCTACTCGTTCCGTTACACAGAGCACTACCTCCGTCACTCTGAACTCTTCAACACGATCGGCATCGTGACCAAAACGCTGTTCGTGTACCTGGCCCTGCTGGTGCTGACAGGCCTCAACCTGGCCATGATCTGGGTCATCAAGCGCTCCTCCAGTCTCCGCAGGAAGATGAAGACCAACGTGGATGTCACTGCCGCTCAGAAGTAAGCGTAGATCTCTCTCTCTCTCTCTCTCTCTCTCTCTCTCTCTCTCTCTCTCTCTCTCTTCTCTCTCTCTCTCTCTCTCTCTCTCTCTCTCTCTCTCTCTCTCGCGTTAGTTTTCTGCTTTTTTCCATCTTTGTGTCATCCAAACTGTTCAAAATTATCCATCTTTCCCTCAGCTTCCATCGCTTTCTTTAAGCTCTCCAGACTGCCATCGCTCTGTTGCTGCTGGTGCTACTTTTACCACTAGCATTGGCGGTGCTGCTGATCGCACTGTACAGCGCTTCCTCTAGTGTGTTTTTTCTTGAATCAAGAGAGAAATGAATCTGATGATGACACACTTAGAATCGTACTCATCATGATGTCCTGCAAGTGAAGAATTCAGATGCGTTCTTCTTTGCCTGTAGGTACACATGACCAGAAGACTAACACAAACTTCTGCGCTAAAGACAGTAAACTGTAGGGAGGATGAAGTGGCTGAAAGAGATGTTCGATCAGGAGACAGCACATCCTACACAACAGACATTCAGGGCGGCAGCGAGCTAGAAGCTGAACAAGTCACTTCCTTCCTCAGCCTTAGTTATTGTGGACGTGAGGACAATCTATGGAAAGACTACACATTTCAGCTGCGCTCCTGACAAGTATAGTCCTTGTGGGGGATGGCATTTTAAAAGAAAACAATATTGTTTAGAACACTAGGTACCCAGGCACGCAAACACACACTAATCAATCAATCAATCAATCAGTCAGTCATGATGGCTTGATGAAAAAAGAAAACGCATTGCTTATTCAATGTACCATGTAGAAATTAAAAAAATGACTTTGACTTGGACGCACACCTGTTGGAGCATGCACTCACGTACGTTGCAGGTACGCAGGTACAGGTAAACGTGTGTTGTTGATAGGAGGGGTGGAAAAGCTGAATGTGAGTGAGGAGGCTGAAAGGGGACAGAGACTGCCTGCGAGTTGAATGGCAAATGGCGGTGTACCATGTAACCGTAGCAAATACGCAGACACACTGTCCATAGTGTTTGTGTGTGTGTCCCATATCAACACAAAGACACACTATCCATAGTGTTTGTGTATGTGTCCCATATCAACACAAAGACACACTGTCCATAGTGTTTGTGTATGTGTCCCATATCAACACAAAGACACACTGTCCATAGAGTTTGTGCATGTGTCCCATATCAACACAAAGACACACTGTCCATAGTGTTTGTGTATGTGTCCCATATCAACACAAAGACACTGTCCATAGTGTTTGTGTCCAATATCAACACAAAGACACACTGTCCATAGTGTTTGTGTATGTGTCCCATATCAACACAAAGGAACACTGTCCATAGTGTTTGTGTATGTGTCCCATATCAACACAAAGGCACACTGTCCATAGTGTTTGTGTATGTGTCTCAAATCAACGCAAAGACACATTGGCCACATTGTTTGTGTGCGTATCTTCTGTCAACGCAAAGTCTTCGCAGAACATCTTGTGCACACGTTAAATCCTGTTCCACTTTTCGAAAGAGTAGGCCATTGTGTGCTGGTGGAAACAGATGACAAAATTTACAAAACAGCATACACACGGGGATTGGATGGAAAAAAATACATGAGTGCTTATTCCATTATCCTCGATATAAAAAGAATAAATGAATTTCAAAAATACACCCCTGACACAAACATCTGTGTCCCTGCACCCCTGACACAAACATCTGTGTCCCTGCACCCCTGACACAAACATGTCCCTGCACCCCTGACACAAACATCTGTGTCCCTGCACCCCTGACACAAACATCTGTGTCCCTGCACCCCTGACACAAACATCTGTGTCCCTGCACCCCTGACACAAACATCTGTGTCCCTGCACCCCTGACACAAACATGTCCCTGCACCCCTGACACAAACATGTCCCTGCACCCCTGACACAAAGTGTCCCTGCACCCCTGACACAAACATGTCCCTGCACCCCTGACACAAACATGTCCCTGCACCCCTGACACAAGCATCTGTGTCCTTGCCCCTCTAACACAAGCATCTGTGTCCTTGCACCTCTAACACAAGCATCTGTGTCCTTGCACCTCTAACACAAGCATCTGTATCCTTGCACCTCTAACACAAGCATCTGTGTCCTTGCACCTCTAACACAAGCACCTGTGTCCTTGCACCTCTAACACAAGCACCTGTGTCCTTGCACCTCTAACACAAGCATCTGTGTCCTTGCACCTCTAACACAAGCATCTGTGTCCTTGACCCCCTGACACAAGCATCTGTGTCCTTGCCCCTCTAACACAAGCATCTGTGTCCTTGCACCTCTAACACAAGCATCTGTGTCCTTGCACCTCTAACACAAGCATCTGTGTCCTTGCACCTCTAACACAAGCATCTGTGTCCTTGCACTTCTAACACAAGCATCTGTGTCCTTGCACTTCTAACACAAGCATCTGTGTCCTTGCACTTCTAACACAAGCATTTGTGTCCTTGCACTTCTAACACAAGCATCTGTGTCCTTGCACCTCTAACACAAGCATCTGTGTTCCTGAGACGAACATCTGCGTACCTAACACAAGCATTTGTGTCCCTGACACGAACATCTGTGTCCCTGTCTTAAACATCTGTGTCCCTGTCTCAAACATCTGTGTACCTGATTTAAACATCTGTGTCCCTGCACCCCTAACACAAGTGTCTGTACCCCTGAAACAAGCACCTGAGCTCACACACCCCTAACACAAGCTTCTGTGTCCCTGAAACAAACACCTGAGCTCACACACCCCTAACACAAGCTTCTGTGTCCCTGAAACAAGCACCTGAGCTAACACACCCCTAACACAAGCTTCTGTGTCCCTGAAACAAAGCATCTTAGCCCACACACCCCTAACACAAGTGTCTGTGTTACTGAAACAAGCATCTGAGCCCACACAACCCTAACACAAGTGTCTGTATCCCTGAAACAAACATCTGAGCCCACACCCCCTTAACACAAGTGTCTGTGTCCCTGAAACAAACACCTGAGCTCACACACCCTTAACACAAGTGTCTGTGTCCCTGAAACAAACACCTGAGCTCACACACCCTTAACACAAGTGTCTGTGTCCCTGAAACAAACACCTGAGCTCACACACCCTTAACACAAGTGTCTGTGTCCCTGAAACAAACACCTGAGCTCACACACCCTTAACACAAGTGTCTGTGTCCCTGAAACAAGCATCTGAGCCCACACCCCCTTAACACAAGTGTCTGTGTCCCTGAAACAAGTATCTGAGCCCACACCCCCTTAACACAAGTGTCTGTGTCCCTGAAACAAAGCATCTGAGCCCACACAACCCTAACACAAGTGTCTGTATCCCTGAAACAAACATCTGAGCCCACACCCCCTTAACACAAGTGTCTGTGTTACTGAAACAAGTATCTGAGCCCACACCCCCTTAACACAAGTGTCTGTATCCCTGAAACAAGCATCTGAGCCCACACACCCCTAACACAATATATCCAGAGAGGACAGAAAATGTAGATACTGTAACAAAATAGAAGATGAATTTCATTTACTCGATGAATGTATTTTATATGATGAACTCAGAAATAATTTGTTATTATAAATCAAAACGAAAGACAAAGAACGCAAAACTGTGTACATAAATTAAGTGACATAATCACAGTTGATATATATCAAGCATATATCATCAGATATGTGCATGAGTGTTTTGAAAAAAGAGAAGAAGAAGAAGAAGAATGCAACATGTTTTTAGTGTACATCACTTTTAGCCAAAAGAGATAATAATTATAATTGATGTTATTGTTGTGTCAAATAAGTCTACATGACTTAAATGGCAATAAAATATTCTGAATCTGAATCTGAATCACCCCTAACACAAGTGTCTGTATCCCTGGAACAAGCATCTGAACCCACACACCCTAACACAAGCTTCTGTGTCCCTGAAACAAGCAGTCCACAGGGCGGGACTCGATACAGAGCAGTTCTGCCGAGTCACTCCTGTGGTGCTGAGTTAGGGATGCTGTTGTAGCTTATCTGTGGTGCGAACTTTGATTGAGGTTTCCTGCTATTATCAGTGATGTTTCATTTAAAAAAAAAACCACACCTGTAGATCATATTTTGACAAGACATGTAAAAGTGTCAACTTGATGTTACCAGGCGGGAGAGCCAGATGACGCTGACCATCCTGGTGTCCACTCTCATCTTTGTCCTCCTCTGTCTGCCCACCGTCAGCAGTTCCCTCGCCGCCAACATTGCACCGAAGAGTTACGGCCCCTTTACGCCTCAACGTAACATTTTCCTGTTCATGAACAAATTCGGGGGCCTGTTGTTTGTTCTGGCATTTTCCACAGATTTCTTCACGTACGTCTCCCTCAGCTCTGCCTACCGGAACACGCTTCTGAGCATGCTCAAGATGAAAGGGAAGCAGAAGACACAGACTTCACTGGGAACTGGATCTAAAATGGAGAGCACTGCATTTTCCAGAGTGGAGTGAATCCACTGTACATCACAGCTGGCTGTTTGTTCAAGATGTAGTCATTACTAGCTGTTACAAGGGAGGAAATATGGTTGTGTTGATCACATGCCATACAGGCGTGATCGGGTGTTGGTTTCTCTTTTGCATGCACACAGATATAATGCTTTCTTTTTAAGTTTCTCGTTATCAGACGGTCTCTTTAGAATAAAACAAATGTATCTCTAGACATCAGAGAAGCTTTGGTATTAGATTGAATTTTCTTCTTTGTGGAAACAAGATGTATGTTTTTATTAGTTATTCTGCTTCTGTGCCATCCATCCCTTAAGCCAGTGAGAAGCCAGGGAGGACACTGTGCTGCAGTATACCTCCAACAAGTGAAACCTGGCAGAGCCCATCCCTCTACTATTAACAGGATGCATGCTGGGCATGTTCATGTCAACTATGCCACATGCCATTCCGTGCCTTCACAAATACAAAGGATGATCCATGCTTTGGAGATGAGATGCCTCAGAAGACTCTTTGGCATTTCATACATGGACTACATTACCAGTCCGACAAACCATCACCCAACAAGAAAAGCACTACGAAGACCTGCTGACCACAATCAAGAAAAGGAAGCTCAGATGGTATAGGCATGTGACAAGATCAGATGGGCTCTCCAAGACCGTACTGCAAGGAACAGTGCAGGGGGAGAGAAGGCGAGGCAGGCTGAAGAAGAATAGATTTTACAAGTTGTTTTCGATACACATCATTATGAAATACCCATAGCAAGTTACATTGATTACTATTTGTAACACATTTAACATCTGTTAGGAGCTGATTTCGTAGATTACTACTTGAATATAGAAAGGTTGACTTAAAAAGATTATTTCTAGGTCTTGAAACTGTTAGCAAGGGATTGTGCCTGTGCTGATTAATTTTCAAGGTATGTGTGTGTATGTGTGTGCATGTGTACACACATGGACGTGGGTGTGCATACCTTACAAGTGGTTGGCAGTGTTGTGGAAATATTGGTACCTTTGGGAGTGAAGGCCAACATGTGCTGTTCTTTCTGCTGTCGTATTTATTTTATTTATTATTTATTCTTCGACTTACTATTTGATTTCGAGGTTAAATAAACAAGCACAAGCACCTTTTTACATCCGGTCCCCGTGAGTTTGCAGTTTTGTAAATGTTGTCATCCGTTCCCATTGGCACACAGTAGCCGACTCTTCCAAAAAGCGGGACAGGTTTTAATGTGTGTGCAAAGATGTTCTGCGTGCGTTCGCACACAGGGCCTCATGGCTGCTGGCCTCTCCTGGGCCAGGACAAGGAATGTTCAGGTTGTTATCAGACACAGTGCCTTCCTCGTGAGGATGCCGGGGGCCTGTCAGTATAAACACCATCCCCACCTTCTGGAAATTCTGTGATGGGAATTCCCTCTTATCTATCCCTGTCTTTCTTTTTGCCTTGTTCCTTTTCTAGCTTCCTGTCGTCACATCCTTGTCTATTTTCTGCCCTTTTGGTCCGTTCTCCTCCTTGTTTTTTCAGAAAAAAACTTAAAAGATAACACTTCTCTCCTACGCCGAAGTTGGATACGCTGGGTCTGACTTGTCAGGCGCTTAACGGCAGGACGAACGCATTTTCGTTCATATGACAAGACAACAAGGGGTGCTGTCTTGAGTGTTCGACGACCACAAAGAAGAAGACACAGCACAGAAGGAACCATGTTACAGAAATTACAGCACACGTTCCGTTGATCCCCAACTGAAGACACTGGACTCTTCGTCATTCAGATCCCTTCCTCTCCCCTCAGAGTCCCGCTGAGTTCATTAGCATGGGCATCTATGTTTGTCCGTCGTGTTCGACGATGACCTCCCCCCCTCCAAAAAAAAAAAAAAAGTAGAGAAGACAGCTGCTGTTTCGGAAAATCGGCAGCAATTTGAACATAGTGGAGATGTCTTGCCCACAGTTACATCCCCACACTCTCGGCCAAGTGGGCATAAGGACAGTCGGTCGGCGTTGGAGATGTTCTCCAAAGGCCAACTAGCCCCCATGGCTGCAGCACATAAGGACTGTGGAAGTCAAGCCTCCTAGTCAGAGAGTCACAGTCGATGAGTAAAAGACTAAGCTGTAAAGTGGAATTCAATGAGTGGGAAAGCTACTGATCATAGTTATAACCTCTCACTTTGCTGTTGCCCCTAGCGTCAGTGGTTTAAGCAAGAACTGTGATAAAATCCAGGTGTTGAAGGCATTATGGGCAGATATCTATGGCCTTGCGTATTGCCGCGTAAGCTGTATCAGGGCCTAGTAGATAAAGCTTATGCTGCAGACACTTGACAGGGTTGGGTTAAACAAACAAAATGACTCATAGTGAAGTTTGGTTTAGTTCAGGCTACAGAGGTGTTGCGAAAGCCGTCAGCACCTGGGGTTTATCACAGTTCTTGATTAAACCATTGACGCTGGGGGCAACAGCAAAGTGAGAGGCTGTATGACCAGTGGCTTTTCCACTCATGGAATTCCACTTTACAGCTTAGTCTTTAGTGACCGACTATGACTCTCTGACTAGGAGGCTTGACTTGCACAGTCCTTATGCGCTGCAGCCCTGGGGGCTAGTTGGCCTTTGGAGAACATCTCCAACACTGACCTTCCTTATGCCCACTTGGCCAAGAGAGTGGGGATGTACTGTGGGCAAGACATCTCCACTATAATCAAATTTCTGCCCAGTTTCCGAAACAGCAGCTGCCTCCTCTGCTGTTTTGGAGGTCATCGTCGAAAACGACGGACTAACATACATACATAGCCTACGGGTCTGGTGTGCGACTTATGGTCAGGATATGCTGATAGCATCATGACATTGTGGTTATCCATCAGTGAGATCGTTTTGGCTGATTGTTTGTTTAGAAACTGTTTTTCTGCACTTAGCGCTCTGCTTAGCCAAAGTCATGTCAAGAGAACACCAAAATATATACACACACACGCACGCACGCACGCGCGCACGCACACACACACACACGCACTCATGCACGCACACACGTACACACTCGCACACACATCGCCCAATTTTGGATGCACTTAGACACGTTCCAACCAGCGCAAGCGCTCTTGCACACACCTACGTAATAATGCACACACATGCATACGCACACGCGCGCGCTTGCACGCGCGCGCGCGCACACACACACACACACATATTCGTACACACACACTTTTCTCTGTGTGTGTGTGTGTGTGTGTGTGTGTGTGTGTGCGTGCGTGCGTGCGTGCGTGCGCGCGCGCGCGCGTGTGTGTGTGTGTGTGTGGGTGTTTCTTTTCTTCGCTGTTTCAATTTTTCTTTTGGAGTTATTTTTATTATTATTGGTTATGGTAATAATGTAGTTAGATGTTATTGATCAAGTTGTTTTGTGTTCCTAAATAGATGGCTTGATGGAAAAAAACAACAACAACAACCAAATACATTGCTTATTCAATGTACAATCTGGAAATAAAAATTGGACTTGACATGACTTTGACTTGACACACACACACACACTCTTCCGCTTTTCGGAGGAGTAGGCCTTTGTGTGCCGGTGGGAACAGATGACAAAATTACACAACTGCAAACACACGGGGACAGGATGTAAAAAGAGCACATGAGTGCTTATTCCATTATCCTCAAAATAAAAGAATAAAATAAAAAACAATGAACAAATTGTTTAACCCCCCCCTAAAAGAGAGAGAGAGAGAGAGAGAGGTGGGTGCGTACAAAAAACGTGATTTTATTACGGTCTAAATAAAGCTTGAAAAAAAAGAAAGGAAGGAAGAAGGCACGCCATCTCTAATAATAATAATAATAATGATGATGATAATAATAATAATAATATAAAAATAGTAGTAGTAGTAATAATAATAATATAATAATAATAATAATATAATGCTTGTTGAACATCCACATCAATTCGTTGTGTAGCTCACGCTGAGGTATTGAAGATGTGAGCTAATAACAGCTAACAATATTGATTGTGTAGGTTTTCACACTGGATAAAAACACCCAAACCCTTCATTATTTTGTTTACTGGCTGCAGACTTTAGCCAGTTCACTCTCTTCTCTCCCGTCTTTTCGAATGCGTTTGGAAACGATCCCTCCTATATCCATGTGTGTGTGAAAAAGATGTTTTTGGAGAAACAAGCATATGAAGAGAGAGAGAGAAGGAGAGAGAAGGAGAGAGAGGGAGAGAGAGGGGGAGAGAGAGAGAGAGAGAGAGAGAGAGAGAGAGAGAGAGAGAGAGAGAGAGAGAGAGAGAGAGAGAGAGAGAGAGAGAGAGATCACTAAAGAGAAAACGGATTTCAGTTTCAATTTTGTCACAATAAATTTTGTCATCACATCTTATGTTTACATTAAAACTACCGATTCAGAGTCGAACTTTAAAACGAACATACCTGAATTTCCTACTGAACTTATACTGTCGTTAGTAGGTGGCTATGTAGATGGTATCCTGCATGCGTTAGCTCAGAAAAGGCACCACTGAACATCATCAAAGTGAACCAGAAGTGCAGGGCTCCTCTGCCTGGTGGCCCGGCAGCAGCCTGACATTGATGGGATTCCTGTGGACTTCTGACCCTAAGGATGCGACATAACACATCTGGGTACGGCTGGAGCAGACAGATTGAAAATGAGCGGTGTGGGAACAGCAGCATAGGGACGCCACAGAACATGAGGAGGCAGCAAATACAAAAGGACCAAAAAGAAAGGGGGGGGGGGGGGATAACTTTCACTCTTAAAGAGACAAGGGCTCATACATTCAACCTAGTGATCCTGACTTGTGTGATGGTGATTGTCCCTTGTCTTCATGGGAAAAGGGGAAGGAGGAGGAAGAGAAAGATGAGGAGGAAGAGGAGGAGGAGGAGGAGGAGAAAGAGCAGAGGATAACAAAGCGTCACAGTTAACGATGACTAGTGCTAGATCTGAGAGGCTGTGGAGTGGTCAGTACAGTACAGTACAGTACAGTACAGTACAGTACAGTACAGTGTGGAGTGGCTGTGTAGTCCTAGCCTGGTTCTACACAGTGGAGGTATATCCAGACTGACACTACACAGCACCACAGTCACAGGCTCAGGTACTACCCTCTCGGGTAAAAGGTAAAGATGTCCCATAACCTATGTGGTCGTAGGGGAGCGAGGCATCAGAGACCTCAGCTTCTCTAGGGGCCAGCATATTGAGGGCGGCGCCCATCTCCTCTCCCTCGCTGTTTTAACTTCCCTGTCCCTAAAGAGGCAGGTGCCCATTTACAACTGGGTGAACTGGAGGACTGTACTGAAGCCAAGGCGGGCAAACGGTCACCCATCCAAGTGGTAACCGCGCTTGATGCTGCGTAACATTGGCTGGGGGAAAGAGAGTGCCCTGAGCACTGAGCTGTCCCCTCTCACACTCCGCCCTAAAACTCCACTCCTATGAAGAAACAGGAACTAGAGACTTACCACAATCACCTCTGTCAGATCTAGATCTAAATAGCTGATCCCTGCCTGCTCCCAAAGGAAGAATTCTTGTGTAATCAGCCGTAAAGGGCTGGTGGGTGTCAGTTATCTATGTGATTGTTCAGGACTATGTGACAAGGACGTAAATATGAACGTTTTTGTTCAAGTTTTGCAAGAAAGCAGCCATTTGCAAAAGGACTCTTCTTACGTGAAGTTTCATTTGTAACATGCATGAATGATTTCTGGATGAATCGACGAAAAACGAATGAATGAATGCATTGAAGAAGTAAGACTGATTAAATGAAGAAACAAACGCATAAACGATTGAATGAACGAAAGAATCAACAAACGAATGACTGAACAATGTAAACAGGAATAAACAAACGAATAAAAAAAATCCCTCAAACAAACATGAATAAAGGAATGAAATGATTGACTGAATAAATGAATAAGAATGGAATAATTGAGTGAGTCAATAGATAAATGAGTGAGTGAATGAGCAAGTGAGCGAGTCATTAAATGAATGACTGAGTGACTGAATCTCTTCAATCTCTGTGCCAGCGTTGTGCAGAGAGCAGAAAGATGTCTGGGGTCGGCGTCCACCACACCACACAATCCAGGCCTCTGATTCAAACCACGGGGCCTCCTTTCCTGCTGTCTCTGCAGTCGTCTGCTTCTCCCCCAGTTAGCGGCAGTGACAGTGAGGGGGAGGGGGCAGAGCTGATGAGTTCTGATGTGTACTGGAGGGCCTTTCCTCTCCTGGACCAAGGGCTGTATGTCTTGGAGGTAGCTGACTGACTGCCAGCTTGTCACGGCGTATGATACTACTGCTACTACTATTACTACTGCTGCTGCTACACTACTACTACTCCTGATGCTACTATTACCACTGCTGCGGTTACAGCTGCTACTGCTGCTGCTGTTGATACTGCTACTATTGAATATGGAACGAAATGCTTTTTGTGATTTCTTTGAAGAAAAAGAATATGGCAAAGAAAAGAGGAACGAAAAAGAAAAGTTGACAGGTAATATAAACTAGGCCTGTCGAAAGAGCAGTTGAAACAAATGCTTTGCTCAGCAGTCACAGACAGAAGCGAGACACTGGAGATAGTAGATCTGCAATCTTAGGTTCAACTGGTAACACACTGGTTTTGGAAAGGATGTATGTGACGTCATAAAACTTTTTCGTAGTATGTATGTGACATCATGACATCATATTAACTTTAATTAACTATGAAAACAAAACCCATAGGAAGATGTATTGTCAATTTCGCACAAGCTGACATGATTTAATGATAGAGAAAGGGAGGCACCAAACTATATCCAGGGAGGACAGAAAATGTAAATACTGTAACAAAATAGAAGATGAATTTCATTTACTCGATGAACGTGTCCAATATGCTGACCTCGGAATCAATTTATTGAAAATCAAAACCTGAACAAAGAACGTAAAATCTGTATCGATAAATTAAGCCACATAATCACAGTTCAAGCAGACATCATCAGATATGTGAATAAATGTTTTGAGAAAAGGGAAAAAGAGAAGTAGAATGCAACATGCTTTTAGTGTACATCATTTTGAGCCAAATAGATATTTATGACTGATGTTTGTTTTGGTGTGTCAAACAAGTCTACATAACTTAAATGGCAATAAAATAATCTGAATCTAACAATTCTGAATTTCAGGGAATAGGATTAGTGCTCAACGATCATCAACATCGTGGTCATGACCAGGCCCAGCATGCGACAGTCCCACCTCTACCTTCCTGGTGGCGCTCAGTGTTCTGCAGCTGCTGTACATCCTCATCAGCCTCATCCCCGCCATCCACCGCCTCTTCAAGCCTCTGGTCTTCACTGACGCCTTCTACCTCATCAACAGCATCTACATCATCAACTACGGCCTGACCTGTCTCCGTCGCTCCATGTACTGCCTTCAGATCTTCATCTCTGCAGAGAGACTGCTGGCTGTGGGGTTACCTCTGAAGGCCAAACAGTTCATGCTGGTCAGACGACCCTGGCTCTTCATCCTAACCACGCCTGTCATCATGTTCTTCGCTCATATCTACTATCCTCTCAGACTTGAAATCTTCGAAACGACGAATTCTGACAATAAAACTATACATTCGTTCCGCTACACACAGCACTACCTCCGTCACTCTGAACTCTTCAACACGATCGGCATCGTGACCAAAACGCTGTTCGTGTACCTGGCCCTGCTGGTGCTGACAGGCCTCAACCTGGCCATGATCTGGGTCATCAACGCTCCTCCAGTCTCCGCAGGAGGATGAAGACCAACGTGGATGTCACTGCGCTCAGAAGTAAGTTTTTTCTCACTGGGTCTCTTAATGTGTCTGTGTTTATCTCACACCTTGCTTGTCTGTCTCGACTCTCTACATCTGCCAGTCTGTCTCTGTGTTTCTTTATTTTTCTCCCCGAATTTTTGTTCTAGTTATTTGTGCGTACATGTTTTCACTACAAAGGGTTGAGTTATCCAGCAGTCCCAGTGGCAGCAGTACACAGAAGGAGACTCCACGGTGAGTCCTGGGTCACTTCTGTGGCGCTGACTTGGTGCTGTGCTGGTTCCGCAGACAGAATGCTGACCATTGCCCAGTTTGAAACAGTCTCCTCCATCTCTTGCTGGGCAGAATGGGAAGGGATTGTCAACGTGTCAAGAACATGTTTTGTTTGTGAAGTCCCACCAAGTGACGAGTTGAAGATAAGTGTGCATTGTAAATCTAGACCATTATACTTTGGAAAGCAAACAAGCAAACGAATAACAAACAGACATCCAAACAAATAAACAAACAAGAGACGGATTTAAAAAAACAACCCAACACATCAGCATTAACAGTAGTAGTAGTTCCTGTATCTTAGCAGCATGCATCTTTAACAGAAAGATAAAAATAATGGACTTGCAAACTACTTTTAAAACAGTCATGGGATCAACCACCCCCACCCCCCTAAAGAGCGAGAGAGAGAGAGAGGAGAGAGAGTGAGAGAGAGAGAGAGAGAAGAGAGAGAAAAAGAGAGAGAGAGAAAGAAAGAGAGAGAGAGAGAGAGAAAAAGAGAGAAGAAGAGAGAGAGAAGAGAGAGAAGAGAGAGAGAGAGAGAGAGAGAGAAGGTAATACAAAAACCCATAATAATTAATAAAAAAACCCACTGAAAAGCTCTGTAACCAAAACTATAGTGACTTTTAAAAAAATCAAAATAATATTGTAAGCAGCAGGGTAAAGTAAGCACAAACTGCACTGCATGGAAGAAAACCCATAAATACCAACAATTTTTTTCTAAGTCAACTTCCTAAAATGAAGCAACAGTTGGAGCAGCAAGGATGACACGTCTTTACCTTTATAAACAATAAATCATTCTCAGAAACTTTAAATTGAAAAAAATAAATCATCATGATTCTCACAATTATATTTTAAACAGCCCATGGAAATTCCCCATTCCACCAAGGAAAGCTAGTGGGGGGCGAATTTTAAAATTCAAGACGAAGATACAAAAACTCATAATAAAAAACACGATATGTATTAAAAACTATAGGGACTTTTTTGGACATAAAACCTTTCCTGCCAAAAGTAAACGTGAGGTAGGTTACCCACCTGCACCCTGAGTACCCATTACAAAAAATTTGTCTAAGTAAACCCTTCAGATGAAATAACATCGGAGGCCCAGGTGGCTCGTACCTTTAGAAACAATCTTCTCTCAAACTTAAGATGACAAAAACATTTCCATAGATCTCACATTTTGGTTTTAGAACGTGACTAATATTTTACTAACTCCAACACACGGATGGATGTATAACACATTCAAGCGATATATTTTACCTATAATAATATCATAAAACATTTACTTGTATAGCTAAGGATCTGTTTCACTTACTGCAATGCGCCAGTGCTTACAGCTGTCATACTCCTTACATAAAATGGGAGAAAGAAAACTTGATATCAGGGAACGTTCTGATGATGTATACCAACTAATGTATAAAAAGGAACAACTAATTCATATCTTGATGTAAAAGTAGCCGCTGAAAGAAGAAAATTAATGTTTGAAAAGCACCAAGCCAAAAACCTTTTTTTTGGCTGCCTCATCTTCTGTGAAGGTCCTCCATCTTACTGTTCCCACGCCGCTCATTTCAGTCACCCCGCCACAGCCATACCAGATTCGTTATATCTCATCCCCAGGGTCTGAAATCCACAGGGAGCCAATCACCATCAGGCCGCCGAGGGGCCACCAGCCAGAGGGCCCTGCACTTCTGCTGGGTCACTTTGGTGGTGTTCAGTGGTGCCTGTTCTGAGCTAACATACGCAGGACACCTCTTACTAAGCCCCCTACTAACGACACTATTAGCTCAGTCGTGGAGCCAGACTGAGTGAGTTGCTCATCTGAGGTGGCAACCACCACAACGTCCCTCCAACGACCGTCCCCCGTGAACCTCCAACCCCAAAGGCTTTGACACAAACTCACCACAGGCACAGAAGTGTATGGGGAAACCGAATCTGAGGCCACCGTGAAACCAGAGCAACCGAATCAGAGGCAATTTTTTAAAATTGCATGATGATCAGTGACAATGAGGTTGATGTAATGATGCTGCTGTGGAAGTGCATATGCTTTGAGACTATTCGACAGGGTTGTACTCTTCGCTTACTATCATAATATATCCCGGTGTCAAATGGGCCAGAGAGATACAGACACGTGCAGTGTTGGTCAGGTAATTTGAGCAACACTCTCAAATTCGCATCCGTTAAGTGGATGGAGCTCGACTGTGTGGTCCCAGTCTTCCATTGGAGCCCACAGCACACTTACTCTGGGTAGGAGCCGGCCGAAGTCAGAAAAATCTTATGGGAATCGAACCGGCGACCTTCCAGTCCTAAATCCAAGGCGCTAACCACTGCGCCACGGCAGCTGGTTCCAAGCCAAACACTTTGGAGAAAGAAGACAATAAAAATCTCGTGGAGGCCTCAAGAATGTCTATCAAGATTCACGCAAACCTCATTAGATTATGTATGTACTTCTTGTGCCCCTTCACCCCCCCCCCCTCCTTTCACACGCCCCCCCCCTCCCCAACAATACAGTTGCCCCTTTGTTAGAAACTTTTCTGTGGGCAAGATTGGTTACCGTTATTCTATGATATTTCAGGTATGAGTAAAATGTTTGTATACGAACAAACTGCGAGAAAATTAAAAAAAAATCACCTTCTATTAACAAGATGTATCATTTCAACTGCAAGTACATAATTATTACAGTGTAAAAGTTCAGATCATGAATGTCCAGCTGCTGTTGCAGGCGGGAGAGCCAGATGACGCTGACCATCCTGGTGTCCACTCTCATCTTTGTCCTCCTCTGTCTGCCCACCGTCAGCAGTTCCCTCGCCGCCAACATTGCCCCGAAGAGTTACGGCCCCTTCACACTGCAACGTTACCTCTTCTTGTTTATGAACAAATTCGGGGGCCTGTTGTTTGTTCTGGCATTTTCCACAGATTTCTTCACGTACGTCTCCCTCAGTTCTGTCTACCGGAACACCCTTCTGTGCGTGTTCAAGATCAAATGAGACCAATCGCGGAGCGCTACCTTATTTGGAAACTGAAGCCAAAACTCAAAGTGGTGGTTGGTCATAGAAAGACTTGGCAATGGAATCTTGTGATGCAGGAACTGCCAAATAAAGCTAATTACACTAGATACCATGCTACATTTTCTTCTTCTTCTTCTTCTTCTTCTTCTTCTTCTTCTCTCTCTCTCTCTCTCTCCTCTCTCTCTCTCCTCTCTCTCTCTCTCTCTCTCTCTCTCTCTCTCTCTCTCTCTCTCTCTCTCTCTCTCTCTCTCTCTCTGTAGTGTGTGTGTGTGTGTGTGTTGTGTGTGTGTTTGTGTGTGTACGAGCGAGCATGCACGCATAGACAGTAGTTTTATTTAGCAAACTATGATCCCATTTCAGTGAAACATAAACAGCCAGACACTTCGTCTTTCAAGAACACCCCCCCTCCCCCCACACACAAACACAAAGAAAGTACTCGATACAGGTTGGGAGGAGCTCTTTTGCCACAACAGTATGATGTGGATGGATAGACCTAAAAAAGCCTGTTCTAAACGAAACATAAGTGATACTGTTCTAAAACAAAGATCGCAGAAACTTCTTATCAGCAAGGACAAGCAAGCAAGCAACCAATCAAACCAACCAACCAGCCAGTCAACGAGCCAGTCAACCAAAGCAACCAACACAGAAGAACCCATTCCTGTCGTGTTTAGTCAGTCTCACCCTCGCTACCTCCTTCCACAATATTACAGTATGTTGTGAACATTCAGGTATACCTACCCACCCATACACACACACACACACACAACACACACACACACACACACACACACACACACACACACACCACACACAACACACACACACACACACTCACCACGCACACACACACACATACACATACACACACACACACACACACACACACACACCCCGAACACACACACACACTGCCTGATGTTAATTAAGGAACGGATACAGAAGCGGACGCCGACTATGTTCGATACATCCCGCTCCAGCGCTGAACTAGGGGGCAGTAACTGTAATGACCTCCCCTGACAGCGGATTCGTCGATCACCAGGGGAAGCAGTCTGGACCCATGGTTCTCTATAAAAGCCCGTCCTGTGACGGGCTTGACCTTGGACCTAAGTTTGTCAGCTAAGGCTGGATCCCGGGGTCAACGGCACAACTGAGGAGCTGAGACCAGCACAGCAGCATCAGGCAGAGAAAGAGAAATCGCCACTTTGCTTTTGCAGGGTAATCTTCAGCTTCCACACTGCCCATCGTGATCTCGTTCTGTAATTATATCAGTAGTCTGCTCTAAGAAGATGGAGCTTACTTCTCTCCCTTCCCGCCAGCCTTTAGAATCCTCTCTGCCACCCAACGACAGAGCAGAGGGTCACGCGGCGGCTGCCATGAGTGCTGATGTGTATTCACGAGCCTCTGCCGTCATGGATCAGCTCTCCCATGTTTTACAGGTAATGTGAACACGTTAGAGTGGATCTGATGTCCCACGTTTTACAGGTAATGTGAACACGTTAGAGTGGATCTGATGTCCCACGTTTTACAGGTAATGTGAACACGTTAGAGTGGATCTGCTGCTGTCCTATGTTGTACAGGTAATGTAGATCTGCTGTCCTATGTTGTACAGGTAATGTAGATCTGCTGTCCTATGTTTTACAGGTAATGTGAACACGTTAGAGTGGATCTGCTGTTCCATGTTTTACAGGTAATGTGAACACGTTAGAGTGGATCTGCTGTCCTATGTTTTACAGGTAATGTGAACACTTTAGAGTGGATCTGCTGTCCTATGTTTTACAGGTAATGTGAGCAGAATCTACTGTCCTATGTTTTACAGGTAATGTGAACACGTTAGAGTGGATCTGCTGTCCTATCTTTTACAGGTAATGTGAACAGGTTAGAGTGGATCTGCTGCTGTCCTATGTTTTACAGGTAATGTGAGCATGTTATAGTGAATCTGCTGTCCTATGTTTCACAGGTAATGTGAACATAATATAGTGAATCTGCTGTCCTATGTTTTACAGGTAATGTAAACACTTCATCGTGGATCTGCTGTCCTAGGTTTTATAGATAATGTGAATACGTTAGAAGAGATCTGCTGTCCTAGGTTTTACAGGTAATGTGAACACATCAAAGAACAGCGCTGCTTAGAGCTGTAAACTACCTTTAGTGTGTTTCACATTCAGAGTCTTTTCCTACCCTGCCAGTTTTACGAAAGGGTGCATTCTGTTTTCATATAATACTGGTCTCACCTTAGAGGCATGCACTCACTGAGATCTCTGACTCTCTCTCTATCCTCTCTCTCCCTAACTCTCCTCACACACACACACACACACACACACACACACACACACACACACACACACACACACACACACACACACACACACACACACACACTCGCGTGCGTGCCCACACACACACACTCGTGCGCACACAAACACACACACGCACGCACTCACGCACACAGAGAATGATTTTGTAACAGTACAGAATGCATTGACAGAACATCCACATCATCCAAACAGCCATGTTCTTGTGGCAGGTGATGGGAATCCTCTCAACCTCCTCAACATCATGGTGATGAGCAGACGGAGCATGCGCAGTCCCACCACCGCCTTCCTGTTAGCTCTGAGCGTGTTGCAGCTGTGCTACATCCTTCTCAGCCTCCTTCCGGCCCTGCACGGCATCTTTAAGCCCCTTGACGTCACTGATGCCTTCTACGTCATCAACGGCCTCTACATTGCCAATTACGTCATGACCTGCCTCCGTAGATGCATGTACTGCCTTCAGTGTTTCGTCTCTGCAGAGAGACTGCTGGCTGTGTGGGTACCTCTGAAGGCCAAACAGTTCCTGCTGGTCAGACGACCCTGGCTCTTCATCCTCATCACTCCTGTCCTCGTCTTTCTCCTTAACTGTCACACTGTGCTGAAACTGGAGATGCTGGAGACCACAGGGGCCAACAACAAGACAGTCTACACCTATGGGTATACTGACCATTACCGCCGTCATCCGAAGGTGTTTCAGGACTTGAACATTCGTGACCAAGAGTCTGCTGGTCTACCTGACCCTGTGTGTCATGACACTTGACCAACCTGGTCCTCATCTGCTCATCAGACGATCCTCCATCACCAGACGGCAGATGACCTCCAATGGAGCTTCAGAAGCAGCTCAGAAGTGAGTTCCATGTCTGCACTGTTGTAATGGCGGGTATGTCATGGCCAGGTGGAGGCCAGACGCCCATCTTCAGTTTCTTTCTAAAGTAACTGAAAAAATCATCATTCTCCACCAGCTACTTGGCGTCTATCAGCAAACAGCCTTCTGTACCTAATCATGAGCTTGTAGATCTGGTCACAGCACGGACACTTCTCTGTTAAAATCGTAAAAGATATTCTTACATCACTTGATAATAGTGATGCTACCCTTCTCTGTCTCTGTCTCTGTCTCTCTCTCTCAGATCTATCTTCAGCCTTTGACTATTGACTATGATGTTCTGGTCAGTTGTCTTCAGAGCTGTTACAGTATCCTAGAGTCTGCATTGGCCTGGCTTCAGTCTTGCCTTTCTGACCGTACACAGACAGCTTCTGTCAAAAGTTTGTCTTCATCAGCTTCAGTCCTGAGATACAGTGTTTCCCAGGGTTCTATCTCGGGTCCAGTCCTTTTAATTCTCTATACTCAGCCTCTTCGCTGCTGTGTTCTTCAGCACTATGTGTCATATCCTTTCAGGTCAACATGACAAGTCCTATCTCTCAGAAAAACACCATTGTTCAAACGACTAAAGACGTTATCGGTAATGTCAAAGACAAGATAACTCAAAAACAAGTTATTTTGATGAGAACAAAACTGAAATGATTTTTGATCACACCAAAAATGTTCCAAACTCTGAGTCACTGTCAATGTCCATAATTTTGAATGGCAGCAATATTGCTCTTTCCAAACATGGAAAAACAGTTAAGAGTTACCAATGAGAATACTCTCATCTTTTAAAAGCATACCGCAAGCATCGGCCATATGTGCTTTCTTGAACTGCGCAGAATAAGTTCCATCTGACACCCCAGGTTGAAGTTCCACAAATTTTAGTCTGTGCTCTCATTCTTCCTTGAATTGATTACTGCAATGCCCTGTTGTCTGGCTCTCTGAAACAACTCATTGAAAGAATTATTTTAAAAAACCCACAGAAAACCACGCTGTTTGTCTTTTTTTTTCCCCCGCCAACTCCAACATATCTCTCTTCTGCTCGGTGACTTACACTGGCTTCCTGTAAAGAAACGAATTCAATACAAACTTGCACACAGTGATTATCAGGTACTTTGATAACTCTGTTCTTTTATACCTTTCTGACATCCTTCAACGTTATGTCACGTCTCGTAATCTTTGCACCTCTGATGATACCCGATTGTTTCATATTTCCACCTTTGAAACACAATTTTTTGATGAGTGATCTTTCTCTTTTCAAGCCCCTTCTTGCTGGAGTTCTCTCCCATACTCTCTTAAGTAAAACACAACTATTCAATCTTTCAAGTCAAATCTGAAAGCATTGCTTCTAATATAACAAAAATTTAATGTTTAAGTGTGTGTGTGCATGCGTGTGTGTATGCATGTGCGTGTGTTTGTGCGTCAAACTTTATTATTTTATTTTCAGATGATACATTAAATAAGCAGTGCATTTGCTTTTTTTCATCAAGCCATCTATCTAAAGGAAAAAAAAAGTGATGAGTGTACTTGTAAGTAAAAGCATGCGAGCACAGGAGGTAGAGAGACTGGCGTTTTCATGTTGGAGGCTGGTAAAGCATGAAGGGAGGCCCGGTGATGGCAGTGGGTTCAGGGTGGAAGAGTCTTGCCAGCTGCCTGCAAGCGCTAGTGGTTTTGTTCAATAATTAGTATAACAGTTTGTCTCACTGTTTGTTTCGTGTTTGCAAGCGCTTATAGCTCTCAGAAGAGAGACTAGGCGCACAAAACATGTGTACTTACTTACTTACTTACCTACGTATTTCTTTACTTACTTACTTACTCACTCACTTAATTACTTACATATTTACTTACTGACTCACTTACTTACTCTCTTTGTTGCACTACTTCATTGCAACCTTTCCTGATCTTGTTTCTGCCTCAACTACACTTGAAATTAACATTTTTAAGATTGATCACTTGTCCCGTATTTTCAACGCTACACGTTGTGCTCTGTATTATGTCAAGGGGGTTAGACTGCTATTACAGCAAAGCGTCACATTCATTTTTGTTTCTTAAAGCGCTTGTGGATTTGTTGCCTGCAGAGCTGGTCTTTTTACCACAGAAGTTGACCAAAAGCCTGCTCTCTTGCTGCTGTGCTCTGCTGTACATAACTTTCCTTCGTTATTATTTTTACTAGAAACGATAATGACAAAGACTGTCACAACATCACCACGGTTATAGAAAGAGTATGGAGATGGAGGATCGTGATCTGAATGCGGCTGAGGCCTCGAGGGGAATTACAGTAATGATTTCATTCCTATAATTATTATTGTAGGACAGGACTGTAGGAAAGATTGGGGCTCATGTAGGATGGGTCTCTATACTTCTTGCCTCACTCTTTTCGTTGTAAACGCCTAGTACACTACCCTCAGCAGAGACCAAAAAAGGAACATGTTTTTTTAAAAATCGAATGCAAGTTTTGTTAGATGATTGCTCTGTGAATGATATTCTTAGTCACAAACATTTTTGACTTTTTGTTGTTCCTCTAAAAAGTGTAGCCTTTTTGGTGTAAATCGTAGTCCTTATCCCCCAATCCTCTTTTGAAACTGATTTCAACATTGCCACTTCTGTCAGTGTCATGTTCATTGCCGCGATGTCGATGTTGTTGTTACAGGCGGGAGCGCCAGATGACGCTGACCATCCTGGTGTCCACTCTCATCTTTGTCCTCCTCTGTCTGCCCACTGTCACCAACTCTGTGGTCTACAACGCTATCCCCGAGAGTTTCGGCCCTTTCAACCCACGCTCTCGCTATCTGTTCCTGTTTGTGCAGAAACTGGGCGCCGTGTGCTTCATTCTGGCATTTTCCACAGACTTCTTCACCTACCTCGGTCTCAGCTCTGCCTACCGCATCACGCTGCTGCGCATGCTGAAGATTAAACCAAGGCAAAAGAGGCAGTCCTTGATGCAGTCAGGATCAGCCATGACAGACATGACGTCATCGCCACCAGCTTCCAGCCCTAAACAATGAGATTTATGATTTTTATAAAAGTTATTGTGACGGGTGGGGACGGGATGATGGGATAGCTCAGAGGTCAGAGCACTCGCTTTTCCCCAAGCTAAGGTTAAGTAGCACTGGGTGTGATGATCAAGTGGATGGGAGACCATTTGTGCGCTTTGGATTCAGTTTGTACAGTCCCCAAGTTTACCCAGCTGTAAATATGGTTACCTGCCATTTTTTAGGGACAGGGGAGGTAAAGCAGTGAGGAAGAGGAGATTAGCGCCGTCCTCAATATGCTTGGCCCCTAGAGAAGCTGAGGTATCTGATGCCTCGCTCCCCGACGACTGCATAGGTTAAGGGACACCTTTACCTTTTGACCTTTACTGTGATTGGAGGAGCAGTTCGTTCATAGATTGTGTTTCGTTGGCCTTTAAAGCTCTGTTAGGTTACATTGAAGCTGACTTTTGTAGTAGACTGTCAAGGAGTGGGGGGTGGGGAGGTGGTAGTTCACACAGAGATTGTGCTGTGTTGGTGTTTTTTTTAAAGTTCTCTGTGCTAGTTGTACTTTGAGGCTGATCTTTTCTTTATAATTATATAGAAGTTACTGTGACAGGCTAAGGGAGCAACTCGCTCAGAATTTGTGTTGTGTTAGTTTTTAAAAGTTCTCTGTTTAAAGTGAACTTTGAAGCTCATTTCTTTTGTGACAGTGGTAGTGGGCAGATTGTGTTGCGTTGGTTTCTCAAGTGCTCTTTGCTAGGTTGCCTGTACTGAAGCTGACCTGTGCCACACTCTGCTGAAGATGTTCTAGTGACCTGACTACTCCCTGAACTTCTCGAGGAGTCATCTGGACACTGCACTGAACTTTGTGCAGGCAGTGAGTGAGTTGGTGGGTGCGGTGAAGATGTGGGTATGGAGCCCATCCTTCTGCAGGTGTCAAGACTGTACGCTCTGACATGTACAGAAACATGCAAACGCTTGCATGTACGAGAACACACACACCAGCGCCCGCACGCACACAGACACAGAAACACACACACACACACACACACACACACACACACACACACACACACACACACACACACACACACACACACACACACACACATACACACACAAACACATACACAACACACACACACACACACACACACACACATACACACACACACACACACACACGCACACACATACCCCCCCCCCCCCCACACACACACACACGAACACACTAACTCTCACCCACTCCCAAACCAACCCCCCCATATCCCTTCTCCCTCCCCCCCCCTCTCCCCCACCCCCTCACTGCGTGCTCTTTCCTTCTGTTGGAAATCAAATTAATCATGCATTTCTTGGCTACGGATGGAATTGACCCAAGTAGTCAGTCGTCAATACTGGGAGACACGACACTAATCAAGTTGTTTGCTTTCAATCAGTGCAAGGTAAGAATGTCCCGGTATTCTTGCTGATTAGCCGGAGGGGGGGGGGATGATTTGGCATATCGATCGTGTGTATGGATGGATGAACAATCTGTCTGACAGATCATTGAGAGAGAGAGAGGTCTGTTCTTTTTTAGGAGGCGCTGCACGCGCACACGCACACACAAACACACACGCATGCAAGTACGCACGCATGCGTGCGCACACACAGGCACACACAGACACACACACACACAGCAAAACATTCTAGGTATTCATCTGTTTTAGATATTCCTCTTTCTCTTCATGGAAGTTATGCTTTGCTTCAAAATGTTTGCTGGAAACATGTAAAAAAGAAAAAAGAAACAGGAAGAGGCTGGCTATCCCCAGCATACTTGTTCTGTTCTGGATATTGAGAACATTCTTTGTACTCAGTATGGCTTTCGAAATCCTGTACTAGAAAAATTGTTTCTTTAATCCACTGACTGAGATTAAATGCCTTTCGAGCACAATTTGTAAGAAATATACAATGCATATGTGGTGAAAAACTGTCAAATGTTCATGTCTTATATCAGTGTCGAGGTTTAAAAGAGTTCCTACCAACATTTCAAGATAAGTCTCTGCACGAAGTTTTAAACCAATCCAAAGTTATTGTGTGAGATAGCATCGTCTCTGATACGATCTCCAGTACTATCATTTTTGTAAAATACCACCGTGGAATTGTAACAGTATTACTGTCGCCATATCATTTTGCTTTATTCGTGGCAGCTTCTACACGTACTTGGTAGTTGTTCATTTTCCAATCTAAGAGTAGTTTTCTTTTCAATTGTTCTGTATTGTTGTTATTATTTGCGTTTCTTTGCCATGTTTTTTGCAGCATATGTTTATAAGGTTTGGAATATGTTGTTTTTTTAATGTACATAAATACCAACGTGCATCTCTTTTTCTTAAAGCCCTCATATCATCATGCCCACTTCCCCACCTCAATCGTCTAATATCACTTTAAGTGAACAGACGTAAAATCGAAGACACACACACAACACACACACACCACACACACACACACACACCACACACACACACACACAACACACACACACACATACACACAACACACACACACACACACACACACACACACAACCCCACAACACCACACACACACACACCACATTCTCTAACACCATTCCTTCATATAGCATAAGCCACACAACCACCCTCATTCTCTCTCTCTCTCTCTCTCTCTCTTTTAAAATCTAACACGACTCACTACTAACAAACAAACGAACGAACGAACGAACGAACATTCACTGATAAGGAGAGATCGTTACACGCTACTTTTATTGATAAGCAGACCGGATAATTGCACCATCAGAACCGAACCAGAGAAACCCCAAAGAAACCCTCAGGTAATTGCAGCACAGCACTGCACTGATTGGCGGTGAAGACAAGACAGCCACTGCCGACCCTTGTCTGCTGTGAGTGCGTGCATCCCGGCTGCAGCTGCAGCTATTCAGGCTGAGGTCTGTGCAGCACAGCACTGCACAGCACAGCACAGCATAGCACATCACAGCATAGCACACCACTGCAGGTTGCAATAATGTAGTATTTCAGTATAATCATTAAAAAAAATGTCTTTTTAGATAGAGGGCTTGATGAAAAAAGTAAATGGATTGCTTATTCAATGTACCATCTGGAAAAAAAAATTTGACTTGACTTGACTTGACTTGACAGCACGAAACAGCATATCACAGTATAGCACACCACTGCACAGAACAAGACTCTACGCTGTTTTCCTAATGAAGTTTACTTTGATGATCTGCCATCTGATGTAGCATACATGCAGTGCAATATTTTTTTTAACGAATGTCAGTAAGTTCTTTAAGAAAACACCTGATTAAGACAGTGATTTAATGAGTGAGTGTCAGTGAGGATAATTCTGAATCTACTGTTCCGTTCATGGGTGCATGTCGGAACACACACACACACACACGCACGCACATACGAACGCACGCATGCACACATGTACGCGCGCACACATACAAACGCATACAAACACACACACACGCGCGTGCACGTGTGTGTGTATCTTCTCTCTACTCTCGTCTCTCTATCTCTCTCTCTCTCTCTCTCTCTCTCTCTCTCTCTCTCTCTCTCTCTCTCTCTATAAAATATATATATATATATATATATATATATAACATGCGGACGGAATAGCTCAGTGGTCAGATCACTCACTCTCTCTCTATGTATGTGTGAATGTATGTATGTATAATGTTTATATATATATATATATATATAATATATATATATATAAATATATATAATCTATATATCTATATTCTCTATCTCTCTCTCTCTCTCTCTCTCTCTCTCTCTCTTTTATATATATATATATATATATATATATGCGGACGGGATAGCTCAGTATATGTACATAGATATAGGTAGGTAGATAGATAGATAGATAGGTAGATAGACAATTATCGCTGTACTATGTCCTTTCCTGCCACCACCATGACATCAGAGATGGGTCAGTCTGGAGCCACACGCACTGGTCACGCTTCGGAAAAACAGGCTGGCATGGCTACTTCTGCCTGTCGTTGTGGCAGATGTTGCTGTTGTCGTTGTTGTTGTGTGGTGGTGATGGTGGTGGTTTTTGTTTTCTTTTTGTTTTGCAAACTGCTGAAATCAGTTGAATGACTGTCTCAAGAAAAAAACCAACCCAACTAAACAACAAAAAGTGGCTTTTACTTTTAAAAACAGCTCGGTTTCTGGTCATAGAAAAGACTGCAGATAAATAAAGCTTTTCTAAAACTTTTTTGTCCGAATCCTCAGCTTTCCTTCTTTGTTTTACCGGACAATGGAATGATGTTGACCATGCAAACAGGGTTTTTTTTCTTCTTCCTCGCCTGCCTTTGTACCTGCCTTTGTCTTTGAGCACCTGTAAATTATGAACACACCTGACGACAAACAACAACAAGGACGAATAGAAAATGTGGTAGAAATTATTGTGTTGTGTTATAGTGTGTTGTGTTGTTGTGTATTGTGATGTGGTGTGGTGCGGTGCAGTGCCTGTGTAGTGCAATGCGGTGCAGTGCAGTGCAGTCTATTAATATTCATAGCAGATTTGTCTGCGTCAAAATGAGGGTATGTTACCATTGAATAGCACAGACACACATAGACAAACTCAGACTTACAAGAGTGCAATCGTGGTGTACATATGTAGCGTACATATATATACATTATATATATATATATATATATAATATATATATATATATATATATATATATATATATATATATATATATATAGATAATATATATGTGTGCGTGTGTGTGTGTGTGTGTGTGCGTGCGTGTGCAACAATCTGTCCCTGTTCATACATGAATGCACATAGACCAGGACACACACACACTTACTCACTCACACACACACACACACAACACAACACACACACACACACACACACACACACACACACACACACACACACACACACACACACACACACACACACACCAAATTGAAATTCAATCTGCTATCACTAGCTTGCAGATGGCAGTAATTAAAGTATGACTGCCATCTGGGTTTTTTCACCATAAGAAAGATGACTGCTTTCTAGTTTTTCTTTCAGAAATACGCAGTCAATCAGGACTAAGAGATAGGAACATTTTCAGTGTATTATAAGCACATTTGAAAAAAAGTCTTTAAAAGGTGTTGGGGTTGGGATGAAGAACTGTGACATCTGGAAGTCAGCCTCTCTGAGGGCTGCAATGGAGTACTTCGACATCCGGCAGAGAACAGGGAGCTCCATCAGCAACTGCCTCCAAAAGCAGCCCATGGAGACCTGACACGTGATGCTATTGAAGAGCGCTTCTCACGTCACGTCAGTGTAGAGTTGTTTGTCAGAGTTGTCCTCTTGTCTCCCCTACCCTGTTCAGCTCATTCAGCAGATGCAGACTGGACAGAGAAACTATCTGCAGATACCCAGGGGACGGGACAGCTCAGTGGTCGGAGCACTCGCTTTCCCCCAGCTAAGGTCAAGCAGCATCGAGGGTGGTTACCACTTGGATGGGTGACCACTTGCGCGCCTTAGTTTCAGTACAGTCCCCCAGTTCACGCAGCTGTAATGGGTACCTGCCTCTTTAGGGTCAGGGAAGGTAAGGTAGCGAGGGAGAGGAGATGGACGCCGCCCTCAATATGCTGCCCCCCCTAGAGAAGTGAGGTCTCGAACGCCTCGCTTCCCTACGACCTTGTAGGTTATGGGACACCTTTACTTTACCTTTACCCAGGCTTTGGCACACAACCAAGGTCATGAAGGGATCTTTTGTACAATGTTTTGACATGGTTCCCCAAATGACCTGCTGAGAAACTAAAGAAGATCTCTATGGCCGGGCCGGGACATGGTTCAGACAGGGAAAGCTGACAACAAAGCGTCTTAAAAAAAAACACAACCAGGCCGCTTGACAAGAAACAGCATCTGTTGGGGATAAAACCCTGACCCCCAAAGTGAGCAGTCCTTACCACCGAACCACCATGGCTAGTGTCTAGGACTGGTGGACTTTGGGGTCAGAGATGTGGGGTCTGTCAGCCGAGGACTGTGATCCACTGAACCAAGCTCACCACCCAGTCACAGGGCAAGCCAGGGGGGTGGCTGGAGCGTCAGAGACAAGCAGTTTATCTATTCTTTTATACCTATCTATTCTTTTATATCGAGGATAATGGAATAAGCACTCATGCGCTTTTTTTACATCCAGTCCCCGTGTGTATGCGGTTTTGTAAATTTTGTCATCTGTTTCCACCGGCACACAATGGCCTACTCTTCCGAAAAGCGGAACAGGATTTAACGTGTGCGCAAGATGTTCTGCATGCGTTTGAACACGGAGCCTCGGTTTATAGTCTCATTCGAAGTGAGGGCACGGGTTTGTGTCCCCCTGATTTGCTCTTTTGAAAGAATCCTCCTGCCCCCTCACCCCCCCCCCCCCCCCCACCTCGTCCAACGCCCTCCTTGGTGCTAGCTGTGGTTGTGATGACACTTCCCTGCACTTCCTTTGCATGAAATCATACATCCATGTTGGGGGACGGGATAGCCTAATGGTTACAACATTGCGCTCGCAATCTGACGACCCGGGTTCGATTCCCGTTCAAGGAGATATTTTCCCATGGAGTTAACATCAGTACAGACTCCACTCCCCCCAAAAGTCCTTCAGATGAGACTATAAACCAAGGCCCCGTGTGCGAACGCACGCAGAACATCTTGCGCACACGTTAAATCCTGTTTCGCTTTTCGGAAGAGTAGGCCATTGTGTGCCGGTGGGAACAGATGACAGAATTTACAAAACCGCATACACACGGGGACTGGATGTAAAAAGCATATAAGTGCTTATTCCATTATCCTCGATATAAACGAATAGAAAAAAAATGTACTTAAGTCATGTAGACATGAGGACCTGTAAGCAAATGCCTGCACAACAGTTGCGAGTTCCTTAAAACCATCCATTTCTTGCGTAAGAAAAGCTCAGGGTAGGCAGAGTTTCAGATGACACGAACATGCCCAGCATACAGTACTTTCTATAATATGGAGATATTATATGGGCTCTAACAGGCTGGACTTAGCCTAGATACACTTTTTTGAAAGGTTCCTGCTTCAGAACACCTGTGATCACACTTTTCTTATACCTGCATTAACGCATGTATCACACTTCAAAATACCTGCCTTTTCACACCCATAATTACTCGCCAACACACCTGCTTTCCTATCAAATGTGATCACATTCCAATATACATACATACATACTCGCATACTTACATACATACATGCATACATACATAAATACATACATACATGCATGCATGCATTCATACATATATATTATTATTATTATTTTTTATTTTATTCTTTTATATCGAGGATAATGGAATAAGCACTTATGTGCTTTTTTACATCCAATCCCCGTGTGTATGCGGTTTTGTAAATTCTGTCATCTATTCCCACCGGCACACAATGGCCTACTCTTACAAAGAGCGGAACAGGATTTAACATGTGCGCAAGATGTTCTGCGTGCGTTCGCACACAGGGCCTCGGTTTATAGTCTCATCCGAAGGACTTTGGGGAGAGTGGAGTCTGCACTGATGTTAACTCCAGGGGAAAATATCACCTTGAACGGGAATCGAACCCGGGTCGTCAGATTGCGAACGCAATGTTCTGACCACAAGGCTATCCCCCCCCCCCCCCCTACGTACATACATACGCGCTAGCGCATGCACGCATACACGTACGCACGCACGCATGCATGCTCACGCACATGCGTATGCAGGCACATACGTACACATGCACCCGTGCGTGCTTAAATATGTCTGTCTATCTGTGTGTGTGTGTAAGTGCGTAACGTTACGTAGTAGTATGTATATGTATGTATGTATGTATGTATTATGATGTATGTATTTATGTATGTATATAAAAATGAATGGAATGGATTATGATTGTGTATAGCATGTATAAAATGCATGGATGGTGGGGGATTGTGTACGCTGTGAGAGAGAGTGCATGTGTGTGTGTGTGTGAATGCATGCATGTGTGTGTGCATGTGTGTGTACATACGAAGTACGTACCTAAGTATGCATGTTTGCACGCGTGCGTTCGTGCGCGTGTATGTGCGCGCGTGTGCATGTGCGTGTGTATGTGTGATTGCGTGCGTGCGCGCGCGTGTGTGTCGGAGTACTGTGAACTATGTTCTAAATGAAAAAGCACTAATGAAGGGGTTGAAACATACAAAAGGCATCAGAAGAACCGCCATCGATTTTTACGCGCGGAGGCCACTGTGTCTATAGAAATTGTTGTCGTTGTCTTCATATCCAGCACGTATTACCCTCATTTGTTAAATACGCCTACAGGTTGGTGGTGTTTTGGGGTGGTTGTTTTTGTTTGGGTTGGGTGGGGTGGGGGGTTAACAAAACTTTTTTCCCTTTAATAACAGTCAGTCTTCCGAAATGATGGTTTCACAACTTGCCCTATCCCGTGTATTTGTGGGGTAGTGACACTACAAACCAGCAGTATTTGTCATTCTCCTGCTTGTTGTTATTATAAATAGCTGTGCTTCGCTATTGGGCTGGGAACTTTTTTTTTTTTTTTGGGGGGGGGGGGGGTGGTGGTGCAGTATCCATGCCGTTCCTGTTTGTATGAGGCCTTTCTCTGTCTTTCTTTATGTTTGTCTGTCTGTCTGTCTCTCTGTACTGTGTCTGTGTCTGTCTGTCTCTGTTTCTCTCTCTCTTTGTGTCTCTCCCCCTGTCGTCGCTCCTCTCTCTCTCTTCTTCTCTGTTTTCTTTCTGTGTGTCTGCCTGTCTCTGTCTCTCTGTTTCCCTGTCTCTTTCTCTGTGTACATATGTCTCTCCATCTCTCCCTTTCTGCCTGTTTGCCTGACGACCTGTCTGTCTCACACACATGCATACACACACGCACACACACGCACACACACACATATACAAACACTTATGTATCTATATAATTATGTATGAATGAATGAATGAATGAATGTATGTATCTATGACGACCCCCCCCCCCCCCACACACACACACACAAAAACATCACACAAATTGTGAAAGGCCTTTGTCACAGTCCAAAAGGACATTTGTTATAGTTACATTAACGTTAATGACTTGTTTTTGTTTGTTTGTTTTTTAATTCCTCTTTCATTGCCAAGTTTCTTTCCGAGATTTTTAAAAACACTTTTTTGTTGTTGTTTTTTTTAAAACAACACATCCACCTCTCTTGGGTTTTTTTTCGTGTAATATCACTAGAAGTGAACAAACGTAAAATTGAAGTCAACAACAACAACAAACAACAACAACAATAACCACACACACGCACACAACACACACACACACACACACACACACACACACACACACACACACCACACAACACACACACACACACACACAACGCAAACACGCAAACACGCGCGCGCGCGAATAAACGAAATCCCATGGTATATTTCTCTAACTACAAGGTCACAGACGAGTTCAGCAGTCATTTACAAAAAAACGGATGGGGAAACATTTCATCTGACACTCCTTCCAGTGCATTATCGATAACTGTGGCCGTGCAACAAAATGCTCGCTGACCGTGGCGTTTAGTTCTGATGGGTCGTAGACCAGGAACAACGGAGAGCGAGAAGACCTACGCCACTGAGCACTGCCAGAGGGCTGGCCAGGATGGGAGGCTTTGTTTGTGTGACAGGGGAGATGCTGACGACGGCATCCCTTTGAGTCTCATACATCCTCAATGGGAAGCCAGTGCAGTTTCTTCAGACCAGGAGAGATGTGATTAACTTTCCATCATTTTGCGACAAGCCACGTTGCTGTACTCTGCGCTGCCTGAAGGTATTTTGATTTGTATCTGCGGGAGACCAGCATAGAAAAGAGGACGTTCATCAATACTTGACATTCTAGTCGAGATAGAGACTGTATACATACACACTTCGCAGATTAAGTTCCCAGACATTTCCAGCAGGATTTTTAAAATTAAAAAAAATAGCGACAGAGATGGGCTGGTCAAAAGAGCAATCAAAGTTCAGGACAATGCCAGGAGATTTGACCAAAAAATATAGCTGAATTGTGGCATTTCTTTCAGTACGGGATGAGCAAAAACCCTGGTTGATTAAATTTCAATATATTTCAGTTCATCCACTTCCCGAATCATTGACAAGACTCCGATATTTTTTCAGGGCAGCAAGTACATCACTCTGGTCATTTGGAATTATTGCACATTGTGTAGAATTACTTGCTAGCTAAAAGTTATCCTTGATGGAAAAAACAACAACTCGGGATCAACTGTGAAAGCTGGCCAGTATAAAATTTATAAAAGGGAGAGAAAGGAAAAAACCAATAACAGATTCTCTACGAACGCCAAAAAAGCAGTACTACGACAGAGGATCCGTATCAACACACAAGCAGTCTCTTTTCGGATTATGTAAGTCTTTGTTGTTGTTGTTGTTGTTGTGTTTGCTTGCTTTTTGTTTTGCTGTGTTTTATTTGAGATAGGAAGAAACCCATGGGGACTGTATATTTTTGAGCCTGGCTAAGTGATATATCACCAGCATCGCGATCTGAGGCGGGAGGCATGCCTAACGAGCATGCATTCTGTCCCAGTTGATGAGGTTGTGATGGAGGAGAGGAGTCCGCTCCCTGCCAGACACTGTCTGAGGACCGGGCACCGTGCTGTCGGCTGTCTGCCACTGTCACACAGCCCCTTCACACAGCAGGACAGCCACGGCACGGGTCAGTGTCTCTGAAAGCAGCACCATGACCACTGCGGGCAGCGCGTTGACGGACCCTCCTCACCTGGCGCCACTGTCCTGTCCTCTGCTCCTCTGGACAACCACCTGGATCAAGATGGGGTGTTGCTGAGTGCCGAGGTGTGCTGGACAGCCTCCCCACCCACTGATGGATCAAGTGCTGTGTGTTCTAGAGGTGAGACCCCACCACACCAGACAGATTAGACCACACCAGACCACACCACACCAGACCACACCAGACCAGACCACACCACACCACACCACACCACACCAGACAGATTAGACCACACCAGACCACACCACACCAGACCACACTACACCAGACAGATTAGACCACACCAGACCACACCACACCAGACCACACCAGACAGATTAGACCAGACCAGACCAGACCTCACTACAATACACCACACCACACTACACCACACCAGACAGATGACACCACACCAGACCACACCAGACACATCAGACCACACCATACCACACCAGATCAGACCACGCCACACACACACACACACACACCACACCAGACAGATTAGACCAGACCTGACCAGACCAGACCTCACTACAATACACCACACCACACTACACCACACCAGACAGATGAGACCACACCAGACCACACCATACCACACCAGATCAGACCACACCACACCACACCACACCACACCAGACAGATTAGACCAGACCTGACCAGACCAGACCCACCACACCATCTATCTTCTATCTACAATGCCACACAACCACCCCTGCCCCTACCCCGCCACGCCCCTATCCACCCCCCCCCACCCACACACACCCCAACCCCCACTCCCCAACACAGTACTACACACAGACTTCCAGTCCAAAAGAGAAGTCATCATCATCAATGCCTTTGTGCCTTATTGGCACGTAAGGCAGCAACAAATGTTCTCCACTCCTGTCTGTCCTGGGCCAGCTTCTGAATGGTTCCCCAGGTATGTTGGAAGGTCTTCAGCTCTGTTTCGACAGTCCGACGCCAAGTGTTCTTGGGTCGTCCTCGTTTGCGTTTTCCCTCTGGTGTCTAGTGGAGGGCTGTTCGGGCGATGTATCCCTGTTGCCGACGGCAGATATGCCCTATCCATCCCCATCGCCTATGCAGAAGTGAGCTTGTGTGAAATGCTCCGGCTTTGGCAAGAGAATGGGAACACCTGTACCAGGCTGACCACACACTTCCAGTGAGGCCCTGACTTGTGGGTGGCAGGTTCTTCCCTGCTGTGGCAGAAAAAGTGAGGAGGAAGAGGAGTACGTTGTGGTGGTATTAGAGATAATGATCACACGACGTCGGATGGGCTGGGTCTAAATTGTCAGGCGTTTTACAGGCAGGGCAACGTATTTTCGCTCATAATTATGACAGAGACAATAATTGCTGTCGAAGAAGAAGAAGAAGAAGAGAGAAGAAGAAGAAGAAGAAGAAGAAGAAGAAGAAGAAGAAGAAGAAGAAGAAGAAGAAGAAGGACAAGAACAAGAACAAGAAGAAACACCATTGTCTTAAGTATCGTGGTAAACTATTCAGGGGAAAAAAATCAATTTTTTGAACTAATTAACTTTCAAGAAAGTTCAATATTTTTCAACAGCACGGAGAAGCAAGCACTCAAAAAGCAGTACAAGACTCTTGTGCTCACACAGCACAGCGTGGGTCCTGCTTCACTTCAACAAACACACGGGCCTCTGTTCTGGAGCAAAAAGAAAGATCAATGGCAACCCTGGAGAGATGCTGGAGTCAATGACCTGGAGAAGATTCAGTATTGCAGGTGTGATGATCAACGCTGAAGGTAAGGTGTGTTTCACAGGCAAATACCTCAAGTATCATAACCACGACCTCCTTCCCCAATGGGATGCCAGGCAGGGGGAGGGGGGGGGGGCTATCAGTATGAATTGCATCTTCAACTTCTGGAAATTCTGCGCTAGGAAGGTCCTCTTTTCTATCCCTCTCTTTGTTTCTGCCTTGTTCCTTTTCTTCTTGTCATATTATCTCCTTTTTTGGGTCTGTTTTCTGCCATCTTGGTCTCCATTCTCCTGCCCTTTTTTTCCACAAAGACTTAAAAGATAACAGTTCTCTCCGTGCTCATACATGAACTTCTGACTGCGAGAGGGAAAGGTGGTTGTACAATGAACTTCTGACCGTGATAGGGGAAGGTGGTCGTACAATGAACTTCTGACTGTGATAGGGAAAGGTAGTCGTACAATGAACTTCTGACTGTGATAGGGAAAGGTGGTTGTACGATGAACTTCTGACTGTGATAGGGAAAGGTGGTCGCACAATGAACT
This sequence comes from Rapana venosa, assembly GCA_028751875.1. Classification (NCBI taxonomy): domain Eukaryota; kingdom Metazoa; phylum Mollusca; class Gastropoda; order Neogastropoda; family Muricidae; genus Rapana; species Rapana venosa. The sequence continues at coordinate 25,821,457 of CM054149.1, forward strand.
TCTGACTGTTGGGGGGGGGGGGGGGGGGAAGGTGGTCGTACAATGAACTTCTGACTGTGAGAGGGAAAGGTGGTCACACAATGAACTTCTGACTGTGAGAAGGGAAGGTGGTCGTACAATGAACTTCTGACTGTTGGCGGGAAAGGTGGTCGTACAATGAACTTCTGATTGTGAGAGGGAAAGGTGGTCGTACACTGAACTTCTGACTGTTAGAGGGAAAGGTGGTCGTACACTGAACTCCTGACTGTTAGAGGGAAAGGTGGTCGTACAATGAACTTCTGACTGTGAGAGGGAAAGGTGGTCGTACAATGAACTTCTGACTGTGAGAGGGAAAGGTGGTCGTACAATGAACTTCTGACTGTGATAGGGAAAGGGTGGTCGTACAATGAACTTCTGACCGTTGGAGGGAAAGGTGGTCGTACAATGAACTTATGGCTGTGAGAGGGGAAGGTGGTCATACAATGAACTTTTGATTGCGAGGGGGGGGGGTGGGGGTGAAGGTGGTCGTACAATGAACTTCTGACTGTGAGAGGGAAAGGTGGTCGTACAACGAACTTGTGATTGTGAGAGGGAAAGGTGGTCATACAACGAACTTCTGACTGTGAGAGGGAAAGGTGGTCGTTCAATGAACTTGATATTGTGAGAGGGAAAGGTGGTCGTACAATGAACTTCTGACTTCTTTTTTTTTTTTTGGGGGGGGGGGGGAGTACAATGAACTTCTGACTGTGAGAGGGGAAGTGTCCAAACAATGAACTTCAAACTGTTATTTCATTCTTTTATTTCGAGGATAATGGAATAAGCACTCATGTGCTTTTTTACATTCAGTCCCCGTGTGTATACGTTTTTGTACATTCTGCCATCTGTTTCCACCGGCACACAATGGCCTACTCTTCCGAAAAGCGGAACAGGATTTAACGTGTGCGCAAGGTGTTCTGCATGCGTTCGAACACGGGGCCTCGGTTTATAGTCTCATCCGAAGGAGGGGGTGGTAGGTGGGCTGGAGTCAGTCAGAGACAAGGTCAGGTCTCTTCAGGATCTAGCCAGCTCCTTCCCAGAAGTGTGTAGAATGCGGAATTAGCTTGAGGACAGGGACTGGGCTGTCCAGCCCCATCCACTTTACAGATATGCTGGTTAGGGTGTTGCTTCGATAACCTGACCGACTCTGCTGGCGTTTGTATCTGTGGAACCTCATTAAGATAACTACGATTAAAAGAAGCGTAAAGTCCTGCCAGTTATTGTCACACCCCGCTGTACCTCCAAAGTAACATCATCATCATCATCATCATCATCATCATCATCATCATCATCATCATCATCATCGTCGTCGTCGTCGTCGTCGTCGTCGTCATCGTCATCCTCCTCCTCCTCCTCCTCCTCATCATCATCATCATCACTCATACCGTTTATCACATTGACTTCATTCCCTTTCTCTTGCTTCTTCTACAGAAAGGGTTTTGCGGGAGCTTGAAGCAGGCCATCTGCAGCAGGGCAGGCGGTCTGAAGCAAGTGTCAGGCACATGGACACAGGGCGTGGCCAGAACTCGGTCAGTCCATCGCTGCTGCAGACCTGCCTCTGGCTCCAAACCCGAAAAATGCTTTGCTTTCAGGCTGGCAAACTAACTGGATTAGCTCCCTGTTATGTGACAACGTCACTCGATGCGTTGCCGCTCTTTTCTACAGCTTGAGCATCAGTGCATCAAGAGGTCTGGTCATCATGTCATAAGAATAAAGTGTCAGATCCTGTGTCTTTGTTGCCTGGTCTTTTTGTGATTGTAGGCTTGGTTGTCTTTACTTTTCTGCACCAGCAGTGAGTTCCTCTCAAAGTCTTTTTGAGTCTTGAGACTCATGGAGAACCTGATGGAGAGGCATGGGACAGTAAGCTCGTGAGTATGGCTCTCACCACTAAGCCACTCTCATAGTCAGTGTGAGATTCGTTATATATTATTGTTCTGATAGTGAGGGATCAAAACAAGAATCATTATATGCCATCGGAGTGAACTAACAAGCATTGCAGGGCCATGTCAGGTTGGTGTGCTTACAGCAGCCTAAAGGGATACTGTTTTGACAGTTCAACGATGGAGACCTGGAAGTGGCTGTATAGTGAGATTGAAACAGCAGAGAAGCAGCAAGTCTGGCAGATTAAACATACAAGAATAGAAAACCTGCTTCAGTAAAAGAATGGTCTCAGTGAGCCGACCTTTGGTTCTGTCTTAAATGCCTGTTGCTCCTGTGGCGTTGTTCATAGTGATGTCTCTGTCCCTTTCTTTCTCTTTCCTTCTGCTTGTGTACTCCTCAGTGATGCCAACGTGTGTGCTTTCTTCATTATGTTTGATGGCTCGTGTGTGTATGTATGTATGTATGTATGTATGTATGTATGTATGTATGTATGTATGTATGTATGTATGTATGTATGTATGTATGTATGTAGTATGTATGTATGTATGTATGTATGTATGTGTGTATGTATGTAGTATGTATGTATGTATGTATGTATGTATGTATGTATGTATGTATGTATGTATGGATGCATGTATGTATGTATGTATGGATGCATGTATATATGTATGTATGTATGTATGTAGTATGTATGTATGTATGTATGTATGTATGTATGTATGTATGTATGTATGTATGTATGTATGTATGTATGTATGTGTGTGAGGGAGAGAGAGGGTGGGGGGGAGGATACATAATCATGCTAGCCTGAAGAGTCCATTCTTGAAATTTCCTACCGTTAACAAGTGGAGCACAACCTGCACATTGTGCCTCAACTCCATTCGCCAATTACTCCTCAGCTCCCCCACACTCATCCACCTCACTGACACCACCACAGACATAACCTTTCACTTTCTTCTTCTTACCATCACAAGCATCGTCTTTCACAATGTTCCAGTTACTACACTTGCAGCCTCTCATCCTATCTACAAGTCTAGACATGCCAGTTGCAGCATGGTCGCTGTCAGTGCGGTTAGCAGCACAGAACAAACTAGGCGGAGTGGATGTGGGATGAAACCTTTGCCTTTTCCTCCCAGTTTGCTTTCTGCTGGCTGTCAGCTCGTCTTCTGTCTCTGTTGTTTGGAGAAGGAGGTCTTGTCTGGTACAGCGGCACTCTGAATGGAAGAGTCAGAAGTACCGTAGACAGCTTTGCCTTTCAGTGGAAAAAAGGTGTCCCATAACCTATGTGGTCGTAGGGGAGCGAGGCATCAGACACATCAGTTTCTCAAGGGCCAGCATATTGAGGGCGGCGCCCATCTCCTCTTCCCTCGCTGCTTTACCTTCCCTGACCCTGAAGAGGCAGGTACACATTTACAGCTGGGTTAACTGGGGGAACTGTACTGAAGCCAAGGCGCGCAAACGGTCACACATCCAACTGGTAACCACGTTCGACGCTGCTTAACTTTGGCTGGAGGAAAGCCAGTGCTCTGACCACTGAGCTATCCCATCCCCAGTGGAAGCACACCAGTAATGTGATGACCTCGCCCTTCTGCTTTGAAGGTGGACAGTGTCTTTTGCGGTAGTGCTGAATTCAAACAGACATACACGTGAATGCTTCTGTGTGTCCTTTTCAGGTGAAAGATAAGAAAAAACCCGTGAAGAAACCCCTCCCCCCAGGAAATATTATTTTCACCACAGCTGAAAAAATGGTGTCCCTGAAATCTAAACAAGAGAAGTATGTAGAGAGGGGGGACAGACACACAGACAGACATACACACAGACAGTCAGAGGTGGAGAGAGACAGAGACAGAGAGTCAAAGATAGAGAGATTGAGTGACAGACGGAGAAAGAGAGACAGAGAGGGAGATTGGGAGAAAAGATTTAGATAGGGAGACAGAGACAGAGAGACAGAGAGAAACTGACAAACATTGACAGAGACGGAAAAGTTGGCTGAAATGAAGAGTGTATAATTATTGTTTTAGAATCTCAAATACAATCTATTTAGAAGGGATGCTAACTGCTGCAGGCAGTCAAAACCTTTACTTTCCTTCACAGCATAGATACGATCTGTGTCAGCTCAAGTACAGAGGCAGAAAGTTGATGATGACAACGCAACCACTGTCTTTCTTTCTTTCAAGCTGTTCTAGGACCACGTGGTTACTGCCACTTTGGAGCCATCCTCTTGTGATGACCTCACTTCCTGTTTCCTCTTCATCCTGAACATGCGCAAAAGGGTGTTCCTGTAGGCAGAGCTGAGGGAGACGTAAGTGAAGAAATCTGTGGAAAATGCCAGAACAAACAACAGGCCCCCGAATTTGTTCATGAAAAGAAAGAGGTAGATATGCACACTGAAGGGGCCGTAACTCTTCGGGGCAATGTTGGCGGCGAGGGAACTGCTGACGGTGGGCAGACAGAGGAGGACAAAGATGAGAGTGGACACCAGGATGGTCAGCGTCATCTGGCTCTCCCGCCTGCAACAACAACAGCAAAACACAGCTCCACACCTTCAGGTTCGCACACAGAATTTGCAGACTCAAAGAAACGTATGGCTATTTAATTCACTTTGATGTAAGCAAGAAAACTTACGGTACAATATTTGTGCTGAGAGAAACCCCAGAAAAGCAGCGGCAGTTTCTTGTCTGATAACGCTGCATTGGCTGCCTGTTAAGGCACGAGTCAAGTCCAAAGTTTCTGTATAATCTGATTGTTTGGCTCATACATTTTGATGAATGATAGTGATGATCACTATGCATGGTGATGATGATAATGATGCTGATGATGACAACGCATTACGATGACGATCACGATGGTGATGACGATGATGAGGTTGATGATGATGATGATGATGATGATGATGATGACAATAACGCTGAGGAGACGAAGACGGCGATTGTTACAGTTATAATACTGATTGTCAAGAATCTAACAAGTAACTAGTTCTTCGGTCTCAGTTTAATAACCCTGAGCTTATCTCCTTGTAAGAAAGGACATTAAAAAAATAATTTTGATAAACAACAGAACAAGCTTCAAAGAAGTGTGCAAGAGGCGCTTTCAGATATAGGCTACAGACCTACTTTCAACCCACTGTAAGCAGATCACAGGCAGCTCCTGCCAGTTCCACTGGAGAGCCAGACAGTCTGGGTCCCTTAGGCTGAGATTCTGCACTGTGTAAACTGGAGCCGCTTTACACTGTGCAGGGCCTCAACATAAAGGAGGCAGCAGGGCACACAACTGAAGATGATGAGAACTGAAGATTTTGACTGCTGAAGATTCTGACATGACAACTGAAGGTTCTGACAGGACAACTGAAGATTATGACATGACAACTGAAGATTATGACATGACAACTGAAGACTGTGACATCTTAAGTTCCTGACATGACAACTGAAGATTCTAACATGACAACTGAAGATCCTGACATGACAACTGAAGATCCTGACATGACAACTGAAGATTCTGTCATGACAACGAAGATCCTGACATGACAACTGAAGATCCTGACATGACAACTGAAGATTCTGTCATGACAACTGAAGATTCTGACATCTTAAGATTTTGAAATGACAACGGGAGATTCCGACGCGACCACTGAAGATTCTGACATGACCACTGAAGATTCTGACAACTGAAGATTCCGGCTGCTGAAGATTCTGACAACTGAAAATTCTGGCTGCTGAAGATTCTGGCTGCTGAAGATTCTGGCTGCTGAAGATCCTAACAACTGAAGATTCTGACAACTGAAGATTCTGACAACTGAAGATTCTGACAACTGAAGATTCTGGCTGCTGAAGATTCTGACAACTGAAGATTCTGGCTGCTGAAGATTCTGACAACCTAAAAGACTGACCACTGAAGATTCTGACAACCGAAGATTCTGAATGCTGAAGATTCTGACGACTGAAGATTCCGACAACTGAAGATTCTGACAACTGAAGATTCTGACTGCTGAAGATTCTGACCACTGAAGATTCTGACCACTGAAGATTCTGACAACTGAAGATTCTGGCAGGGATTAAAACATTTTTTAAAAGAGGTCCAGGAAGTGACCTCGCCCCTGGCTCAGCTTATCAAAGGAAATCCCCTTGCTGCAGGTGTGGCTATCAGCAGCTGACCAGAGGCTAGTTTTCTCGCTCTGTTTCTATGTCAGTCATGACAGCTGAGTCAACGCTGCCATCTGTGTTGTGGGTCACATTCTGGACTTTTAAAAATATTCATTTTAAGAGCTCTACAGTGACTGGGTTTTTTTTTCAGTGACTGGGTTTGTGTGTGTGTGTGTGTGTGTGTGTGTGTGTGTGTGTGTGTGTGTGTGTGTGTGTGTGTGTGTGTGTGTGTGTGTGTGTGTGTGTGTGTGTGTGTGAGTAGAATGGGAAAAAAAGAAATTACAAAGTGCAATCCAGACAAGTTTCTTACAAACTAGGTTTAGTTTAGCGTGCCATCATTACTTTTTGTTGATTGCTGTTGTTACTGAATGTTATCAAGATCAGCTCACAAATGGAATTGGATTATCTTTAAGAAATGTTACTACACTCTGTAGCCAAAAACAGTGGTCAGAGTTACAACGAATACATTAACGTGTGACCGAGAATAAGACCAGTTCCAGCAAAACAGCACAGAAGTGACCCAGACAACTGCCAGTCTCTTTCTGTGTACTGCTTGTGTTCGGACTACAGGTCAGGAGGCCTGATGTGCTGGGAAGGGGTTATGTTACTTTACCATCTTTGACAACAAAGCTGACACAAAAACATCCAGCTCATGAGAGAGAGAGATAGAGAGAGAGAGAGAGAGAGAGAGAGAGAGAGAGAGAGAGAGAGAGAGAGAGAGCACTGACTTCTGAGCTGCACTCATATCCACATTGGTTTTCATCCTCTTCCTCACAGCCGCAGATTGCTTGATGATCTTGATCATGGCCAGATTGATGGCGATCAACATCAACAAGGTCAGGTAGACGAACACGACCTTCAAGCTGATGCCCAGGTAGTTGAAGACTTCAGGATGGTAGTACTGTGAGTAACGGAACGAGTAGATTGTCTCGTTCTCTGTATTCACTGTTGCAAACACCTCTATCTTCAGCAGCACATGAAGGTGGGTGAGAAAGACGAGGACAGGCGTGGTGAGGATGAAGAGCCAGGGTCGTCTGACCAGCAGGAACTGTTTGGCCTTCAGAGGGAACCACACAGCCAGCAGTCTCTCTGCAGAGATGAAGATCTGAAGGCAGTACATGGAGCGCCGGAGACAGGTCAGCCCGTAGTTGATGATGTAGATGCTGTTGATGAGGTAGAAGGCGTCTGTGGTTTTCAAGGGCTTGAAGAGGCGGTGGATGGCCGGGAGGAGTCTGATGAGGATGTACAGCAGCTGCAGCATGCTGAGCGCCACCAGGAAGGTGGAGGTGGGACTGCGCATGCTGGGCCTGGTCATGACGAGGATGTTGATTGTGTTCAGCACCAGGCCGGTCACCTGGCAGTGGACAGAGCTGTTAAGTCCCTTTGCTGACATACATATGCACATAGCTCAGATGTATTGTAAACAGTCACCTCACTTTCTGAACAAGTAATTCTCTGTGCTGGAATAGCAGAGCTTTAGTTCGAAATTGAGTGGAATATCATGGCCTACGTTATTCTAGTTTGTCTTGCCAATATCTGTTTCCCTTTTGTTTGTTTCAGTTCGTTTTGTTCACCTAGCTCTTGTGTCAGTCAAAGAAAAAGATCGTTTACCTTCGCTTCCATCTTTCTAGCACTGTGCAGACATGGTGTGACATAAGGAAACAATTCTCCTCACACAGTGACGACTGCCTAGGAATCAAATGATGCTACACCAGTGCTACAAAACATTTATGGAAAGGGGAAAAATCAATTTAATTTGGTGAAAAGCATTAATTATTTCAAGCTAAAAGTATGGGGCTTACGAAAGTCAGTGTGTGTGTGTGTGAAAGAAGGGGAGAATGGGGGATAAAGTTACGAAGTACAATCCAGATAGAGATAGAGGCAGACTCCTGTGTGCTGCCATTTATGCCAAACAAAATCGTTTCGTCAGGGGATATAATCCAGCTGTCAGAACAAGAATGGGAAACTGTTCCTCACAGCTGATTTCTTTGAAATGATGAATACGTCCCAAAAGTACACACATATTTTTTTAGATCATACTTCTTTTTGTTATTCGCTGCTCAGGCCTTAGAAAAGCAACAACAACAAAATGTCATTAGTATTATTTTTGTCATTAAAGCTACAGACGTGCATGCTTAAGAACTACTTTTTCAGTGATTCACTGCTCAGACCTTAACAAGGCAAAAACCAATACTAAAAAAACCTTTCCCTGCCGTCCTCAGAGTACCCGCCTAGCCTAAACAAACAATCAAACCAATCAACCAACCCACCGAGCAACCATTTAACAATACGTCCAGGAGGACGCTATATCCAAGTGGTTAAGACCCTTCGACTTTACTCCAATAGGTCTGTGAAGAGGTGGGTTCAGATCTCGGCAGCGTCTGGTGAATTAAGGGTGGTGGTTTCTTACGATCCCCCAGGTCAACTTTATGTGCAGACCTGCCAGTGTCTTAATTCCCTTCGTGTATATCCACATACAGACGATCCAAATATGTGCGTCGAAGATCCCGTAATTCCTGTCAGCGTTCGATGGATTAAGGAAGCGCGAACATGTCCAGCAGACATCGGAACGTGGCTACTTTCGTTGTGGGTGAAAACGGGGGCATAGGAAAACTCTCAGCTGTGGTGAACCCCGGAGCTCTAGCCGACGAAAAGAAAATATTCCATCCTGCCACCCCCCTGCTTAACCAGCCACACAGAGCTATTGACTGTCAGTGTATTGTATTGTGTTGTATTGGGTTGTATTGGGTTGTGTTACATGGTCTTGTATTGCGTTGTATTGTATTGCATTGTGTTGTATTGTGTTGCGTTGTGTTGTATTTTGTTGTATTGCATTATATTGTATTACATTGTGTTGCATGGTGTTGTGTTGCGTTGTGTATGCATGTTGTGTTGTATTGCGTTGTATTGCATTGTATTGTGTTGTATTGTGCTGTATTGCCTTGTACTGCATTGCATTGTATTGTATTGCCTTGAATTGTGTTGTATTGTCTTGTATTGTGTTGTATTGTATACCACTTTAAGTCACAGCAAATTTCTTTACGTGAAATTCGGGCTGATCTTCCCGGGGAGAGCGTGTTGTCACAGGAGCAACACCACCCTTTTTTTTTTTACCTGCTGCATAATGTATTTAATTTCCTATCAACGTAGCTTCTATCTACACAGTTTCAACAGGGACAACTCCCTTGTCGCCTTGGGATCTTCTACCTGAACTAAATGAATATTGCACACGGGACTTCGCTTTATCGTCTCGTCCGAAAGACTAGCACCCAAACCACAACTCACGATTTAGTGGATGGGAGAAAAGTTTCGGGAGCAAATGGGGATCGAACCGCCACACGCTTGAAACCCGGACTTTTCGCTTTCTAGGCAGGTGCGTTACCACTAGACCCCCGATCCACCATTGCCTGAGAACCCCCCCCCCCCCCCCCCCCCCCAAAAAAAAAAAAACAACCAAAAGACTGTGCTGTTTTTACCCCCAGGACATAGAGCATTTGGTCCATCACAGGGAATACTCTCCAGTACACCTCAGCACTCAGCAACACCTCCTCCTTCCCCATCCCCTCTCCCTCCTCCCCATAGCCGGGTGCCGGAGAAGCAGACGACAGCGGAGACAGCTGAGTGAGGTCAGTGACCTGGTTCCCGGCACTGCTGACTGCCATGACGCAAGCGGTGACGTCAGCGCGGGGGTGACTTCTGAAAAACAGAGGGGGGGAGGGGAAGGGGTCAGGATTAAAGGAGTATACAGCATGTAGGACACTGCTGTGATGGTTGTTGCTGCTGTTTCTGCTTTGGTGTTGCTGCTGCTATAACAAGAACAAGAAAAACGACAATAGCAATAATGATGATGACGATGGTGGTGGTGGTGGTGGTGACGATGGTGATAATGATGATGATGATTATGGTGGTGGTGGTAGTGATGACACTACTACTACTACACTACTACTACTACTACTACTACTACTACTACTACTGATGATGATGATGATGATGATGATGATGATGATGATGATGAATATGATGTTTGAAAGCATAGGGTATCTGCAGCAGACTGGAGGGAGCAAGATGTAGTTTATAGGTGAAGACAGTTGCAGAGGTAGGAGGGTGCAGCTTTGTGGAGACATTAATATTGCAACAGAGGAAACTGATCTTACACCTCACTCTTTGTGAGACAGGTAGCCAGTGATGAGATCGCAAGAGAGGAGTGATGTGTTCAGATTTAGAAGTTACAGAATAATTTAAAGCCAAAGTATAACTACATGCAGACTGATTCTTCAGAAAATGCATACATTGAAATTAGATCAGTGAGAAATATAGTTAGGTGGCGGTGTCACTGTCAATGTGTCTTCATTTTAATATTAGGACAAGGAGTTTTTCAATAAACCTACTAAAATCTACCAAAAACAAGGACAACGATAAGGGAGGTTATCGTAACTGCCATGGTGTTGATGGTATCTGTTCCAATCAAATTGAGCAGTGTTTTCCAGAGTTCTCTCTTCCTACAGAGGATAATAAAATGTATTAATTTATAATCTCAATGCAGCTATAGGTCAGACAAATCAACAAACAAACGATATGATTTTTAAAGATACTATGCATCCGTAAAGGGAAGAATGGACTGAAGGAATGTATTTACACAACCCCTGTCGACTTCACTAACGCATTTGACCTCGTCTGCAGGAGCAGGCTGTGCAATACAAGCTGCTTGGTTTTGAGCTGTCTTCCATAAAAGCTGAGACGTGTCGTTTCTTTCTGGGACCACATGAAGACACGGTCAGCTTTTACAGGCAGACGTCAGACGCCTCCAGTAATCTTACTGGAGTGGACCCAGGCTTGGTCTTGGCTCTTACCATGTTTGGTTTTGGGTTTTTTAAGGTGTGGGGTGGGGGTTCATTTTGTCACTGCTTTTGTCCTGTTATCTGTAGGATTCTGCCCGTGTGTAAGGCCAATCACTGCTGAAATGGTGGCTGGTTACATTTACAGCTATGTTTAGCAATTAAAAAAAAAAAGCTGATTACTGACATTCTTAACTTAAATACAAATCCTGTTGTACCCCGTCCCTCCCCAATTCATTTTCAAAAAATATGTACTTATTTCCGTTCCTCGGCTGGAGTTCCAAGTTCACCAATCGTGAGATTTTTTGTATGTGCGACCGTTTTCTTTCCCACTTTGAAGGTAGCCATAGTCCAACTTTGGTAATATATTGAAAATAGTAAGTTTGAGGATACTGCTACCTTTGAAAAATTTAGTGTTCGTTGAGTACCGTACTGATATATGTATGCGACTGTAATTGAAATGGAATGATTTGGACGATTGCTTTGCTGGCAAGGCTAATGAGTTGATAGTGCAGTGGGTCTGCAGCACTGGAGGTTTACTTCCATAGAAATTAATGAGTTCATTGCGTGGGCCATTCCTGTGAGTGCCAAATGTTGTAGCAAATGTCAGCTGGGACAGTGATGTCTACCACTCCACTGTGTTTTAAAAGCTTTGTAGACAACATCAAAGCCCCAGTGTTATTTTTCAGAGCTGAGAAGTCGACCATTTCAACTTCTGATGAATCTTGCATTCATATTGGAGCATTTGGATACCACGTGCTCCGTTTTTCGTAGAGTTCAGAGCGATTTTTCATCGATAATTTTCTATTCCTGCTTCTTGCTAATGCGGCTGCTGTCTTTGTTCTTCAGTGTACTCAACGGGCTCCAACTAAGTCAAGACTTTTACAGTCTTAGAGGCTTGTCCTGTGTTATTTTTTGTTGAGAACTTTTGAAGTGTTTTCACTTTGGTGTTAAATCTAGATGTTCTTGAATTCTTCATTTCTTCGACCAGTCACTAAGCCTATGACCCTACATTTTCCCTTCCTTTTTAAGTTTTCTTCAGCAAATCAAACTCTTGCTAGTGCAACACATCCCTGTGAACCCTTCCCCCCCTCTCCCCCACCTAACTTTTCGCAGCGCGAAGCTTGGAGTTCAGTTGGCCTCTCTGCAGGCCTCTGTTGTTCCAGTTATCATGTGGTTATACTGTTATTGTTTGTGAAGGTGTTAAGCTCTTCAAACAGCAGTGACGCAAATTTATTCTAGTGCCTGCTTGAAAACGTTCACTGGTTACATAGGGTTTTATAGGGAAACACTCTTTCTGCCGAATCATATCGACCAATGTGACAAGCAATGCTCCTGAGTGTGGGAAAACACGAGCTTTTGAAACATGAACCTATCTATTCCGCATGACTGAGGTAAGAGCTGAGATGTAAGGTTGTTGCATTATTCAAAAGGCGCCAGCCCAGGGTCCTTCACAAACAAGACAGTGCCTTCTATTGGGCTGTTATGCTGCCTCAGCCACTCCAGCTTGGTTACTTTGTTTGGGCTTTGGCACAGATCATAGTTTGGCATTCACATTTGGCAGTGCTGGTGTCAGTTTGACCATCTGTTCCAGAGTTCTTGTCCAGCACACAGCAGACCCTCACAGCCAGCGGGTGAAGGTCACTGGTGTGCTGGACAGTGAGGACAGTGTGTGGAGTGCACGGGAAGAATATTTGGACAGACCCAGGGTTTGGCACCCAACCGCCAGAGAAGAAGAAGAAGAAGAAGAAGCTGATGATAATGATGATGACGATGATGATGATGGCTTTGAGTTATAATGTTTGAACTGAAGCACGCATCAAAACTGAAGTGTTCTGATGTACCAACCGCTTTGGCGCACAGTGGTTAACGCCTTGTGTTACGTACTAGAAGGTCACAGGTTCGAATCCCATGACAGTCATAGGAATTTTTCGGACATCAGCCGGCTCCTACCCGGAGTGAGTTTGCCGTGGGCTGATCGGGAAGACTGGGGACACACAGTCGAGTTTCATCCCCTTTACGGATGCGATTTTGAGAGTGTTGCTCAAATTACCTGATCTCCCCTGTCGGGGGCTGTCAGTGTAAATAGCATTCCCACCGTCTGGAAATTCTGTGCTGGGAATTCCCACTTTTCTATCACTCTCTTTGTTTTTGCCTTGTTCCTTTTCTTCCTGTCACCTCCTTCTTGTCTATTTTCTGCCTTCTCGGTCCATTGCCCTGCCTTTTTTTCTCCAGAAAGACTTTAAATATAACTATTCACCCCATGCCGAAGTCGGATGCGCTGGGCCTGTCTTGTCAGGCGCTTAACGGCATGTAACGCATTTTCGCTCATATGACAGACAACAGCAGTTGCTGTCTGAACGTTCGAAGAAGAATAAGAAGAAATTACCTGACCAACACTGCAGGTGTCTGTATCTCTCTGGCTTGGTTGACGCCGGGATATTTTATGATAGGAAGCGTAAAGTACAGCCTTATCAGGTAGTCTCAAAGCACACGCACTTCCGTAGAAGCAACAATGCATCATCCTCATCATCAATGATTATCGAGCAATAACAGAAAGGTGTCTCTGACTGGGTGGCCCCTGTTGCTCTGGTCTCATGATGATCTCGGTGTCGGTTTACCCGTACACTTCTGTGCCTGTGGCGAGTTGTTTCCAATCCCCAGGATGTGAGATGCACGGGAGAAGGTCGTTGGAGGAGTGGTGTGGTGGTCTCCATTGCGGATGGGCGACTCACTCAGTCTGGCTCCGCGACTGAACTAACACTGTCGTCAGTAGGGGGCTAAGTTGGTGATGTTCTGCGCTGCGGGTGTTAGCTCAGAACAGGCTCCCCTGAACACCACCAAAGTGACCCTGCAGCAGTGCAGAGCCACTCCGGCTGGTGGCCCCCACGGCGACTTACCATTAATGAGCTTCCTGTAAGCTTCCGGCCCTGAAGATGTGAGAAAAGGAATGTGGGTATGGCTGGGGGAGAAAGAGTGACATGAGCGAGCGGCACGGGAACAGCAGGGCAGGAACGGAACAGAAAACGAGACAGCCAAACAACAAGAAAACAAGTGTTCTGATGGGTTGAAGAAGGCCGTGCGCTCATCCACACCCCCAGATTGACTCAGCTGCAGTGCGGAGTATGCTCTGGTGGATGATCTCAAAGCGGCCTGACGACAAGTGTCCGTGGATTGTCAGCTTCTTGAAATGGTGCCGGCGAACTGCACTGAATTGTATTGTATTGCTTAGGATTTGTGACATTGTATTTCATTGTATCGGGTTGGGTTGCGTCGTGTTTTGTTGTGTTGGCTTTGTTTCATTATAATTTTTTGTATTATTATATTGTGTTGTATGTTGTGTTGTGTTGTGCTGCTTGTTGCATTGCAGGACTTTTACTGCATGGCATTGTGCTTGTATTTCGTTGTATTATATTGTTGCTACGTTGCACTGCATTTTACTGTAACTGTCTTTTCTGCATTGTAGACTAACTTTCAGTCACAGCAAGTTTTGGTTTTTGTCTGCAAGTAATAGGGGCTGCTCTTGCGGTACAGAGCACATCACCACAACCACCAGAAGAGGAAGAAAAAGAAGAGCAGTACCGCTACCATCCCCTTGATTCCTGACGACAGTGGCTATGTACTGTACAATCTTGTCAAGGCAACGCTGTAGTTGCCGTGGGTTCTTGTACGTGTACTAAATTATATGTTACGCGTGTGATCTGGAATTCTTGTATCACTCGAAAGACTAGCACTCGGTGTATCCCTCATGGTTCAGTGAGATGGGTGGAAACGTCCAGCTTGAGACGTGAATATAGCCCCCAACCTTGTGTGTGTGTGTGTGTGTGTGTGTGTGTGTGTGTGTGTGTGTGTGTGTGTGTGTGTGTGTGTGTGTGTGTGTGTGTGTGTGTTTCTTTTTAGACCAGTGTGAAGCAGACTGAGAGAGAGTATGTATGTATGTATGTATGTATGTATGTATGTATGTATGTATGTATGCATGTTTGTATGTATGTATGTATGTATGTTTATTTTATTTATTTGGTTTATTTATTCTTTTATTCTTTTATATCGAGGATAATGGAATAAGCACTCATGTGCTTTTTTACATCCAGTCCCCTTGTGTATGCGGTTTTGTAAATTTTGTCATCTGTTTCCACAGGCACACAATGGCCTACTCTTCCGAAAAGCGGAACAGGATTTAACGTGTGCGCAAGATGTTCTGCATGCGTTCAAACACGGGGCCTCGGTTTATAGTCTCATCCGGACTTTGACATTCAGTTCGATTTTTTGGTCAAACTGGGAAGAAAGGGCGAGGCTGGGAATCGAACCCAGAACCTCACGGTTGACTTGTTGGCAGGCGAACATCTTAATCATCCTGCCAACCTCCTTGTATGTATGTATGTATGTATGTATGTATGTATGTATGTATGTATGTATGTATGTATGTATGTATGTATGTATGTATGTATGTATGTATGTGTGTGTGTGTGTGTGTGTGCATACCACAAAGCTGCCAAATCAAACAGTGTAAACAGATACAGGACAGAAACGACGACAGACACACGCCCCCTTGTAGCCCACTGGTAGTCACAGGGATTACTAGAACAGCCAGGCTATTATTTATAAGATGCCGCTCCACAGCAACACACAGTTCTGCCCCTGCTACCTTCTGCAATCGATCTTCCAAACTAAAAATAGTAGCTAAGGCCCATCAACACTACACTTGCTGCTGTATACAGCAAAATGCCACGCAAATTCAGTGAAAGCAACAGCCAAAAAAAAAATTACAAAACTTTCATCAAGAATAAAGACAAAACAAAACAAAGCGAACAAACAAAATTACACAATACATCTCTATCGATAAAACATTACTGAAATGTCTGTCACTAGAGCAAATTACTTGCAGTAAATGAGCAAAAAGCTTTGATATCAACCATTCATTTCTGAGGATTTTGTTTTTGTTTTCCCGCATGTACATAAATGTGCGCGCCTATTCACAAGCGCTTCTGCGCGCGTTCGTACGTATTAACACACGCATAGAATTCTCTTTTCAGTCCATCTATACATTCACACACACACACACACACACACACAACACACACACACACACA